>OY282600.1:2264255-2676996 GCA_958298965.1 Chrysolina haemoptera
GAAGTTGAGTGTTAGGAATGAATCTCACCTGCTTAGCCAATTCTTCCTGTTTTGCCAATTCAGCTTGCCTCTCTAACTCAGCTGCCCTTTCTGCTGCTGCCTGAGCAGCCAGATCTTCCTGTCTTGCTAGTTCTGCTCTTCTTGCTGCTTCTTCCTTCTTCGCGAGCATTTCCTGTCTGGATTGTTCCTCTGCTAAGGCCCTAAAACATTACATTACAAGTGTGAAGAATAACTTGATTGGCTGGATGCCCAGCTTGCAAGAAGATACTCAAAGAATAATAGTTATTTATGATACAAGTGTTAAAAGTGGCGTTTTATTTTGTGAATGGGGAAAATAATAGTACATTATATACCGCGGGACTGAAGTAGTACATTTAATCCTGAAGGTAAAGTTTATGGCCCGACCGCAGGGAGGGCCATAATTTACCTGAAGTACGAAAAATAACTTTTAACAAATGTGTCATACAATTTTTTTTGTACAATAGTTACTACTAGTGAAAAAAAAATATCGATGAGGATTCGAACACACGATCTTTGGATTACAAAAATACTCCAAGTATAATAAACCCCAATCCACTTTATTTATAAAGGTCATTATTTGTCAGTGATGAAGGACCTTCTACAGTTGAACTGAATACTTCTTCGTTTGTAACTTTAAAAGGAATTAGTACTACCAATTGCACAAACGGCCAAATACATGTACGAACTTTTATAAATGATTCCTCTTGAGTAGGTGTTCTGATTATAATATCTGATTGAAGTGTTTCTATTAGAGAGATCTATATTACTGAGTATCCGTCACCTCATCTGTCATTTTATTTTTAACACTAGTGTAAAAATATTGCACTTTTGCTATATACAAGTCAATACTTGATTAAACATTGTATATTCATTGACAATGGGCAAGTTTCATGATATTGTCACCCAAGTAGCACACTCATATTGGGACAATATTGGTACAATTTTGTGAAAATATTGAACTTTTGCCATGCACAAATCAATACTTAATTAAAAATTGTATATCCATTGACAATGGGCAGGTTTCATGATATTGTCACCCATGTAGCACACTCATATTGGGACAATATTGTGAAAATATTGCACTTTTGCCATATGCAAGTCAATACTTGATTAAACATTGTATATTCATTGATAATGGACAAGTTCCATGATATTGTTTCCCGAGTAGCGCATTCATATTGGGACAATATGGGTACAATATTGTGAAAATATTGAACTTTTGCCATGCGCAAGTCAATACTTAATTGAAAATTGTATATCCATCGACAATGAACAAGTTTAATGATCTTGTTACCCAAGTAGCACACTCATATTGGTACAATATTGTGATAATAATGGCAAAATATTAAAATAACAATATTGGTGAAATGAAAAAATGTGATCATTCGGCGATATTGGTCCAATATTTCAAAAATAATATTGGTGAAATAGTCTCGAAGCAATATTGGCTTCAAAATGTCAAGCGATATTGGTGAAATATTGCTGTAGTATACTTACATTTGAATAATTTTGGTGAAATATTATAAAATTATTGGAAAAATATTCGAACGTAAGTTCATTATTATTTTTTGTCTTATATTCACATTGTGAAATTCAGTGCAATGGAATATAATTTAGAACAAAAAAATCAGCCAATTATTGCACTCACTTCTCTTCAGCTAACCTCTCTTCATCTTTCTTCTTCTTGGCTTTGACTGCATCGTCCACATCTACGGAGGTCCTTTCGATTTTGGTTTCTTCGTTGATGAATGCCAAACGAGCGGCTCTAGCTTCTCTGAGTTTGCGCATTTCCTCGTCTGCTGCTTTGTTGTCTTCGACATTTTGCGCTGTGAATTTTCTGGACGGACGAGCAGGAGACAGCGGAACTGAAATAGTAACGAGGATGGATTTTTTGTAATGGAAAAATGTGTATACCTGATTGAATCTGTGTATTCAGGATAATAATAGTTAAAGTGAAAAACGAATGACGTCGGTATATGATTTTTAATGATTTTTGTGATTTTCTCTGGTAAATAGTATGTAACAAAAGATAAATAGATTATAAAGAAAATTAATTAATTGAAAATGTGCAACTATGATTCAGCATTCTAGAATTATGCCAGAACAATTTCAATGAAAGATATAAATATGTTTCATGAAGATCTGCAAAACCATGGCAAATTTGATAAAATAATAAATACTTCTTCCTCTTGTTCGATTATATCCTGAAAACTGTGGTCATTCTGAGAAAATTACTAGGTTATGTGAAATGGTAATTGAAGATAATATACATATATACATATTATCTACTTCTGTGGTTTTGAAGACTTATTTCTTGAAACAACTTTGATGAGATATGTTGACCTCCTTGAAACACGGAATGTTTTTGAAAAAAGAGTGGAATTTACGTAATAACTTGTTAAGGTGTGAACAAGAAAAAAATTATTATTGTTTGTGTTACCAGTCTGATAGATGAATATATAAGAGATGAGGTACTACAAACAAGCCCGCTCAACGAACGCCAATATGCTTACCAACCAGGCAAGTGAACAGACTTAGCACTGGACGACCTCAACAGGCCACCAATGAAGTCCTTGGAAGACAAAGAGATAGCCATTACAACATTTATAGATATCAAGAGGTCCTTCAAGAAATGCATCCACCGAGTCAATAGTAACCGCTCTAGTGAAAAAGGGGTACCTCTCCTACTATACCAGTGGAAAAACAGGATAATTACATCAGCAATTGGCGGAATGACTGACTGACAGCTAGAGTACACAGAGGATGTCCGCAGGGAAGGGTGCTATCTCCCCTACTTTGGGACAACGTAATAGACGAATTAAGTGAAAGGCTATCTTCCAGATGCTTTCATTGCCTAGGATATGCCTACGACCTCGCGATTATTGAAGAAGGCAAATTTGCATCAAGGACAGTTTCGAAGCTCACACAGTGCCAGCCCTAGATATAATCAACAGCTGGTGTAAAGAGGAGTTGACAGTGAACCCTCACAAGAACTCAATGGGTCACCTGTACTGAACGGGATAGAAATTCAATTTGCACAAGAGGCAAAATACTTAGGAGTAATCTTCGACCATGAGGTAAGTTGAAACCAATTCCTACAAAAAGTTATTGAAAGAAAAACAGTAGCCTTCAATCTGTACAGGAGAATGTGCGGAAAAAATTGGGGGCTTCAACCAAAAATGACATGGCTCTATGCCAGAGTTATCAGACCCATGGAAACGTATGGGTCGGTGGTATGGTGGCCAAAGACCAAGCAGGTAGGACTGGTTCGACACCTCGGAGGACTACAAAGACAAGCATGTCCGAGTACCACCGGGGCCATGAGAACCACCCCAACAGCCGCCTTAGAGGTCTTGCTCAACCTGCCAGATCAGTCACGAGCAGGTTGCTTAGAGGACAAGCACCCATAAGAAATATGTACGGGACAGACTACAACAAGCTTTGGAAAACGACCCGGTTGCTAGAATGTCATCAGATGGCATACTTTCCGGATACAGCTCTGACAAAACTTTTGAGAAAAGTATATAGAGCAGTGATGCGTGGAAGGAAGGACCTCCCATCAATGCGGAAATCGCTGTCTACACTGACGGCTCAAAAACTGATGAAGGTTCAGGAGACGGCATCTACGGAACCAAACCGAAGATGAAAATCTCATTGAGCTTGGGCAAACAAGCGACGATGTTTCAAGCGTCGAAATCGAGCACATGAACTTATGCGGCATGAGTGTTCAGAAAAAAACATTATATACTCAAATAGTCTAGCGGCAATAAAAGCAGTCATCTCAATGCAAGTTACCTCAAAACTTGTTTGAGACTGCATAGAAGCCCTAAAAGATCTGGGCAGTCAGAACAGACTGGCCTTAGCCTGGGTACGAGCACACACAGATCACAGATTATAGACTACTACTACTATTTGTATCTATTGACTTTTTGGTTTTATTCATTATAAGTTATATATATTTTTGCTGTCCCACTATCATGTACTTTCTCCAATACGTTGAAGAAAAAAATACTTTCTTCTGTGCCAAAGATGAGTGAATAGCCTTAAGTTATAGCTATTAGCAAATATTCAGTAGACTTAACAGTTATGTCAGTTTTGCTTCACGCTAATGGCTTCAACAATTATAGCCAGCACGAGATTTATGGATTGACTCCAATTTCCATAATAATCAGCTTAGTTTTTCTTCTAAACCATCACTCAGACATTTTTATTGAATTTCAACAACAAATTCGAACGTGTTCACTCTATAAAGCACAATAATGTTATGAATCAGACTAAGCGGGTTTGGAACGAAAAGTGAATCAGATCTTTGAAAAGTGAACGATAAAGAATGATAGTGATACTAAAATATCTATTTTGGTTAAAGCCTATAACGGTCCCAGAACCGTCTCAAACAGTAGCTCAGATGAGATCTGACAAATTTCGGTATTGCAGACCATATGTGTGGAAAGAACAATCACAATGGAAGAATGTGGAAGTTTCAAAGGGAAAATGAAAAGCGCTCATTGATGGTTTTAGAGGAAATCGAAGAGGTAAATGTCCTCCTGATTACATTGGTCAGGTAGCAGGTAGAAAATCTGGAAACGACTAATTGAACATAACAATTACTACTTAAGGTAGTTGAGATCATCGTGGTATTTGAACGACTCTAAGGTTTTGGAAACTTGTCAGAACTCACCTGAAGACGACTGCGAATAGAAGCAGCGGCAACGTTGTGATCAACAGACACTATAATCCGAAACAAATTTTCATGTATTGTAGAGGATGAACGAATTTTTGCTTTCCGAGTTTCAAAATCATCAACCTGACTATTATTCATCAAACTTCGCTGGTTAACTCAAACTCCCAAGTCTTTGGGTTGAATTTCAAATATTTATAGAAAAAATCGGCATAACAAGTCACAATTAATTCTTTTTTGTATTTGATATTGTCAATCATATCTATCGATTGTTTACAAAACCACAAAAATAGTAGGATGACAAGACAATGGACTCACATTGTGATACTTACTTTTATAATTTTTTTCGTATTAGAGTTTTAGTTCAGCAGCTCACGAGTTATTCAAAAAAAATCATGGTTATAGAACACTATCGTCCAATGTAGTGGTGATCCAGAAAAATAGGGTAAAATGTATGAAAGATAGCATATTGTGTCCAAATAAAACCTTGATGGTTCAAAGTTCTTGATTGAAGAAAAATTCTGTGGAATCTCATATGTTTATCGCCAATTATTTTTCCGCCCTTTATAAAAGTACTTGGGAAAAATCATTGTCCAAATTTTCAATTCTGCATTAACTTACATGAACTCACTTAAAAATATTTTTTCATGTATAGAACCAATGAAAATGTTTATAATCAAACATCAACAATTGTGAGGGTGAGATCTGGTGTTGCTATATTTTCATCCTCAAATCAACATGATCGCTGTGTTTTTTCTGTTTGATGAAAACCCAATGATGCGTGTTCAGAATGTCTTGAGATGTACGCTGCAGGTAAGCATGAGAAAACAATATTATGACAGACAATATGATTGTTGTGAAAGTAGGAGATGGATAGTTCGCCAGTGTAGACCTCTTCTTTTTTCGATGATTACAATCACTCATTTTGTTACATCGAAAGAATTGGTATTAAAAAAAAGTTTGTATCTTAACCATGTTGTTCAATAGTGGTTTACAGACAAATAACCAATATTTATAATATTACATGTTCCACATCTGTCGTCAGTTAAACCAGGTAGAATGTGAAATGTTTTGTTTTTTTTATGGTTGTGGAGAAGTATTCTTCTATGGGGGCAGAGTATTAATATGTATTTTCACTATGGTCTAGAAAAACTACTGAATGTGAATGTCTTTGGAAGGTTAACATTTATTTTAACTCATCCAGTATGAAATCGAAACAAAAAACAACATGGGTTGGAAACACAACCGATAGCCTTAACTTACCTATTCCTTCATGCTGAACTATTAGATATATGTCAAATTTTGGTATGATTCATAGAAATTTTAGATTAGTTCTTCATCCTTCGCATATCACGTTTCCTGACGGTATCCAATTTAAAACGATATTCAGACCTTTTATTTCTGTTTTTGTCTCAATTTAGTGCTGAACCGAAAAGAACCCTAAAAAATACGACGGAAACCATCACGAACGGTCTAAAGTCAGTCAGAAACTGTCAAAATTCATGTAATGAAAAATGGATTCACGCATATACACTCTCCATTCGCCAAAGTTCAACAAAAAACAACTACTGCACCCTACGACTTTATTAATAAAAATCCATTAGAATCTTGGCAAAGTTTTCTACAAGAACTACTTTGCAATGTTTTTTAATAAAAAACTGAATACCGGTTTCACTGTTATCGCTACTCATTTCACAAAATTAAATCAAAAAACAAATTAATTTCAGTTTTTGTTGGGAAGATAAACAAATATTTTCAATAACATGAATAATTCAAATCGAAAAATAATTTCATCTATGTGAATTAAAGATAATTGCCAAGTATCTCAAGGCCGTTTCATATACATTGGTACCCAACCAGGGTTTTTGACCCCGCATGATAAATTCGTCCAATATTAATGAAATAAATACTTCTGAACCAAAAACTAATCTATCCTGATATACTCGACTTTTCTGTCAGTCGATTTTTCTCGTTCAAACTCCCAGTATATACTAATTCGGCCATTCTGAATCGATTAGAGTTCGCAGAACTCGTCTATTTTCAACCGTTCTCGAGTTGGTCAGCTCTGAAACAGTTATTTTCAAAAAATTATCTATCATGATATACTCGACTTTTTTGTCCGTTAATTTTTCTCGTTCAAACTCTCAGTATATACTAATTTGGGCATTTTGAATCGATTGGCTAAGGCAGAATTCGTCTATCTCTGACCGTTCTCGAGTTGGTCAGCTCTACAACAGTTTTTACATGGTTTTTCTCCTGCCAAAAATATTTCTGATGAGTTTTCGACATTTTAGATCAAAGATTCGGAATCAGCACGTCAAAATACGTTCGAGGACAAACATTTCAAATTCGAAAAATTGAATACGAAAAATCTCAGAAAATTGGATTTTCTACCTTAAACACCCTTTTCCGGCTAAATCTTATATCTGAGCACATGAAAATAATACATTTTCGGAATCAGCATGAAATTTTACGCATATAGTGCAAATTTCAAGTCGATGTGATGACTTTGTATTTTTCATGATATTTAGGGGTGAACCCCTTGCAACTTTTTCGAGTAATTTTTAATTTTTTTCGATTGACTCGAAATTCACGATCCATACTAATTCGACATTCTGAATCGATTGGCGTTCGCAGAATTCATCCATCTTCAACCGTTCTCGAGTTGGTCAGCTCTGAATCAGTTATTTTCAAAAAATTATCTATCATGATACACTCGACTTTTTTGTCCGTCAATTTTTCTCGTTCAAATTCCCAGTATATACTAATTCGGCCATTCTGAATCGATTGGAGTCCGCAAAATTCGTCTATCTCTAACCGTTCTCGAGTTGGTCAGCTCTAAATCAGTTTTTAGATGGTTTTAAAGCCGCCAAAAATATTTCTGATGAGTTTTCGACATTTTTGATCAAAGATTCGGAATCAGCACGTCCAAATACGTTCGAGGACAAACATTTCAAATTCGAAAAATTGAATACGAAAAATCTCAGAAAATTGGATTTTCTACCTTAAACACCCTTTTCCGGCTAAATCTTATATCTGAGCACATGAAAATCATACATTTTCGGAATCAGCATGAAATTTTACGCATATAATGCAAATTTCAAGTCGATGTGATGACTTTGTATTTTTCATGATATTTAGGGGTGAACCCCTTGCAACTTTTTCGAGTAATTTTTAATTTTTTTCGATTGACTCGAAATTCACGATCCATACTAATTCGACATTCTGAATCGATTGGCGTTCGCAGAATTCATCCATCTTCAACCGTTCTCGAGTTGGTCAGCTCTGAATCAGTTATTTTCAAAAAATTATCTATCATGATACACTCGACTTTTTTGTCCGTCAATTTTTCTCGTTCAAATTCCCAGTATATACTAATTCGGCCATTCTGAATCGATTGGAGTCCGCAAAATTCGTCTATCTCTAACCGTTCTCGAGTTGGTCAGCTCTAAATCAGTTTTTAGATGGTTTTAAAGCCGCCAAAAATATTTCTGATGAGTTTTCGACATTTTCGATCAAAGATTCGGAATCAGCACGTCAAAATACGTTCGAGGACAAACATTTCAAATTCGAAAAATTGAATATGAAAAATCTCAGAAAATTGGATTTTCTACCTTAAACACCCTTTTCCGGCTAAATCTTATATCTAAGCACATAAAAAACATACATTTTCGGAATCAGCATGAAATTTTACGCATATAGTGCAAATTTCAAGTCGATGTGATGACTTAGTATTTTTCATGATATTTAGGGGTGAACCCCTTGCAACTTTTTCGAGTAATTTTAATTTTTTTCGATTGACTCGAAATTCACAATCCATACTAATTCGCCATTCTGAATCGATTGGCGTTCGCAGAATTCGTCTATCTTCAACCGTTCTCGAGTTGGTCAGCTCTGAATCAGTTATTTTCAAAAAATTATCTATCATGATATACTCGACTTTTTTGTCCGTCAATTTTTCTCGTTCAAACTCCCAGTATATACTTATTTGGCCATTCTGAATCGATTGGAGTCCGCAAAATTCGTCTTTCTCTAACCGTTCTCGATTTGGTCAGCTCTGAATCGGTTTTCAAAAAATTATCTATCATGATATACTCGACTTTTTTGTCCGTCAATTTTTTTTGTTCAAACTCCCAGTATATACTAATTCGGCCATTCTGAATAGATTTGAGTTCGCAGAATTTGTCTAGCTCTGACCGTTCTTGAGTTGGTCAGCTCTAAAACAGTTTTTACATGGTTTTTCTCCTGCCAAAAATATTTCTGATGAGTTTTCGACATTTTCGTTCAAAGATTCGGAATCAGCACGTCAAAATACGTTCTAGGACAAACATTTCAAATTCGAAAAATTGAATATGAAAAATCTCAGAAAATTGGATTTTCTTCCTTAAACACCCTTTTCCGGCTAAATCTTATATCTGAGCACATGAAAATCATACATTTTCGGAATCAGCATGAAATTTTACATATAAAGTGCAAATTTCGAGTCGATGTGACGACTTAGTATTTTTCATGATTTTTAGGAGTAACCCCTTGCAACTTTTTTCGGGTATTCGGGTAATTTTTAATTTTCTTCGAATGACTCAAAATTCACAGTACATACTAATTCGACCATTCCGAATCGATTGGCGTTCGCAGAATGTGTCTATCTCTAACCGTTCTCGAGTTGGTCAGCTCTAAATCAGTTTTTAGATGGTTTTATTGCCGCCAAAAATATTTCTGATGAGTTTTCTACATTTTAGATCAAAGATTCGGAATCAGCACGTCAAAATACGTTCGAGGACAAACATTTCAAATTCGAAAAATTGAATATGAAAAATCTCAGAAAATTGGATTTTCTACCTTAAACACCCTTTTCCGGCTAAATCTTATATCTGAGCACATAAAAATCATACATTTTCGGAATCAGCATGAAATTTTACGCATATAGTGCAAATTTCAAGTCGATGTGATGACTTAGTATTTTTCATGATATTTAGGGCTGAACCCCTTGCAACTTTTTCGAGTAATTTTCAAATATTTTCGATTGACTCGAAATTCACAATCCATACTAATTCGACATTCTGAACCGATTGGCGTTCGCAGAATTCGTCTATCTTCAACCGTTCTCGAGTTGGTCAGCTCTGAATCAGTTATTTTCAAAAAATTATCTATCACGATATACTCGACTTTTTTGTCCGTCAATTTTTCTCGTTCAAATTCCCAGTATATACTAATTCGGCCATTCTGAATCGATTGGAGTCCGCAAAATTCGTCTATCTCTAACCGTTCTCGATTTGGTCAGCTCTGAATCGGTTTTCAAAAAATTATCTATCATGATATACTCGACTATTTTGTCCGTCAATTTTTTTTGTTCAAACTCCCAGTATATACTAATTCGGCCATTCTGAATCGATTGGAGTTCGCAGAATTTGTCTATATCTTACCGTTCTCGAGTTGGTCAGCTCTAAAACAGTTTTTATATGGTTTTTCTCCTGCCAAAAATATTTCTGATGAGTTTTTGACATTTTCGTTCAAAGATTCGGAATCAGCACGTCAAAATACGTTCTAGGACAAACATTTCAAATTCGAAAAATTGAATATGAAAAATCTCAGAAAATTGGATTTTCTACCTTAAACACCCTTTTCTGGCTAAATCTTATATCTGAGCACATGAAAATCATACATTTTCGGAATCAGCATGAAATTTTACATATAAAGTGCAAATTTCGAGTCGATGTGACGACTTAGTATTTTTCATGATTTTTAGGGGTAACCCCTTGCAACTTTTTTCGGGTATTCGGGTAATTTTTAATTTTCTTCGAATGACTCAAAATTCACAGTACATACTAACTCGACCATTCCGAATCGATTGGCGTTCGCAGAATGTGTCTATCTCTAACCGTTCTCGAGTTGGTCAGCTCTAAATCAGTTTTTAGATGGTTTTATTGCCGCCAAAAATATTTCTGATGAGTTTTCTACATTTTAGATCAAAGATTCGGAATCAGCACGTCAAAATACGTTCGAGGACAAACATTTCAAATTCGAAAAATTGAATATGAAAAATCTCAGAAAATTGGATTTTCTACCTTAAACACCCTTTTCCGGCTAAATCTTATATCTGAGCACACGAAAATCATACATTTTCGGAATCAGCATGAAATTTTACGCATATAGTGCAAATTTCAAATCGATGTGATGACTTAGTATTTTTCATGATATTTAGGGGTGAACCCCTTGCAACTTTTTCGAGTAATTTTTAATTTTTTTCGATTGACTCGAAATTCACAATCCATACTAATTCGACATTCTGAATCGATTGGCGTTCGCAGAATTCGTCTATCTTCAACCGTTCTCGAGTTGGTCAGCTCTGAATCAGTAATTTTCAAAAAATTATCTATCATGATATACTCGACTTTTTTGTCCGTCAATTTTTCTCGTTTAAACTCCCAGTATATACTTATTCGGCCATTCTGAATCGATTGGAGTCCGCAAAATTCGTCTATCTCTTACCGTTCTCGATTTGGTCAGCTCTGAATCGGTTTTCAAAAAATTATCTATCATGATATACTCGACTTTTTTGTCCGTCAATTTTTCTCGTTTAAACTCCCAGTATATACTTATTCGGCCATTCTGAATCGATTGGAGTCCGCAAAATTCGTCTATCTCTAACCGTTCTCGAGTTGGTCAGCTCTGAATCGGTTTTCAAAAAATTATCTATCATGATATACTCGACTTTTTTGTCCGTCAATTTTTTTTGTTCAAACTCCCAGTATATACTAAATCGGCCATTCTGAATCGATTGGAGTTAGCAGAATTTGTCTATATATGACCGTTCTCGAGTTGGTCAGCTCTAAAACAGTTTTTATATGGTGTTTCTCCTGCCAAAAATAATTCTGATAAGTTTTCGACATTTTCGTTCAAAGATTCGGAATCAGCACGTCAAAATACGTTCGAGGTCAAACTTATTTGCTTGTGAATCGCATGTGTTTGAAAAACGAGTTTTTCATGCACGTGCAATTTACAAACAAATATTTTTCACCCTTGTGTCTATAAACTCCAAGACAGTTCATATGCGCTCCATTTTTTTGAGTTTCTATCGCAAAGTAATTTTTTTGGTTCAGAAGTAGTAATTTTATTAATACTGGAGGAAATTCTGATGCGGGGTCAAAAACCCTGGGTGGGCACCCGTGTATCTGAATCGGCCTTAACAGATACAGTGTGTCTCACTTCTCTTGTAAACTATTCCATACCTTCAGTTATTTTTCATGTAGAAATGTGATATTTACAGAAAATAACATCGTAATGGTAATTTCTAGTGGTATACATGGCACGCTATCAACAAGGGATCCACCGACATTTTCGATAAATGACATAAGGAGGCAAAATAGGTCGAAAATTTTCCCTGATTCGTTATCAGAACAACCATTTTACTACTATACCACTTTTTTCTAGGACAATTCAAGTCATGTATAAAAAATCGCATATGCCACAATGCAACTGTCACTTTGACAACGGCAAAAGCTAGCTTTAACTTTTACAGCGACAAATACAATAGTGGATTTTTCACTTATTCATTTGTTTATCAATTATCGCGGTGTTGGTTGCCAAAATGAATGTTTGACATTGATATGTTTCTGAATTTCTTATTCATTGAATTGTCCTGCCGAATTACACTCGAGGTTTGTATTGATATCGGGTAAATTTGTGTTGTTCAAATTCTAAACTGTTTCCTTTAGCAATTTGACTCGAATTTTCTATAAACCTTCGGGGTGGTGTTTTTAATAGGAGACCACTTGTGCAATTATAAGCGACAAAAATCAGCTTGATTGATTTGACCGATATTTGATGGATATCCATAATTACTATTGTTACTTCAGTTACGAATTCGATGGCATTTTCGACAAAGTTCAACCTCTACTATAATTATTTGAAAATGTCGGTGCTTCCATCGCTGCCGGCAATGTCGCCTGACTTGGCATCTTGCGATTTTTTTACGAAAATATATCAAAAGCAAAGTTATCTCGAACCAGCTATGACGAAAGAAAATATGATGATTAGAATCAATGAGGGAGACTGTTATCTTCATTCCACCAGCAATATTGTCGAAAGTACTAAATTCAACAATCTGACAATATGAAACCATAAACATGGTGTTTCATTACAAAAAAATGTGTTTCAGAAAATTCGGGATTCTAAAATTTCGAGATATAACTTGGAATTTTTAAAGTGAAATTTCTAGTTTTAGGTAACTCGGAATTCTAAGTTTCGAGTTTTAAAGTCGGAATTATAGTCATATGTCGGAATTTTAATTCAAAATTGTAACAAACAAATTGAAAATTTCGCGTTATTACTCGAAATATTAGCCATACATTTTTTTAAATGTTTTCTCCTACACTCATACGAACTTTGGAGTACCTACTTACCCAATTTTTCTTACTTGTACTGAAAAACCGTGACCACCATTTGTCTCAGTGAAATGAAGCAGTTCAAGATCTTCCAAGTGTTTCTTCAATCAAGACTCACCTGCATTTCTTTACAATGATATTCCTTAATGGGTGACGAACTTCTCATAAATTATATAAAAAAAAACTATGGAATTTTAGATATTTCCAACAAAAATATATTTGTCTTTTGAATTTCTAACTCCGATGTTCTGCTTTTTAGTATATTCAAGAGCACCTATATTGAAAATAAAAAAATGTGTGGTATGCAAACCTTATGATATTTTTCAATAAACGCAAATCACTGAAGATCTTTCTGGGTAAGTGTAACTTTCAATAATCCCCAAAACAATATTTATTTCTGTCTCATGTTAATTTTTTGAAAACAATGTGAATGTTTATATGTCACCATCAGGTTAATACCTAACCTAACACTCGAATTGGATATAGCACGAAATTTTATCAAATGCTATGAAATATTGAGGAATAACATTTATTAGCGGCAAATTTGCTGTTATTGTAACGCCACTATCATTATCATGATTCCTTTTTTGTATCATATTTATATTTGAAGTAAAACTGTACTTACCTTCGGTGAGCTTTGATGGTGGATTTATGGTCAGGTTTTAGGCCGTAAGTAATAAGTCGGAAGTTTTAAGTAATAGTCAGAAGTCTTAAGGAAAAAAATGACCATTCCTGCCCAAGTCTTAAAGACTGTCATATCATAAGAAAATTAGTGTATTATTGGTCACTTTTGAACAGTCTGAGAATTTTATAATCAAACTATAATGAACATCACAAAACAAACAACTTATATTTGATAACAAATATTATTATTCTTCTTGACAGATGACAGCATTTGCCGCTTGACGCATGCGTATTAAATATTAGTCGCAAGTTTTATCGTAAAAGATGAAAGTTGGCCAACTCTCCTTATGACTTAAAACTTACGACTCGTGTATGAGACCTCCTGTTGAAAGGGAATGAACCCTTGCCTATTGTAAAAGGGTTAAACAAGAACTCAAAGGGTCGGCTACATGGCCAACGACACCAGAGAGATAACAGAGGAGGCCAGGGGTGGGATTCTGTGTACCATAGAATTCTATTGTCGATAGAAAAAGTGAGATGGCATTATGGTTGAATTCATGGGAGAGAAAGAGACAAAACTGTTGACAATAGAATTCTATGGTACACAGAATCCCACCCCAGGCAACTTGACTATCTATCTAATCTGAGACTCAAACAAAATCTGGTTCTGAATTTAATAGAACAAGTGCCGGCAGAAGAGAAACATGTATAATTTATGACAGGGCAGCGCAAGTATAGAGCGCAAAAATTAATTCTTAATTTATATTATTCATTAGATAGCCGAAGGATTGAGGAGTTCTATGACATACCGATGCTCAAAGCTGATTCTTTTACCAAATTATAAAACAAAATGTCTCGTCACCGATTATGACCATGTTTATGACCATGTCATACTATTGTGTTATGCCGAATTACGCGACATGTTGATTCAAAAATGTAAAATGTTTCACTAGTCCATGTATCATTGGCACAAGTATGGCGGTTCATTTTTATGACTCTCGTGATTCATTTTCATGAATATATCCAGAGCCATACTCATAGAAGGTGTTCAATTGACCACCATACCGCCATAATGAACTGAACGTACTTATGTTCCTCCAAACCAAACCAGAATTAGTCATAGGTTGATCAGAGAGTGTTTGGATGCAGAGTAACATTGTCTTTAAATATAAATTATAAAGGCCAGGTAGCTCAGTGGTTGAGACTGTCGCGTTCAAAGCCATTTACTGCTGGTCGGCTAGGTTCGAATCCTAGCGACTACAGATTTTTAACTGATGGTTGGAGAAAGTGCTAGGAATCAACTTTTGAGGGCTGCCGTGCGTAAGGGGACGACAGCTGGAACATTTTTAACAATTTTAACAATAACGCCAATGGGCTCAACAAGTGAGTTATTTTGAAGAAACAAATATTGTCTGCGACATTTTTTACAAAAAATACCATTTGAAATGAACTTATAATCCAGAAACGACAGACAAACTCGAGCAAAAGTGAAGAATGAATTGTAGCACTCTGAAAATCGGCACATGACATCTCGATATCATGTATTATTAGAAAAAAAAATTGGTTATATTCTTAACAGTTATTTCATTTGTGAATATTTTTTATGTGTTCCGGGTTTTCAAGAGTTATCTGTATTTATTTTTCTTGTTAATATTTTCTTATACAAGTACATTTTTTTCAATACAAATGTTTGAATAAATGAAGTTTCATACAAATAAAATATCATTCTACCCTCTAGTGACTGTCATGGCTGACAACTAGCAAAACTGAATATATACGATTTGGAGATTAGATCTATCCTGCTGTTGAAATGCCAGTTCTACCATATAACAAACTAGAGATCTGTCGTGAGTTCTATTTGCCTATATTTCTGAAAATTTTAGCCATGTAAGATGAAAACATTTTCATTCCATCTGCGTCTTCACCTTCAGACACTTTCAAAGAGTTATTCCAATCAAATCATCAACTGGCAGAATTTCTTTACAAAAAATGCAACAATTTCTTTAACGTGCATTTACCTTTCTTGATAATATCCTTTTAGTTATCATATACTTTGTCTTGTTTCACATATTTTCTGCAACCTTTTCCTTATTAATTTATTCTTTTTCATCACCAATCATATTTTAATATTTTTTTATGAATTGAGCACTCTTTTTCTTGTGTAGTGAATCCGAAATTATCAAGTGAACAATTCAAGAACTATTATTGTAGGACTGCTTTTTCACAAACCTATTAATAATAATCATAACTTCAAAGAAGGCTTACATTAAAAAACCGCTGCAAAAAATATGTCATCACCAGCTGGTTTATATCTACTAAATTTTTATTGTACTCAGAATTACCACATATTGAACTTCCTATTTAGTCAAGCTCATAATCATTTAATTTTGATCGGCTTGAACCTCATATCTCTTCTTCTTTGTTTTCTCCATGATGACATGATTTTGTCATTTGTAATATCGAAGATACCTGACACACGCTTCATTGGGAATAATTAAATTTTGTTTTCACGGCCCATGTTGATCTGAGGATGGGAAAATTTCTCACAAATTCCAATAAATAAAACAATCATTAACGAAAATAATTTTTATTGAACACATTGCCTTATAATCATGCTACAACATGATGTTGCATATTCAAGAAATAATCGATTGTAACATTCAACTTTGAAATTTATCAAAAAATACAATACATATATGCGTATAATAATTAAGTATTGAGATATCGATAGTGGTGAAGAAAGAATGTAGAAAGAATAAAGAAGATGAATTATTCGGTAATTTCAGTGATTTCCGGCTTCTCGTCTTTGTCCTCTGTAAGTAAACAAAACCAACGACATCAATACACACGGTTAGAAAGAAATCTTGTTAGATCTGTTAGTTTGGTGCTTTCAAAATGAGTGATTGGAATATGAGATGACAGTGCATGTATGTATATTGAAATTAGTTCTGATAATTTCTATACATCAAAATCCTGGTAATTTAGCACGAGATTTGAAGAATAATAGGGAGTTGGAGGGCAATCATGAACGTAAACGTTAACTAGGATGCACGTTAACGTACAAATTGACAGCTAAGAATGCGCAGTCTTGTGTTATTTGCGTTAGCGCCCGTGGCTAGTTTACAGGTGTACGTGAATGTCTGTGAGATTACGTCCACCCATAAAACAGTCACTTACTCAAAAAATACAAGACTGCGCATGCTCAATAAAATTACGGATGCTTAGCTGTCAATTTGTACGTTAACGCGCATCTTGGCTAATTTTTAAGTTAAGGAATTCCAACAAAAATTGACCATTCCATGCCTGAGCACAAAAATTTACGTACATTATCAATTACAAAATGATGACAACCCTTCTATGTGCAATCAAAGCTATACAGAAAATCTGCAAATTGTTCACAATGAGCCTATAATACGACGAATGTTCATTTACATCTGATGAATTTCCGTGCAAAGTTCCTACAATGTTTTCTCTGTGATGCTAGTTGCATGGAAATGTTCCTGGAAAAAATTTGACAACCTATAGATCGGTCTTTGGGTTATTTCCTCATCTGTTTAGGGACAATAACAGCTGAAACCGCGTCCGCAGAGTGGATACACTAAACTGCGAGTGCTATCTCATCGTCACAGCCTTCTAACCAGCAATACCATCTTGCATTGTCATCAAGACCAACATAGCAGATATATAGAGAAATCTGTAAATTTTCCACAATGAGCTTATGATGTAAAGAAACAAAATTTCCTGCCACGACTGCTCATAGAAAGAATCCTTTGATATAAGAAGAATTTTTCTTTGCATTAAAAGCTGTTATGGTGGCTTGACGACAATGCAAAAAAAGATTTGCTGGTTGGAAGGATGGGAATTCACATTCAAAATACATTTCTTCAGTAAGGCTGAGCGGAGGCTTTTCTTTAGCGTGAATGAGTAAAAGATTTTCTTCAGCACGAGTATACAACTGCCTTTCTTCAGCGTGAGTGAACACAGGACTTTCTTCAGCACGAGCAAACAAAGGCTTTTCATCAGTGTGAGTGTACGAAGGCTTTTCTTCAGTGCAGATATCTCTCTATATCTGTTATGGTGGCTTGAATACCATGCAAAAGGGGATTTGCTGGTTGGAAGGCTGATAATTCACATTCAAAAGACATTTCTTCAGTATGGCTTGAGCGGAAGCTTTTCTTTAGCGTGAGTGAGTGAAATATTTCCTTCAGCACGAGTATACAACTGCCTTTCTCCAGCGTTACTGAACACAGGACTTTCTTCAGCACGAGCAAACAAAGGCTTTTCATCAGTGTGAGTGAACGAAGGCTTTTCTTCAGTGCAGATATCTCTCTATATCTGTTATGGTGGCTTGACGACAATGCAAAAGGGGATTTGCTGTTGGAAGGCTGAGAAGTCACATTCAAAAGACATTTTTCAGTATGGCTGAGCGGAGACTTTTTTTTAGCGTGAGTGAGTAACAGATTTTCTTCAGCACGAGTATACAACTACCTTTCTTCAGCGTGAGTGAACACAGGACTTTCTTCAGCACGAGCAAACAAAGGCTTTTCATCAGTGTGAGTGAACGAAGGCTTTTCTTCAGTGCAGATATTTCTATGGTGGCTTGACGACAATGCAAAAGGGGATTTGCTGGTTGGAAGCATGAGAATTCACATTCAAAATACATTTCTTCAGTAAGGCTTGTAACGTTCACATTTTGTAAACGTACGTTTAATCATGAAGTTCCATCATTTCATCACAAAATAACATATCTGATACCTATAACTGTCAAAAGCGGTTATTGACTTAATTCTTTATATTCATTTATTATCTTGATCAGTTTCAGGGTAAAGTATTCGTTAAGAGTCGAACACTCTGTTTACCTAGTTTCATGTGTTGTGTTCCGACTATTATGATCAAGGTTATAAGTATGAGTTAAGTTGTAGGTTTTGACATACCATCCGATTCTACATGATATATAACCATTTTTATTTCCACAGATCATGGTGCTCACGAATATCTCTGTCGATTTATTCAAAACTATGATTGTTTGTTTATCAAGGATTGTTTTCAAAACAACACGAACATAGGTGATTAACAGTCATCCAGACGTCACCGGTTCTTCTTCTCTATTTCGTTTGGTTAAAATAGTGTCGTTTCTTTGAATCGGTTCGACATAAAGTTTGGCTTACAGGGGAAAAGAGACAAATATATTTATTTGCCTCTTTATTTACATATGAGATCACGGACTGCTGTTCTGTTCTTGCACTGCAGTGTTCGGAACCTTTGGTGTAGTAATGAGTAAACTATACTGCTCGGTTCTGTTCTGTGGCAAGATCCAATGAAAAGAGTGTTGGCAACAATGAAAGGAAATATGTTTTTTATTAAATTAATTTTTGGAGAGGACGGAACTCCTTGAAACACCATTTGTACATTTCTGACCTGGTAACGCTGATGCTCACAGGAGGTTGATTTTTGATTTTTAATTTTGAAGTAAATTACTTTTGACAACCTACCTATTGCTGCTAAGACCATGTAATTGAGAGGTGAATATTTTGCTGTATTTAATTTACTGAACTTTTTGTTGATGACTCGCCTCACGAGCATTTTTTCTTATAGAAGGAAGCATGTCTTACAAATTTCTTTTCTTTTTGCCACAGCTCTGCCAGGAAATTAAGAGGGTCAAGTGTAGAGCACGTTATGGGAGACATATTCCATAATGTTGGATTTGTGCCTAAGTTTTGACTGGGTCTACACGTTATTATAAAGCCAACACGGTATTGTAAAGCCTACACGGAGTACACGGTATTGTAAAGCCTACATGGTACTGTTAAACCTACCGAAGTACTGTAAAGCCTACCATGGTATTGTAAAGCTTATTGGAGAATTGAGTAGTCTGCTGTGGTGTTGTAAAGCCTTTTGGGTATCGTAAAGCCGATCAAATAGACCTCTAGAGTCTAGTTAGATATAGAGAAGCAGACCTGATTTTAGAGATCTCCGTGAGGACTGTGATTTTGGAACCAGTTAGGACCAGACAAAGTCCAAGGAAGCCGACAAGTCGTGATATTCCTATATTAGTTGTGTCAGGTTTGAATGCATTCAGACCAGGTAAGACAGTTATATATTAATATGAATCCTTTTGATTACGACTTGGAGGACCCATTATTTCGCTCAGGTCCATGACTTGTTTGAGTCTTGAACACTGGATTAAATTGTTACATGTTACTGTGTCATTTATTTGGAGTTGGGGACACCTTTCTTTCAGCACAGTAAAGGTCTTTCTACAGAGATCGGCCTGGGAATAAGTTTTCTGATTTCATTTTATACTGTAGATGGCGTCCCATTAACATCATAAATAAAGAAAGCTTATTCTCAGTGCCACTAGTCGGACCTGTGAGGATTATCGAGTGACGTCGACCTACGCCCTTGCCTCCCAAATCTTGTAGCTAGCCGAAGGCAATTTTTGTGCCCAACTAAGGGTTACATAAAATGGCGTGCCAACGTGAGGCTTACGTTTTCGTTCGATAATTCCCAGAGGTTTGATACTGTGCTGGAGAGATCTCTCTAGCTGTGAATAAATTGTGGATGGTGTGTCTTTAGGAACTGAGTTCTACGGCTTGGGAAATTTCATGTATGTGTATCAGCTGTCCTGTGGAAGTCTCCCGGATTGGCAAATAAAATATTTTTGGATTATTGTTGGGTCAATGACAGCTTTGAAATTTATTTATTGACAGTGTTCAAGTGTTATTTGATTGTTAGGTATTTTATTGTGTGTGAGATATTTTATTTTGTGTAAGGAATTTTAGTGGAACTTATTTTAAACTGTGTTATTCACATTATTTGAGAATATATTGGTATTTTGAATATTAAAATAAAAATGGAACCATTATATCTTTCCGAAGAAGAAATAGATTATGAATTGCGTATTCGTGATGTGAAAGCTGTAAGAAAAACTTTAACATCAAAAAGGGTTATTTTAACTAGGTTGCTTGCAACGGAAACAGTTTTAGCTCGGTTAGAAGATAACGATTTTGAGGTTAAAAGTGAAAAGAGTTTTATTGACAAAACTTTCTCTGATCTAGAATCATTGATTCTGAGTTTTAGAGGTCCAACATCAGATCCTATGTTTAAAATTATTGAAACTCGATTGACATCTCTGACAGGAAGAGTTAAACGTTTCAAAGTCCCTGAACAACCAGAGGAGACAAATATTTTTTATTCAGATTTCATAAATGATGCCAAGGCATCTTGCATTGAACTTGAAGCAAAATTATCAATGAATGTTGTAAAGGATGCAAACCCAAATACTTCAATTCTTTCTTCTTCAGGATTTGGAAAGTCGGTACCAGTTTACAAATGGGGTATTCAGTATGATGGCACTACTAGTTTAAAATCATTTTTGGAAAGAGTTAAAGAACTTTCTCAATCTCGTAATGTACCTGAACAGGAACTTTTTAATTCAAGTACAGATTTATTTACTGGTAGAGCTTTAATTTGGTATAGATCAGTCAAACAAAATGTGAATAATTGGCAAGATTTAGTGAGTCAATTAGAAAATGCATTTTTGCCCACAGATTATGAGGAGAAACTTCTAGATGAAATCAAGAATCGTACTCAGGGTCGTGATGAACCTATTGATATTTTTGTGGCAATAATGCATAGTCTTTTTAGTAGGCTCAGTAAACAGTTAGATGAAAAGGAGCGTTTGAAAATAATTAGAAAAAATATTTTGCCCAAATACATAGATCACTTAGTTTTGCAAAATATTGACGATACTTCTGAGTTGATAAGTTTTTGTAAAAGGATCGATGAAGCAGCTCAGATCAAAAATAAATATTTACCACCCAAATCTCTCAATTGTTTAGAGACTGATCTAGCTTATCTTGAGGCACCAGGAGATAAAAATTTTTCTTCCAAAATTACTCACAAGAAAAAATTGTTCAATAACAAAACTGATTCTAATTCAAACCTTCCTTCAACATCACAAGTAAATACATTTTCGAAAACCAGTAATATTAGATGCCACAGGTGTAGAAAATTAGGTCATAAAATGGAACAATGTAGAGAAAATCGTAAGATCTTTTGTTATTTATGTGGTAAACCTGATTTTACAAAAATTACTTGCCCCTCTTGTAACAAAAAAAAACTAGTGAATCAGACTGGTGATTTAAGCCTTCATCAGGTCTGTAGTGTTAAGAAAGGCTTTAGGAAAAATAATAATTCTCAAGTAAGTGTGAAAAGAAAACTAACGAAAAATTCTTGTAAAAATGATTCAAAAAATTTGACCGTTGAAAATGTTCAAATAGAAAGAAATTCAGAACTAGGTAGTGTATCACCTTTATTTATTTCTAAACCGTTTGACAATAGACCTTATATTGTGGTGAGTCTTTTTAATGAAGAAATTATATCTTTACTTGACAGTGGAGCTAATTTAACTTGTTTAGGGTTGCATTCCTTGGATCTATTGAAGAAATACAAAATCAAAGTAGATAGAAGTCAAAAAAATATTGTTAGGACTGCAGATGGTAAAGTTCAAACTGTAACAGGCATTTGTCAAATTCCATTATGCCTTGGAGGTTTTTGCAAGTTGATAACTGTGTCAATTATTCCTTCGCTTCAATGTGGACTTATCCTGGGAAGTGACTTTTGCAAAATTTTTAAACTCTCAATTGATTTTTCTGATAATTCTTGGCAAATCCAAAGTGAGTTAGGATTGAAAATCAACATTTTGTCAACTCCACCTGAAAATAAAGAAACAAGTGTAAGTACTTTTAACAATCTTTCTAGTACACAAATTTTAGAAATGAATAGGGTTATGGACTTGTTCAAATCAATCGCTTCTGAAGATCAGCTAGGCTTTACTGATAAAATAAC
Organism: Chrysolina haemoptera; assembly: GCA_958298965.1. Taxonomy (NCBI): domain Eukaryota; kingdom Metazoa; phylum Arthropoda; class Insecta; order Coleoptera; family Chrysomelidae; genus Chrysolina; species Chrysolina haemoptera. The sequence goes on from OY282600.1 coordinate 2,286,813, forward strand.
GGCCCATATCGATACAGGAGAGCATCGTCCGTTTAAAAAGAGACAGTATAGGATGTCCCCATATATGCTGGAGCATCTTAATAAAGAACTAGATAGAATGCTAGCATTAGGTATCGTTGAAGCTTCGTTCAGTCCTTGGAGCTCACCAGTATTATTAGTAAAAAAGGCTAATGGTGAATACAGATTTTGTTTTGATGGTAGAGCCCTGAACGAGATAACTAAAAAGGATTCTTATCCTTTACCTTTAGTAGATGATATCCTGAATATGCTTAGCAATGCTAAATTTATATCGACAATTGATCTTCGAAGTGCATTTTGGCAAATACCCCTAGATGATGAGAGTAAGGAAAAAACAGCTTTTTCAATTCCTGGACGTGGTTTATTCCACCACAAGCGACTTCCTTTTGGTCTCTCAAACTCTGCCGCTATAACACAAAGGTTGATGGATAGGATTTTAGGTCCTGAGTTACAACCTAAGGTGTTTGTTTATTTAGATGACATCGTTTTATGTACTCCAACTTTTTCAGAACATATTGCTTTGTTAGAAGAAGTCTACAGGCGATTAGCAGATGCTAATCTGACTGTCAATTTCAAAAAATGTCAATTTTTCAGAGAGTCATTAATTTATCTGGGTTTTGTAGTAGATCATAGAGGTTTGAGAACTTCCCCAGATAAAATAAGAGCTATGGTAGATTACCCTAGACCTGAGACTACGACACAGATAAAACGTTTTGTCGGAATGTGTTCCTGGTACAGGCGTTTTATTCCTCATTTCAGTACCCTTATTAGTCCATTAAATGATTTATTGAAAGGAAAAGGTAAAAGGCAATCAATTGTTTGGAATGACGAGGCAGAAAAAGCTTTCATAGAAATCAAACAAAAATTAATTTCAACACCGATTCTTACTGCTCCTGACTTTTCAGTTGAATTCTGCATACAAGCGGACGCCAGCGAGGTAGGATTGGGAAGTTTACTTACTCAAGTCCAGAATGGTGAAGAAAAAGTCATAGCGTATGCTAGTAGGAGTTTGAATCGAGCAGAAAGAAATTATTCAGCAACGGAACGTGAGTGTCTTGCCCTAGTTTTTTCATTAGAGAAGTTCAGACCCTATGTAGACGGAGTTCGATTCAAAATAATTTCAGATCATGCAAGTTTGAAATACCTATCAAAGATGTCTGGTAGTTCTGGTCGTCTTAGTCGATGGGCTATGAGACTCTCTGCATTTGATTTTGAAATAATTCATAGAAAGGGTAAACTTCATGTTGCTCCAGATGCTTTGTCAAGAGCTCCCATTTCTGATGAGATAAATATTTTAGGAATCTCTTTGGAAAACCTTGAACCTTGGTACCTGAAATTGAAAAATAGAATTATTAAAAATCCTGAAAAATATTCTCATTGGATGGTTAAAGATGAATATATTTTCAAGCACACCCCTAGAAAAATAGCTTTGAAAAGTAACATATCAGAATGGAAATTATTAGTACCATTTGACCAGAGACAGAAAGTTATTTATGATTCTCATAATTTGCCTACGTCTAGTCATTTGGGTTATTTCAAAACTTTAAAGAAAGTGGCAGAACTATATTACTGGCCACGAATGAGAGGGGACATATTGAAATATGTTCGACAATGTCCTGAATGCTGTAGTCAAAAGGTGATGAATGCTCAAAGGTTTGGATTGATGGGTAAGGAGAAGAAAGTTAGTTTTCCCTTTCAGTTGGTTAGTACTGATGTAATGGGGCCTTTCCCTAGAAGTTCCAAAGGTAATAAATTCCTTATAGTAGCTTCAGATTATTTTTCAAAATTTGTTGTTTTGAAGCCAGTAAGAAATGCGACGGCTCAAACAATCACTGCTTTCCTGGAGGATGTATTTTTAACTTATGGAGTTCCTCAGATATTATTGTTAGATAATGCTTCAGCTCATACTGGGAAAGTTTTCAATGAGTTTGTCAAGCAGTACAACATTTCTAAAGTTTGGTATAATTGTAGGTACCACCCTCAGGTGAACCCTACAGAGAGGGTTAATCGTACAATAGGAACTTCCATAAGGTGTTTCATAAAAGAATCCCACAAGCACTGGGATAAGGAAATTTTGCGAATTCAGCACGCACTGAACTCCGCCACTCATGAGGTAACTGGTTTCAGCCCAAATTTTCTTAATTTTGGCAGAATAGCCCCTGTCTCTGGAGATTATTATGGAGATGCAGTTGATTTTGTGCTGAATAATACCGCAGAAGCTAGGAGAAATTATTCTGAGGAGTTGAGAAAACTCATTCCCCTGTATAAAAGGGTTCAGGAGAAACTCTCAGCGTCCTACGTTAGGAACACTCACTATTACAATTTAAGGAAGCGTGAACATGTTTTTAGAGAAAATGAAAAAGTCTGGAAGCGAAATTTTGTGTTATCAGATGCTGCAAATGAATATGCATCAAAATTAGCACCCAAGTATGTCTTATGTAAAGTAAGGAAAGTTTTATCGAAAGTGGCTTATGAGTTGAGTAATATGGATGACTCACCAGCAGGTACTTGGCATGTGTCCAAGTTAAAGCCTTACTTTGGGTCCAATTCTGATTTGTCAGAATAGCTACGGGAATCATTTGAGTAACACTGTAGTGTTGGAGATATTGGTCTTTTGTCAAAAACCATGATTACTCATTACAACCTTGATTTGTTTTATTTTGTTCTGATCGTTCCTAGAACCGAACTTAGAAATTTTTTTTGAGATTACGTTTTTGTAATAAAATTTAATCTAGGAAAAACGATTTTGACAAAATAGGTGAAATTTTGTATTTTGAACACGATTCACATGGGTTTGATATTTGAGGTTTTTGAAAGTCTTGGCAATTGACTGATGGTATTTATGGTCACCTAGTTGACATGTTATTGAGTATGGGAAGTCTGTCTGTCTGTCTGTCTGTGGATGCGATAGGACAGAAAGTAATTCAATATTTGAATTTGATATTATATTGGAATTTACTTCCAGGCATGAATTAATTCATGATAGAGAATGGAAAAATTACATTTTGAAATTTCTCTGGAAAAATCTTGTGTTTTTTTTTTTAAAAAAAAAAAAAAAAAAAAAAAAAAAAAAAAAAAAAAAAAAAAAAAAAGGTCTTCAAGTTTGTGTAGTCTGATCAACTTCACAAGTGTAAATAAAGTACTTTATATTTATCATTCTTTAAAGTTATTCTTTATGGATAATCTAAAGAGGTTTGTATATATTCATGAATATAGGTATTTCATTGAAATATTGTAAATATTGTATAGGTATACCTTGTAAATAGTGTTAACTTGAAAAGTTAAAATGTAGAAGTTTTCTCGAGTGCTTCTACAACAAAAAAAAAAATAATAATTTAGCTGTAATTTAAATAAGCTGGAATACTGTTTCTACTTATTGGAAGACATGCAAGTCTGAGTAGATATATTTTCTTGTTTGAATACTTACATCTTGAACAAATTGGAACAGTTGTTATTTTATTTGGGGCAGAAGTTGGCTGTCCCTGGCGTAGGCCTAAAGCAACTAAAACATGGACACAGTTTCCAACTAGTGAGATTTTGGCATCCACAATAGCTGGTAATGGGTTGCATCCACAAAGTCTCACGACAGCAACAAAGCTGTAATTATTTTCATGGAGTGTCATTCTACAATTTTGATGCTATTCGGTTTTTTTTTTTGATCCTGTTCATTTTCTGTAAAGAAAAGTGAATTAATTTATCAATGTTCTTGGATGTTGAATTCCAATAAATTCTTAATGGATTTAGTTTTGGTTTATTGATAAAAGGATTTAGTAATAGCGATAGGTAGTTATACGTACCTCCATAAATAATACCAGTAGGAATCAATGTTGGTTATGCGGGTAGTCATTTCCAACATTGAGTGTCCACTCAACTATCCAGTAGATATTTTAGTTTTCTCTGGACTTTGTTTCAGTTTTGGAGCTTTCGAATATGCCAGATTTATTTGAAATCCTGATTGGCTTCGAAATCATTCGTGCTGTGCAGAACTTGGAATTGGTTCGGGAAAATTGAAAATTGTCTTTGTGGGATATGGCTTGGAGCTTTCAGCTACAGATACTGTTAGTATCTTGGAAGTTCATTGGCCTTGGGACTTCGTTTCTGTTTCGACAGGTTCGTTTTCCGATTTCTTAGTTTATGGGAATGTTGGCATGTTCCACACTCCACAATTGTGTTGAAGCATTTCTCCTTCGGGGTTGGTGGCTTCAACACAAATTTGATATTTACAGTTAGTAGACTGAAATTTGTTTGTCTGTAGGAGGCCAACTGTTTGTTGCTGGTTTGTTCAATTGGTGTGAGAGACCGTTAAAGCTACGGTGGGTTGAGCTGCCTTCAATGACTTTTGGAGTACCTCCGAGAAATTTTTGTTCATTCTTTTGAGTTGATAGCTCTTTTAGGTGTGGTGAATATTCCTATAAATTCACTGGGGTTTTATAGGGTTTTATTGGATTTTATTGGGAATCCTGATGACCAATGTTAATTATTAAAGTTATGTAATTTACTGTTTAGAAAAATTCAACAAGTTAAATTTTTCTTTCTTGAGGAAGAGGGTGTGTAACGTTCACATTTTGTAAACGTACGTTTAATCATGAAGTTCCATCATTTCATCACAAAATAACATATCTGATACCTATAACTGTCAAAAGCGGTTATTGACTTAATTCTTTATATTCATTTATTATCTTGATCAGTTTCAGGGTAAAGTATTCGTTAAGAGTCGAACACTCTGTTTACCTAGTTTCATGTGTTGTGTTCCGACTATTATGATCAAGGTTATAAGTATGAGTTAAGTTGTAGGTTTTGACATACCATCCGATTCTACATGATATATAACCATTTTTATTTCCACAGATCATGGTGCTCACGAATATCTCTGTCGATTTATTCAAAACTATGATTGTTTGTTTATCAAGGATTGTTTTCAAAACAACACGAACATAGGTGATTAACAGTCATCCAGACGTCACCGGTTCTTCTTCTCTATTTCGTTTGGTTAAAATAGTGTCGTTTCTTTGAATCGGTTCGACATAAAGTTTGGCTTACAGGGGAAAAGAGACAAATATATTTATTTGCCTCTTTATTTACATATGAGATCACGGACTGCTGTTCTGTTCTTGCACTGCAGTGTTCGGAACCTTGGGTGTAGTAATGAGTAAACTATACTGCTCGGTTCTGTTCTGTGGCAAGATCCAATGAAAAGAGTGTTGGCAACAATGAAAGGAAATATGTTTTTTATTAAATTAATTTTTGGAGAGGACGGAACTCCTTGAAACACCATTTGTACATTTCTGACCTGGTAACGCTGATGCTCACAGGAGGTTGATTTTTGATTTTTAATTTTGAAGTAAATTACTTTTGACAACCTACCTATTGCTGCTAAGACCATGTAATTGAGAGGTGAATATTTTGCTGTATTTAATTTACTGAACTTTTTGTTGATGACTCGCCTCACGAGCATTTTTTCTTATAGAAGGAAGCATGTCTTACAAATTTCTTTTCTTTTTGCCACAGCTCTGCCAGGAAATTAAGAGGGTCAAGTGTAGAGCACGTTATGGGAGACATATTCCATAATGTTGGATTTGTGCCTAAGTTTTGACTGGGTCTACACGTTATTATAAAGCCAACACGGTATTGTAAAGCCTACACGGAGTACACGGTATTGTAAAGCCTACATGGTACTGTTAAACCTACCGAAGTACTGTAAAGCCTACCATGGTATTGTAAAGCTTATTGGAGAATTGAGTAGTCTGCTGTGGTGTTGTAAAGCCTTTTGGGTATCGTAAAGCCGATCAAATAGACCTCTAGAGTCTAGTTAGATATAGAGAAGCAGACCTGATTTTAGAGATCTCCGTGAGGACTGTGATTTTGGAACCAGTTAGGACCAGACAAAGTCCAAGGAAGCCGACAAGTCGTGATATTCCTATATTAGTTGTGTCAGGTTTGAATGCATTCAGACCAGGTAAGACAGTTATATATTAATATGAATCCTTTTGATTACGACTTGGAGGACCCATTATTTCGCTCAGGTCCATGACTTGTTTGAGTCTTGAACACTGGATTAAATTGTTACATGTTACTGTGTCATTTATTTGGAGTTGGGGACACCTTTCTTTCAGCACAGTAAAGGTCTTTCTACAGAGATCGGCCTGGGAATAAGTTTTCTGATTTCATTTTATACTGTAGATGGCGTCCCATTAACATCATAAATAAAGAAAGCTTATTCTCAGTGCCACTAGTCGGACCTGTGAGGATTATCGAGTGACGTCGACCTACGCCCTTGCCTCCCAAATCTTGTAGCTAGCCGAAGGCAATTTTTGTGCCCAACTAAGGGTTACAGGCTGAGCGGAGGCTTTTCTTTAGCGTGAATGACTAAAAGATTTTCTTCAGCACGAGTATACAACTGCCTTTCTTCAGCGTGAGTGAACACAGGACTTTCTTCAGCACGAGCAAACAAAGGCTTTTCATCAGTGTGAGTGTACGAAGGCTTTTCTTCAGTGCAGATATCTCTCTATATCTGTTATGGTGGCTTGACGACAATGCAAAAGGGGATTTGCTGTTGGAAGGCTGAGAAGTCACATTCAAAAGACATTTTTCAGTATGGCTGAGCGGAGGCTTTTCTTTAGCGTGAGTAAAAGATTTTCTTCGGCACGAGTATACAACTGCCTTTCTTCAGCGTGAGTGAACATAAGACTTTCTTCAGCACGAGCAAACAAAGGCTTTTCATCAGTGTGAGTGAACGAAGGCTTTTCTTCAGTGCTGATATCTCTCTATATCTGTTATGGTGGCTTGACGACAATGCAAAGGGGGATTTGCTGGTTGGAAGGCTGAGAATTCACATTCAAAATACATTTCTTCAGTAAGGCTGAGCGGAGGCTTTTCTTTAGCGTGAGTGAGTAAAAGATTTTCTTCAGCACGAGTATACAACTGCCTTTCTTCAGCGTTACTGAACACAGGACTTTCTTCAGCACGAGCAAACAAAGGCTTTTCATCAGTGTGAGTGAACGAAGGCTTTTCTTCAGTGCAGATATCTCTCTATATCTGTTATGGTGGCTTGACGACAATGCAAAGGGGGATTTGCTGGTTGGAAGGCTGAGAATTCACATTCAAAAGACATTTCTTCAGTATGGCTTGAGCGGAGGCTTTTCTTTAGCGTGAGTGAGTGAAATATTTCCTTCAGCACGAGTATACAACTGCCTTTCTTCAGCGTTACTGAACACAGGATTTTTCAGCACGAGCAAACAAGGGCTTTTCATCAGTGTGAGTGAACGAAGGCTTTTCTTCTCTATATCTGTTATGGTGGCTTGACGACAATGAATGAATTGCTGGTTGGAATTGCTGGTTGGAAGGCTGAGAATTCACATTCAAAATACATCTCTTCAGTGAGGCTGAGCGGAGGCTTTTCTTTAGCGTGAGTGAGTAAAAGATTTTCTTCAGCACGAGTATACAACTGCCTTTCTTCAGCGTGAGTGAACACAGGACTTTCTTCAGAACGAACAAACAAAGTCTTTTCATCAGTGTGAGTGGACGAAGGCTTTTCTTCAGTGCAGATATCTCTATATATCTGTTATGGTGGCTTGACGACAATGCAAAAGGTGATTTGCTGGTTGGAAGACTGAGAATTCACATTCAAAAGACATTTCTTCAGCATGGCTGAGCGGAGGCTTTTCTTTAGCGTTAGTGAGTAAAAGATTTTCTTCAGCACGAGTATACAACTGCCTTTCTTCAGCGTGAGTGAACACAAGACTTTCTTCAGCACGAGCAAACAAAGGCTTTTCACCAGTGTGAGTGAACGAAGGCTTTTCTTCAGTGCAGATATCTCTCTATATCTGTTATGGTGGCTTGACGACAATGCAAAGGGGGGTTTGCTGGTTGGAAGGCTGAGAATTCACATTCAAAAGACATTTCTTCAGTAAGGCTGAGCGAAGGCTTTTCTTTAGCGTGAGTGAGTAAAAAAATTTCTTCAGCACGAGTATACAACTGCCTTTCTTCAGCGTGAGTGAACACAGGACTTTCTTCAGCACGAGCAAACAAAGGCTTTTCCTCAGTGTAAGTAAACAAAAGGTTCTTCAAATTATCTTTATTATCAAAACTGTTTTTGCTGGTGTATTCAGCAGTAGTAAATGACTTCTGAATCTTCCAGACCAAATTTGGTAACTGTAGGGCGAATTGAATTTTTAGGTCTCTTCAAGAAACAATTCTAACCCCTTTGGAAATTTTTTGTTCATGAATGAAAAATTGATTTGGTTAAAAATGTCACCAGAGGAGGATTTTTACTCGCAGAACTCGAATATACAATCGGTTTCCTTCCATTCTCAACGGTTCTCGAAATTTTCAAAAATTTCTGTGGAATATCTCAGTATCATAATGACCCGCCATCTCTTGGCCAGTAGCTAAAGTAAACTCCAATAGCTTGTTAATTTTGAGCTTTTGCTGTCTTTTGAAAAACAAATAATAAAAATAGAAATAAGACTGATGTATTCCACTATTCCGCAGTAGTGAATGACTTGAGAATCCTCCAAACCGAATTTGGTGACTGTAGGAAGAACTTTCTTGTTAGGTATCTTCAAGAAAGAAGTCTAACCCCTTTGGAAATTTTTGATCCAAAAATATAAAATTCATTTGCTTTGAAACGATTCCAGAGGAGCACTTGACTCGCAGAATCTAAATACAAAATCGATTTCCTTCCATTCTCAATAGTTCTCGAAATTTTCCAAAATATGTGTGGAATAACCCCAGAATGTATCTACTCCGCGGGTTCGCTTTCAGCTGAGGCTTTGAAATAAGATGTGATCGGATCATTTGTTACAGACATTAATTATTGTCCCTATACCGATGAGGAAAAAACCCAGAAACCGATCTACAAGTGGTCAAAATGTTTGAGGAACATTTTCATGCAATTAGCAATTGCAGAGAAAGCCTTGTAGAAACTCTGCACGGAAATTCATCAGATGTAATTCGACGTTCGTCGTGAATTTCTCCAATTATACGTAAGGTATACGTGTTAAAAAATATTGTATGATTCACCTGTAAAAAGTGTGTTCAACACATTTATACACGAGTTTAAAACATCCACTTTTGACACTTGTATCATAAATAGCTATTGAATATCAGCAACCTACAATATTTTAGCTATTTTCCGAATACTAAAGAGAAACTAACATAACCAACATCTCAATTTTTTTTTGTTTCAAGAAGGGTTGAATCATTCACCATCATGAGTAGTAGGTACCTAAAATCATAATAAGGGGACTGATCAAATTTCAAAGAAGAATATCAACTTTAATGATATGTATAAAATGTTTTATGGTTGCTCAAATTTTCTAGTGAGCAAGCTCAATTGTTTTTCTTTGACGATGATGATATGAGATTGTGCAAAATGGGCGCATGTGTTTTGAAAAGCATGATTGCAGATATTATGTAGTTGAGTCTAGAGGGTTTCAAAATAACAACTATTCGAGAAATATTTAAATGAAAAAAAAAAGTGTTTCTTTAGTGTTTTGCTTTTAAAATGGAAACTGATACAGCAATATTGTTGCTCCCGTATTGAGTATTGTAATGTAAAACTGGTCATATTAAAAATTGTATTGTTCCCAAGTTACAATTACTTAAATTTTTTAAAGAAGAACCAGCGCGAGTGATTGCTTTTTCTCCAGCGCTTGTGATTGTCTTTTCTCCAGCGCGAGTAGTTGTCTTTTCTCCAGCGCGAGTGATTGTCTTTTCTCCAGCGCGAGTGATTGTCTTTTCTCCAGCGCGAGTGATTGTCTTTTCTCCAGCGCTAGTAGTTGTCTTTTCTCCAGCGCGAGTGATTGTCTTTTCTCCAGCGCGAGTGATTGTCTTTTCTCCAGCGCGAGTGATTGTCTTTTCTCCAGCGCGAGTGATTCTCTTTTCTCCAGCGCTTGTGATTGTCTTTTCTCCAGCGCGAGTAGTTGTCTTTTCTCCAGCGCGAGTGATTGTCTTTTCTCCAGCGCGAGTGATTGTCTTTTCTCCAGCGCTAGTAGTTGTCTTTTCTCCAGCGCGAGTGATTGTCTTTTCTCCAGCGCTTGTGATTGTCTTTTCTCCAGCGCGAGTGATTGTCTTTTCTCCAGCGCGAGTGATTGTCTTTTCTTCAGTGCGAGTGATTGTCTTTTCTCCAGCGCGAGTGATTCTCTTTTCTCCAGCGCGAGTGATTGTCTTTTCTCCAGCGCTAGTAGTTGTCTTTTCTCCAGCGCGAGTGATTGTCTTTTCTCCAGCGCTTGTGATTGTCTTTTCTCCAGCGCGAGTGATTGTCTTTTCTCCAGCGCTAGTAGTTGTCTTTTCTCCAGCGCGAGTGATTGTCTTTTCTCCAGCGCGAGTGATTCTCTTTTCTCCAGCGCTTGTGATTGTCTTTTCTCCAGCGCGAGTAGTTGTCTTTTCTCCAGCGCGAGTGATTGTCTTTTCTCCAGCGCGAGTGATTGTCTTTTCTCCAGCGCTAGTAGTTGTCTTTTCTCCAGCGCGAGTGATTGTCTTTTCTCCAGCGCTTGTGATTGTCTTTTCTCCAGCGCGAGTGATTGTCTTTTCTCCAGCGCTAGTAGTTGTCTTTTCTCCAGCGCGAGTGATTGTCTTTTCTCCAGCGCGAGTGATTCTCTTTTCTCCAGCGCTTGTGATTGTCTTTTCTCCAGCGCGAGTAGTTGTCTTTTCTCCAGCGCGAGTGATTGTCTTTTCTCCAGCGCGAGTGATTGTCTTTTCTCCAGCGCTAGTAGTTGTCTTTTCTCCAGCGCGAGTGATTGTCTTTTCTCCAGCGCTTGTGATTGTCTTTTCTCCAGCGCGAGTGATTGTCTTTTCTCCAGCGCGAGTAGTTGTCTTTTCTCCAGCGCGAGTGATTGTCTTTTCTCCAGCGCGAGTGATTGCTTTTTCTCCAGCGCTTGTGATTGTCTTTTCTCCAGCGCGAGTAGTTGTCTTTTCTCCAGCGCGAGTGATTGTCTTTTCTCCAGCGCGAGTGATTGTCTTTTCTCCAGCGCGAGTGATTGTCTTTTCTCCAGCGCTAGTAGTTGTCTTTTCTCCAGCGCGAGTGATTGTCTTTTCTCCAGCGCGAGTGATTGTCTTTTCTCCAGCGCGAGTGATTGTCTTTTCTCCAGCGCGAGTGATTCTCTTTTCTCCAGCGCTTGTGATTGTCTTTTCTCCAGCGCGAGTAGTTGTCTTTTCTCCAGCGCGAGTGATTGTCTTTTCTCCAGCGCGAGTGATTGTCTTTTCTCCAGCGCTAGTAGTTGTCTTTTCTCCAGCGCGAGTGATTGTCTTTTCTCCAGCGCTTGTGATTGTCTTTTCTCCAGCGCGAGTGATTGTCTTTTCTCCAGCGCGAGTGATTGTCTTTTCTTCAGTGCGAGTGATTGTCTTTTCTCCAGCGCGAGTGATTCTCTTTTCTCCAGCGCGAGTGATTGTCTTTTCTCCAGCGCTAGTAGTTGTCTTTTCTCCAGCGCGAGTGATTGTCTTTTCTCCAGCGCTTGTGATTGTCTTTTCTCCAGCGCGAGTGATTGTCTTTTCTCTAGCGCTAGTAGTTGTCTTTTCTCCAGCGCGAGTGATTGTCTTTTCTCCAGCGCGAGTGATTGTCTTTTCTCCAGCGCGAGTGATTGTCTTTTCTCCATTTCTGATGGGAAAAACATTTCAATACATTTGAGCTTCCAAAACAGCTCACCTGGTAGAGTAACAGCTTTGTTCAAAAACACGAACCTTTTTTGGCTTCATGTACCCCATTCCCGAAAACCATTAAAAAAATTAATACATTCAAAACTAATAATTGATTTCTTTGACATTACCATCTTCAGCTGCCTAAATTTTCAGTCTTTACAACCTTCCCACTCCCCTGGACCACAACTCAGTGTGAATAAAAGCGCTCAAGCGAAACACTGTCATTCCCAGTTCTTAACAAACTCAAAATAGTACTTCACAAACTCACACAACACTAACATGTAATGCTGACAGCTATTTCGACAGAGCTGTTAGCATTAAATCTTATCAAAGTGAAGTGAATAGCGTTCGAATATGAATAAAATAATGAATTGCGGCGTTCAAACAAATTAAATTCCAGAAAAAACTGTCCTCGAGCAAAAACATTTCAGGAAAAAGCGGTACCCCGATATGCAGACGCGTATGTGTGTCCTCGGTAGCTCCGTTGGTTAGAGCACAGACTAGCAATCTAGAGGTCGCAGGTTCGATCCCTGCTCGAGGATAGTTTTTTTTTCTGGAATTTAATTCGTCCGAACGCCGCAATTCATTTATATACTAAACGTTATTGTTGTGTGAATTTCTGAGGTATTATTTTCAGTCGATCAATCAATTTAAAATAAATTTACACATATTAGAAGCCGAAACTGTAGAACTCAACCATAATCACCTTTAGTGGATTCGGGTGCTGGCGATCCAGCGATGGCCTTCTCCTGCTTGAACTTGTTGATGTAGTAGCTCAACAATTGAATGTCGTTCCTGACGGGGTCCTCGTACAAGTAGATGTAGGGGCGGCGGTTGTACGCCCTCTCTCCGGCGTAGGACACGCACGAGAGGTGGCTTTGGCCTATAGGGGTCAACGCCAGGTCAGTACGGTGGGAACGAGTGAGATAACAATAGTGGTGTATAATAATCAGAAGCGAAAGCGTAAGCGTAAGCGTAAGAAGTTGTATTTCTCGTATTTTGGATTGACTTGGTCGTTACTTGATGGAAATCTTCTGGTTTTTCTGAAACACTTCCGGATTTGTGATGATATTGTGTTTAAAAATTGACAATCAGTTGAAACATGACGGAGATGTAGTTGATTATGTATTCGAACAAAGTTGGCCATGAAAATTAAACTTGAATCATCTCAACCTACGAACGATATCAGGAGTCATCAGAAAACGCTTCAAAGAGAGATACGATTGATATTTGGGCTTCCGATGGAATTGCACTATCCATATTTCCCAACAATTACTAAACATTGCCTCAAAAATAGCAACAAGCTCTTTTCACTCCAATATGTTGAAAAATAATGAATTATCAAATTATTTATTCGATAATTGTTGCTTTTTTGTTTCAATTTATGTTCAAGCCGCCTTCGTTGGAGAACAACCAATTTTCATCACACTCATAATGAAACGTCTTGCATCTTCGATTTCTTTTGGGATCCTACAAAAATTTGCACACGAGGAATCTGATAATTTATCATTTTTGCTCATGGCGAAGTGAAAAGAGCATGTTGCCATTTAAGAAATGGCAGTTGCGAGCTTTTCTCTATATGGGTATCAATCCGTGGAAACTTTTGATAATTTTTGGAGAATATGGTTGCTGCAATTACATAGAAACCCCAATTCTGAACTGTATCTTTTCTTGAAGCTTTCTCTGGTAATTACTGATGCCACTCGTCAGTTATGATGATTTGAGGTTGATTTTCACGGCCAACTCTGTTCTCGTGAACAATAAGCCAGGAATCACACTGATCGACTAGGACCGACCGTCCGCGACCGTCCACCTACGACCAAAAGTAGAAGTAGATCAATGAAAACTTTCAAAGTCACACTGATCGACCATCCACGACCGACCACTAGAATAATTTTGTAAATCTGACATTAATTTGACATTCGAAAGGTTATGTGAATTGTCTGTTCATTTATTGAAAATAAGTTAAATTCATAATATCAATAGTTTTGCTTCAAATAATGAGCAGTAGTGATACTCAAGAAGAACATTTTATTTTTCCGGTAGGAAATATACCTATTTACATGAGTTTTGTTGAAGTCAAAAGTTCATCATAAATGTGTATCAAAATGACATTACGGCAGGATAGTGTGACACCGACCAAAATTTCCAGCAGACTACAATTTCGAACATGGTCTTTGAAAAACGGTCGAGGACGGTCAATGACGATTATACAGTGTGAGTTGTGCGATAAGAATATACGTGTTGGAAATTTTGGTCGTAGGTGGACGGTCGCGGACGGTCGGTCCTAGTCGATCAGTGTGATTCCTGGCTAAATCTTCGCCATTTTCAGCGGAATTTCAATTTCGAAAAACAGTGTTATCAAAAATTTCGAACTCTTCAGAGAATTAAAAAACAAGTTTAAAGTGTCATTTAAAAAAAGTTTGGGGTCACTTCCAGTTCAACCGGATGTGGTAAATTTTTATTAGTGATGTCAAAATATGCGTATTCTAGTATTACGGCGACATACCAAGTTTGAAATCGAAAAGCTCAGGGAAATAACGTTAAGGCAAATCTCCGATGAATGTACTGACAAGTATAGAACTTGTGTGAGACTTGGGGGACTCTCGAAATAACTGCCCTTTTCTCTGTCTTCGAAATATTGCATGAAGAATTGATGATACTACTTGACGGTAGATTTTAATCAATGATGAAAAATGGGTATCCAATATAATCTTTCGCAAAAAAAACCTATTAAATAGGTAATTTGTCAACAAGTATCAAACAGAAAACAACTGCTGCCCCCTACGGCCGTTGAGTTATATCTGTTTGATACTTGGCAACATTTTCCACAATAACAACTTTGCAATGCTTTTTATAAACTTGGCTGAATCAATTTCTCGATTTAAACGGTCGTAGGGGCAGTAGTTGTTTCCTGTTGGAAACTTGCCTAGTGTATAGGAATTTTTGCGGAAGATTGGATTATATTAATCCATTTTTCGTTATTCGAAATACTCATCTCTACATATTGAACCATTTTTGAGAAAAAGGGAGAAACGACTGTCACCAAACAGCCAACTGCTGTGTTTACTGAGATTCACATCACTTTCATGAATTCTTGACAGAGAGAGGACTTTTATTATATTCCAACAAATATTTATAGAATGCAATGGCATCGAATATTCACCAATTTCCGAGGATTTGCAGCGTTCGCTCATTTAATGTCACAGACAGCTTGAAATTTCTGTGTATACCTTTTCTATCGGTAAACACGCAACAACAAAACAAAACAAAACCGCCAAGACTTGTGTAACACAATAAAAAAGCATGTTATTCCTCGGTTTCGTAGAATCCAAGTACAGAAATAACCCTTATCGTTCCCGAGAAAGGAAGTGCTTCCGCGCAATTTTTCACCCTTGTCCTATATTCTGTCGTTTTGTCCTCAAGCTGCCCCTTTCGAGCGGATAAACGTTCCGTAAGGGATCCTTGATTTTCCAACAAATCGTCGGAATGAAGTTTACAATTAAGGTGTTGACGGTTTGAAAGAGGCTCATTTTGTTCAGAGGGAGACATGTCGACATTCGTTCGTTTCGTAAACAACTGAATGTGACAAGACTGAATGCATCGGACCAGAACTGATTTGTGCTGTAACCGTTTTATTGTTGGATAAGAAGTTATTCAATTTGAAGCTTATTCAGTTGTTGACGAATATTTAATATAACCTTCACCCACTGGAATCTACGCCTTAAAATAATCCATATACCTGTAAGTGCACGGCTTGAAATAAAAAACAACCCTTTGGGTGTCCATAGCTCGCTCATATAACTGTGTTAAAGTTTTGAGAAAAATACAACTTTACGGGTTTCGGTCAAAATGCATCTGCTGTGTAAAATTTCATTTTTAAATTATAACTACTATTTTTTTTAATGGCAACATAGTGGCTCGTCGAATGAGGAAAAAACAACATTTCGTTACGAATAAGTGATTTGTCGTAAACAAACTGACGTTGGATCTTTCATTTCGAGATTGAAATAAGATTTAAAATCATCGGGTAACCTGTGACCAACACGATTGATATAACAAAACCATCAATCCAAAGTCAAATAACATATCTTCTTGCTATGTTTCTTGCTATATTTTTCAATCGATAAAATACGTAGTACGTAGTAGTTTTCTTATTCACTTTAGCAGAAGCGAGGTAAGATAAGTAATGCTTTTTTTCAATACACCTCAATTACTTTGTTCCATCAGTTTTGTAGGTCACAGGTTACTCAATGTATTTTAATCTCAAAAGATTATTCACTTTAAGGAAGATATTGGGTACAGTTCGACTGTACTAGCTGAGAACGTGAAAATGTGATGCGCACTTATCGGACAATGGATTATATAGTTTATTTGCGGCAATTTTTAAGTTTTTTTTAACGAAAATTTGTTTGAAATCTAATAGTGGGCCCTATCAACATTATCATAATAAAATACACAATGTTGCCATTTGATAACGTTAGTTATACAAATTCTGAAATTAAAATATACATGGCAGAAACATTTCGACTGAAAACAGTATTTTCCAAAAATGATAGGACTTGATTTAGTAATTTGGTCATATCCGTAGCCCTCTAGATTGAAAAATAAATTTAGAAAAGAAAAGTTTGGTCACATGGTTGGAATCAGAATGTCTAATGGACACGAGAGAAGTGAAAATATCTCATGCCTCATTTAAAAATAGGAAGTTTGTATCACTTCCTGTGAGAACGGAAGTTGCGTGAAGCTGGGTTAAACTTGTCCATGCATTTTTTCAGGGTGTGTACATAAATTCCCCAAATTTCATTCCCATGTCTGCAAAACTAAAAAAGGTATAGTAGCGAGCCGTTTTCCGTGAACACCCGGTATAGATTTGATGAATTTTCCGAAAATTTCCGAACTTTTTCTGCCACCCGATCCCATTATTTTAAAGCAGTAGGTTTCATGGGATAATTTTATTTTTATAATTCACCCAATTCAGGATTGCCGTACAAGAATATTTAGTTGGAAAAGGAAAATTATTATTTTTAAAATTATTATAGTCGCACAGAATTGACGGCAAAGTGCCTATAGTTATTTTTTCAAATATCAGCATAAATGGGTGTATATCAATTTCCATGAAGGACCTAGTCCAGATATTTGCAATGCACAGCAGCGGCAGTGTTAGTAGCAGCAGAATCAAGTCATGTTTTTGTTTGAATAATTAATCCAGTATCGACAGACCAACTCGAGCAAAAAGTGAAGAAACTCTGAAACTCGGCACATGACACCTCGACATCATGTCTTATTAGAAAAAAAATTGTTTACCAAAAAATCAGTGGACCCTAAAAGATTTTTCATTTAAAAAAAAAAATATTTTTTTGTTGTTATTTCAGAAAATATAAGATTTATCGAGAAACGATTTCGATAGGTTGGGATGTAATTCAATTCTCCACAAGAATGATTTTTGGTAATATCTCATGAAATACACTAGTTCTCTCAGAAAACGTGGTTTAACGCCGACGTCACATTTCATGCTCGCGTTAACCCGCCACTGCCATTTCCGGCAGGGCCGTAAATTAGATTTGTCATAACTTTTTGGACTATATGCAACGACTTTAGACTAGTGAGAACGCTTTTTAAAAATAACTTTTGCAATAAATAAATGTTTTGCACGAAATTTGGTACCCGGGGTTTTTTTGGCGTGGGAAATCATAATTTCGTATCAATTTTCATGTAACATCCAGAGGGCGCTACTTACGCTGTCATTATTCATTTCAAATTGCCGTAACGTTTTTGACAGTAAACTTTTAGTACTTTTCATGAAAAAACCTCATTTCCACACCTTGTCCAAGTAAAAAAGGTACACTTCCTCAATATCGCTGGAGGTGATCTTTTTCGAGATATTTACAATTTTCTATAAGTATCGATGCATGTTACTTAGCTCCTAGGGCGCTAAGTGAAGTTGCTGAGAAAAATTAACAATTTGTTGCTCGAAAACGAATCATTTGTTGATAAACATTTTATAGGAAAAAAGTTGTTTATTTTGACGAGATCTACCACATACTTAGTTTTTGGAATGTTCTCAGCAACTTCACTTAGCGCCCTTGGAAAAGGTGTGAGAATAAGGCTTTTTAATGAAAAGTACCAAAAGTTCTTTGTTAAAAATGTTTAGGCAGCGCTCTCTAGATGTTACATGAAAATTGATACGAGATTTTGATTTCCCACGACAAAAAAAAAACCGGACCCAAATTTCGTGCAAATAACTTATTTCTTGCAAAAGTAATTTTCAAAAAGCGAAAAAAAAATTTAATTTCAACACCCTGTATGTCCGAAACGAAGCATTTCCGGACACAAGTTTACATACACTTTTTTTCTTGAAATTGTCTCAGGAATACGTCACTTGAATATTTTAACGTACTTATGTTACACCCTGTATATGCAGCATTTACTGAAGAGAATGCCGGTTTTATAGGTGAGTTGAAAATGAGGCTGGAGTAAAATAAAGTTTTTTTTTGGCATGTATAAGTGGGACCTATCCCTCTACTCTGAAATTGTTGAATATAGTCCAGAGAGCGTATGGGTTGCTCTTTAGTATAATAATTCCATATTTACTAAATTATTCATGATTTCCGGATCATCCGCAAACATCTCCGTGAAGTGCGACAAAACACATTTCTGGTACCCAAACGATATGAACTTTTCCTTTTCCTTCTCCGATCATTTTCAGCAGAGTTATGACCAATCGAATATTCGGCTTCACCAGATCTTTCAGCGGCGGTAAGCGTGAACCTGAAATTTGATGTCGGCGTTCAATCACGTTTTCTGAGAAAAGGAGCACATTTCATAAAAAATTACTAGGAATAATTTTTGTGGAGAATTGAATTGTCTTTCACCTCGTTGAGTAGTTTTTCTGATGAATCACATACTTTCCAAGATTACAGCATAAATCATTCTATTTATTTTTAAACGAAAAAACTACTACCAAGTTTGGTGTAGCTACAATCGATGCTCGACTCAAAACCCAATCGTACAGGATTAATTGTCAGTTAAGGAATTGCGGATACTTTCGAAATGGTAGAAAAATAAATGAATAAATGTGCTGCTCATGAAACCAAAACAATCACGTCCCTCGATTTAAAGTTCGTCAACTCAGAACCGCTCAATGAGTATATTTGAAAAACGCAAGAAAAGCCGAACAACTTCGTGAACATATCCGCCCCCTCGAGGGACTCAGTCGAAACCGAACCTCAGAACAACACAATAAAAAGTGAAACAATCTCCGGAATCTCTCGAAAACAATTCGATTTGCCAGAGTGGTTAGCTGCGAGTACTCCCATGGGGGTGAGGACGGCCAAACTCACCGATATATTTCCTGATAGGATCCGTGTAATAAGTCGTGTATTCGACTCTGGGATTTCTGGAGGAGGTGATTAACAACTTGTGGATGTAATTGTCGTTAGATAGTCGCGCGGGAAGACCGTCGTCGTAGTATCTGAAACAAACAATAATAATGATAGTAATATTAAATTTAATAAATAAAAGAAGAAAGAAATTATTTATTTCCCAACCGAAGCAAAATGGTCGAAAGTAATTGCCATGGTGATAATAATAACATTTTTATAATCCATCAATCATAATCACACATCTTTTATACAGTGTGACCAATTCAAAACGAAAATATAGATTTTCCTACTGATTGGAATGATTTTATTTATTTTTCTACATTCATGCAAAAAGCAAAACTTTATTGAACTATATTTAGTGGAAAAAGAAGTTCTTTATTGCACTCATCTGTCATTCAACTTCAACTTGCTGTCATCATGACAAACATAAATGTTCAAACCCACTACATATTTAGCAGATATTCTGTGAGATTGGTAATACGTTTCAAACAGTTACATATTTTATATTATTTTGTATCAATGTTGAAAGTTTTAAAATGAGAATTATTAATGGAAAATAGATGATAGTGACCTGTTTCAATGCAAATCGGTAGTAACGCTCAATTGTTTCAGTTGCGCTTTTCATTTTCCAACACTCAGTGCCGTATCTTAATAAATAATTTTTTGCTTTTTTGCATAAACGTAGAAAAAATGTTGTATGCAACTCGTGCAAAAATTGTTTATTGCACTTGTTGCATAAATAACTATTTTTATTAGGTAGGTATTCAAAAAGTCCACTAGTACACCAAGTTTCATCAATGAGTCCTAATTTTCTGGCCCAACTTTTTTTATTTTTGTACAAACTACAGAGAAAACTTTATTTTAAATTATGTTTCGTTAACTCTCTACAACGCTGGACTCGCAATACTTTCAAATGATTGATAACAAAATTACGTTGAAGTGCGTTTTTCAAACAAAATTAAAGGAAAAGGGAATAAAGAAAAATATTTCATTTAATCTACCCGCCAAATAAATTTCAGAACTTTTATCAAAATTCTGACTACACCACTGGAAGAATAAATTATGAAAAATATAAAATTCTATGAAACGACATGTTTCGCGAATTTTATTCCCATATCATTTTTGATGAGTTTTTGCTATTTCAAGAATTCCTGAATGCAGTATTATAGTCAAAACTTTGATGAATTTGCTGAAATTGCAATGGTGGGTTTTTCGACTACATATTTCAAATGTCTTGATTTGAACAATGCTCTACGAGCACTGTTTAAAATAATTTTTTCTACAACTGTCACAAAAAGCCATTTTTTTTGTGTGGTTTGTGTATCAACATACGATTTCATTATTAAACGGAAAAGCGTAAAAAAAGTGCACTTTTTTAACGGCTGTTGCTAGGCAACCGACAGTTTTATGCAACAACAGTGACAGATCCGAATAATAACGAAATCCTGTCATAAAGCCAGTTCTCATTTTATAAATATCTGATATACAAATGTTTCACCACTATTCTTAGCATTAAATATATAAAAAAAAGTGATGAAGATTGAACGGAGAAAATCGTGGATAGTGCAAATATGAGATTTCCTTGACATAGTTCAAAGAAACAAAAAGGTATTCGTTGCTTCACGAGACTGTGAACTCACTGAAATATAGACGACAATAAAAGGAATGCAATAAGCGCTCTGTGATTGGTCACTGCAATGGCGGGAAGTTCAAACGAAAAGATAAGAATGAGGCAAATTGAGTTGAAAATGCGTGAATTACTAGCAAACCTAACCTGACCTGACTAACCTAGCGCGAACAGAATAACCATGCAAAATTGATAACGGTATAACGGCTATTCATCCATTACTGGCCACAACTGGAGAAACTCACAGAGCTAATTAAGCTCAGAGGAAAATGTATGATATTTATGACGGAAAACTGAACCAAATCACGATTCAAATTTTTGAAAAAGGCACAAGACAAAATGTTGTGAGTCGGTAATATGAATTTGGCCTGAGTTTGGACGTCCTGGGGACGTCCTGGGGATATTCCCATCGAACGTTCCGAGTCGTACGTCCCCAGGATGTCCATATCAGGTTGTGGGACGTTCGGACCTAAATGGGACATAAAATGGACATCCTCGGGACGTTCAGTGCTATCTGGGATGTGTACTATAATAACAACTAAATTTCATCGTGCATACTATGACGTATTCCAAAGTGGCACTACCTCCCGGACTACTACCAATATGCCGCATTCGTTAAATAAAATGAATGGAAACTCATCAATCACTTCCGATGACATCAGATATTCAATAAAACTCCATAATACTCACTTTGGTGTAACCGCCAAGGGCCAGCTGTAACGTTGAACGCGAGGAACAGGGTTATGAATCCGTTTCAAAAGAGACGCCGTTTGAGCGCGGATGAGCCTGGTTTCGTCATCAAATATCTGAAAAAATATCATCGTTAGCGATCAAATAAATTAACGTATAGCTTCGATGAGTTAGCGGAGCGTTGCAGGAAATAAATCACGTCATAGCTGGAATGGATTGGCGTTAAAAATCTGATGGAAATGCCATCCTGATGAATGCGATTCAGGAGATTAAAGGGGCAGGACTTTATAAATCGAAAGCGATGAAGGGAAGTTGGCTGGAAGTGAGTATGAATGATGTAATGATGAAAGCAAATGCTGCCTGTGATAAAATCGCCGCACAGCAGTAAAATCAGCAATTGATTAACATGTAGAGGAGAAAATAGTTATTTATGCAACAAGTGCAAAAAATGGGTGTTTACGGCCTCGTTGGACAATTTCACGTCGAGTGCAATAAACTCTTTTTGCACGAGTTTCATACAATATTTTTTCTACGTTCATGCAAAAACCAGAAAATGTTTCATTTAGGTGGCACTAAACTGTAAGGAAGACATTGTTTGTTTAAATCTATCTGCTAAAAGTAATTCAAAAACACATTTTGTGTACTCAATTCAGATGATATTCAAAAGAAAAAAAACTATTTTTAACAAATTGCATTTTCTAGTAATTTCATAGTCCATTATATAATGAATATGATGAAACACGCAACTATTTAAAACGTAATACAATCTCACAGAAAATGGGCTAACTTTGGCGTCGATTTGAAAGTTTATGTCTGCCATGATGACAGAACGCTATAGTAGAATGACAGATGAGTGCAATAAAGTCTTTATTGCACTCAGTGCAATGAAGAGACAGTTTTTCCACCAAATATAGTAGAAAAATATATTTTTTTTTATATCAGAAAAATATATTTTTTCTATGTTCATGCAAAAAACATAACTTTATTGAACTATATTTGGTGGAAAATCTGTCTCTTTATTGCACTCATCTGTCATTCTACTATAGCGTTCTGTCATCATGACAGACAAACTTTCAAATCGCCGCCAAATTTAGCCCATTTTCTGTGAGATTGTATTACGTTTTAAATAGTTGCATGTTTCATCATATTCATTATATAATGGACTATCAAATTACTAGAAAATGCCATTTGTTAAAAATAATTTTTTTTCTTTTGAATATCATCTGAATTGAGTACACAAAATGTGTTTTTGAATTACTTTTAGCAGATAGATTTAAACAAACAATGTCTTCCTTACAGTTTAGTGCCACCTAAATGAAACATTTTCTGGTTTTTGCATGAACGTAGAAAAAATATTGTATGAAACTCGTGCAAAAAGAGTTTATTGCACCCGACGTGTTGTCCAACTCGACCTGATGGCCTCGTTGGACACTTTCACATCGAGTGCAATAAACACCTACTTTTTGTACTTGTTACATAAATAACTATTTTCTACAAACGACATAAAATGACAAGGTTCGCGCATTGACAACAATATGCGAAGTGACACTTTTTTTCATTTTCCTTCGATATACTGCATGTAAACTATATGGGATTTTCATATTCTAAGCTATATAGTCCTCAATTGAGCAAAAATCTAAGAAATGATTTATTTCTAACTTTATGATCCTCAATCAAGCTAAACTTTCCTGTCGTCATGATTCCCATAATACATACAACCTAGGAAAGGAATTGAAACTACAAATATTGAAAATTATAATAAAAATCGAATTCCTAAAAGAAAAAGAAATGTGGTTTATGTGGGATTTGAACCCTCACCCCCACTATCCAAAACCTGAACATTGCCTCACTCTTCACTCGCTGCTACGAGTTTACATAATAACATGATGAAATCAATTGCAATAGAACTTCCTGCCAACTATTTGAAAATATAGTATTCGATTGTCATCAATTTTTATACTATTATATTAGCGTTGTCACTGTCGAATCATCCTTACTATTACTACTCATTTTCGATTCTTTAAACGAGATATGAAACGTTTCTTTACCAGATGGATCAATAAAAAAAAATTGCGTGAACGTCCAAAGTTGATAAAAACTGTCACTCCTTTAATTTTTAATAAAAATCGAACACTTATCGATTTTAAAAAATAAAAAAAATATGTTTTATGTGGGATTTGAACACTCACCACCACTATTCCAAAACCTGAAAATTCACTCACTCTCCACTCGCCGCTACGAGCTCACATAATAATATGATAAAATTAACTGTTATAGAAACTCAGTGCCAACTATTAGAATATATAGAATTCGATTGTCATCAATCCTTATATTGAAGTTAACGGTGTCAATGTCAAATCATCCTCACTATTACTACTCGTTTTCGATTACTTATCTTAAACGAATTTTGTAAATACTGATGTGAAATGTCAAATTATTAGAACGTCAACAAACTTGATTCGATCTTATATTATTTATGATCATAAAAATTACAGTCTAGTAGCTCATGAAAGTCGTGGGAAATGAAAAATATCCTGTACTGAAATGATCATTACAGTACAGTTCGCGATATAGACATGAAAAAGTGTTACAATCGGCCTACTTCCTTGATCCATGGTAACATTATCTGAAGTATATCGTAGACCACGTTATCAATACCTACAACTAATGTTTAGTCTAAAATTTGCCTATTGATCCATAGCGGTACATAACACTAATGGATGTCCTCTTAAATTTCCCTGGAACTTGTGAAATAGACCTGCACACTCACAAATAATCTTTGTCTAGACGCTTAATTCTAGAAGCGTATTTGGAAGCTGTGGAGATAACATGGGTAATTATTATTTATTAACGGGTAGGGAAGCTCTCTACAGAACAGTTGGTTGTATTGTTCTCGTAATGGCAATCCTCCTTTATTGTGATTTGCTTTAGGGAAACACCTGCTAAACGTATTCACATAAATTATTCAAGGAAATATTTCCTGAAAGAAGTGCATAACGTTGTTTGCTGGTCTGAATGAATCATATGGAAAGGCTCGTATTACGAAATCCTCATAGGACATCTAGAGAATAACAGCAAGAGAGAGCTTACATTAATATGGAACTGGAACAGATATTTAGTTCCCTATTTCAAGTAATGTTTCGTTCTGTTCGACTGTCATAATATGGGGAGAAATTTCATTTTCTCAAAGGTATTTTGAGTTTCCCAATCAATTTTAGGCGTACATTCGCCACTTATCAGTGGATGAAGGTGCTATGTCCATTGTTGAATAAATGTATTCAATAAATTCCATTGCCAGTAAGCTGAAGGTTCCACCCTTATAGATCTTGCTGAAGTCGTCTCTGAAGAGAATTAATTGGTATTGTTGAAGATTGGTCGTGGTTATATAGTGAGACATACATGATTTCTAATTTATCAGTTATTCCATGAATGTATCAAACTGTATCACAGTGCTATTATAGTTCTTAATGAAATGTGTCTAATCTATTGTTATCTTCAAGTTTCTATAGTGGGTTAGATAATGAACCCAAATAAACTACTACAAACTTGAGTTCGCATATTAGCTGAAGTGCAACAATCCCTATTTGTGACATATGGTGAAGGATTGAAACTCTATTTCACGACATATGGTGGAGGCGCTATATGCCCATGCCTAGGCACCGAACAGCTTGCTAGCTGATCCATAGTGAATCTTTGATGTTACGACTATGTGTACAGATAATCAATGGATTGAATCCCCAACTTTTTTGTTGCCATAGGATTCATGTGGCCTGAGACCGCCTCCAGATATTCCATCTGTTGGACTAACTCTAGCTCTGAGCCGAACATAGAGGGTGACATCAACCCTTTTTTTTCTACCCGCAAATGTGTGTTTTTTCACCCAATCATAACGCAATAGATGCACCAAAATAAAGGTAATATAAACCAAGTCCCTCCGTAACTATCTCTGAGTATTATACACATCAGTGTTGTATCCGATCCTCTATCAATTTGGCACACATGATGAATCGGCACACTTGAGACTTCAATTAAAGTTCTACAAATCTAGTTTCCAAGTTTCCCAGGTGACGTTCTCCTTATTGGAAAAGCACAGTCGATAAATTGGGGATTACTTTTCTCCTTTTTAAGGAATAAACTGAAAATGTCTAGAGGCAAACAATGTTTATTTTGATCGTTCGAAGTGGACGGAAGGTGTTTAATTGACACACAAAATGAAATATAGAGAAATCATATCGAAAATATCAAATTGAGATTTGTTTTTCTATATAAAATCATGCAGAAAGTGTATTCACAAATGGTAGCACAAACTGCCACTGCTCTGATTCTCAGAGGGAATTATTGAGTATGGAAAAAACTCGTCACTTCAAACAATTCTGAAATCCATTTCCACGTAGAACTATTGATTCTGCTTTGTAAACAGATCTATCTATATAAATTTACGTGAACGAAACCCAATACTTGAGTATGAAAGACAAATAAATTCCTAATAGCAACATCATGGAAATTTATCCGTGTGTTTCCAACTAAGCTGACACAAAGCCTCGATCGAGGGGGAAATCACACGAATTTTTTCGATCGGTATGCACAGAAAGTGGAAACCGTGAACTGGATGAACGTTCCATTAAATGGAGTGGGATTAGCGTTGTATCCAACAAAATCAACAGAGAGTCGTAGAATATTTATCATTCTGTCATTGGAGCCAAAAAGGTAATTTCGTCAATTGTGTGATTTGATGGTCCTATATTCAATTATTATTACAGCTTTTCCCGATTTTATTTTAGAGAGTTTAGTAAAAACAAAAAGTTATAGAAAAAAAGTTATAAAATATAATTTAATAAAATTTCGACAATTTTGTTTTTCAATTTAATTTCAAACCTACAAGGTAGGTACTGAATACTAAATAAAGTCTTTTTATTTTTTAATGTCCAGAAAAGGGTCCATTCAGGCCCGTATTGGACATAAACTGGAAGTTCCAAAGATGTCTTTAAGACGTCCCGATTATGTCCACATGGATGTATCGAAAACGTCTTCATGACCTTCCGTTTTGTAACAATGGACGTCTTAAGGATGTCTTTTGGACGACTTTAAGATATTACTGGACGTCTTGAAGACATCCCGAATATCTTAGGGTAGACGTCTTGAAGACATCTTTAAGATGCCTTCATGCTGTGTGGGAGCTTTCCACGCTCACATCTGACTTACCCTGCTCTATGATCGGGATGATCTCCGCAACCTTGAGACACTGTGGATGATATTGCTACTTTATTATACCATCGATAATGTGAATAAACTGAACGAGAGACTTCCTCGGAAGATTCCTCAACAGAATTGCATCTAATTTATCAATCCCAGGAGCTTTGTTCCTGGATAGTCTCTAGAACCCCTCGTAGCCAGTCATCAGCTTCGAGAAGATTCTGTCACCCAGTGGTTTTGGGCTGTTTCTGAGGTTTTCGGCTTCCCTAGTAACCGCTTCCTGTTCAGGAGTGATATCTGGTGTTGTCTGGAAGACACCCTGGTAGTATTCCTCAAACATTTCCGCTTTCCCTGGGTAGGTCATGGCCTGCCTTTGGCCGTTCCCTATAGCTGAACTGCCTCTACAGCCCTGCTGAAGGCGTTTATTCATACTCCCCAGGGTTGAGGCTTTGAAGTTAGATTATTAGATTATATATTAGGGACTTTCGTGCTACAAGCCTCTACACCGCGACCTTTTCAGATGTGTTGTGTTTGTCCTCGAGATCATTTAGAGTTCTTTGTCTAGCCCTGTCTTCTTTACGAGACTCCACAGGCTAGTTTTTAGAACTCCCATGAATCTGGGAGCTCTTGGTTTTTCTTCTCCCAGCGTTAGAAACCTTTGCCTTGACAAGCCCTCGCAGTGGCATAGTATGTTTCCTCTTCTTCCTGACAGAACCTGCATTTCTTCTGCCAGGCCTATTGTACTCATATGTTTGTTGAGCCTACAGTGCCATGTGAGAAGTCCTACTACTATTCTAGTAGTGTTCCTCTTCTGGCTTAGTAGATAGTCTGTGAATGTTGGCTGCGGTTGTTTGATAAACTCTTTGGCCTGTCTCATCCCTGGTGCATTGTTCCACCATTCTTGAGACTTCTGTTGAATCCATGATTTGGTGTTTGTTTTTAGTACAGCTTTTGCTATACCGCAATACGGTTCTGGGCCTGCTTACTTGCTCCTTCTCGGGCTAGCGTATCGGCCACTTTATTGCCTCTATAACCTGTGTGTGCTGGTACCCAGGCTAGTGTCAGTCTGTTCTGACTGCCCAGCTCTTTTAGGGCTTCTATGCAGTCCCAAACAAGTTTTGAGGTAACTTGCATTGAGTTGACTGCTTTTATCGCAGCTTGGCTATCTGAGTATATGGTAATGTTTTTTCGTGAAAAATCGTGCCTTATTAGCTCTTGTGCACAATGGTGTATTGCAACGATTTCCGCTTGAAATATCGTCGCATGTTTGCCCAAGCTCAGTGAGATTTTCATCTTCGGCTTGGTTCCGTAAATGCCGGCTCCTGCACCTTCATCCGTTTTGGAGCCGTCAATGTAGACAGCGATTTCCGCATTGATGGGAGCCCCCCCCCCTTCCACGCATCTCTGTCCGTTATACTTGTCTTGAAAGTTTTGTCAAAGCTATATCTGGGAAGAATGCCATCTGATGGCATTCTTGTAACCGGGTCGTTATCCAACTCTTCATATAGCTTGTTGTAGTCTCTCCCGTGCATATTGCTAATGGGTGCTTGTCCTCTAAGCAACCTGCTCGTGACAGACCTGGCTTCGGCTTGGATGTATATGTGTAGTGGAGGTAGGTTGAGCAAGACCTCTAAGGCGGCTGTTGGGGTGGTTCTCATGGCCCCGGTGGCACTGAGACATGCTTGTCTTTTTAGTCCTCCAAGCCGTCGAACCACTCCTGCCTGCTTGGTCTTTGGCCACCATACCACCGACCCATACCTTTTCATGGGTCTGATAACTCTGGCGTAAAGCCATGTAGTCATTTTTGGTTGTAGTCCCCAATTTTTTCCGCACATTCTCCTGCACAGATTGAAGGCTACAGTACTTTTTTCTATGGTTTTTTGTAGGTGTTGATTCCAGGTCAACTTATGGTCGAAGATGACTCCTAAGTATTTTGCCTTTTGGGCAAATGGAATTTCTATCCCGTTCAGTACCGGTGACCTAAGTCCTTCCAGTACTTTTTTTCGTGTGAATGTGACTATTGTGGTTTTATGAGGGTTCACTGTCAGCTCCTCCTCTTTACACCACCTGTCGACTATATCTAGGGCTGACTGTGTAAGCTCCGATACTGTCCTTGCAAATTTCCTTTTGCAATAATTGCAAGGTCATCGGCATATCCTAGGCAATGAAAGCCTCTGGAAACTAGCTTTTCAATTAATTCATCAATTAGGATGGCCCAAAGTAGGGGCGATAGCACCGGCTTTGAACTTGAGCGCGCGCCCTTACCAGCTGAGACACAAGGCCCAAATTTTCCTGAATTTCGATATTTTAAATTTATGAAATTATTTTTCCATTGTTACTTACCTGCATGTACACACTGATGATGACAACAGTCGAAAGCGCTTCGTTGCAATTTTATAAATGAATTTTCTGCACAAAAAACACAGTTTTTTCTCAAAAAGTAATTGACTCAATTTTCTTCCCAATAATTATCAGTCGGGACATCCTGTATAAATCTATAAAGGTACTCACTCTCTGCAATCTGCGTCCCGTCCCATTGGGACATTCCTCTGCAAATGAGCCCACCGACCTGTACAGCGGCCAGTAGGAGGAATTCCAGAAAAGCGACCTAATTGGATAGTAATAATCGCAATATAAACTTAGAGGTTTATAGACCTTGTGTCGCAAATAGGACGCCGTCGGGTATTCTCTGTACTCCGTAATTCGGCTAATTGGGTCTCTGAGAAAGAGCATCTTCTGCAAATAAATTTTAACTCGACTGAAAACAGTTCGACATTGCAGCAGTTGAAATTCAAATGGCCTGTACCTTGTTCCATTCATTATTAGGCTATAGTACAGTAACCACAGACAAATTTACTGTAAGCCACAAGTGGAGAATGAATTGTAGCACTTTGAAACTCGGAACATGACTTCTTGACAACATTATTGTTAGAAAAAAAAATTGTTTACCAAAAAATCAGGGGTGCATTCCAAAAAAAAATGTATTTGCTGTTGTTTCGGAAAGTATGAGATTTATCAGGAAACAATTTCAACAAGGCGAAAGATAATTTAGTTCTCCACAAGTAATATACCTTGTAATTTTCCACAAAATGCGCTCGTTTTCTCAGAAAACCTGATTGAATTCCGATATCGAATTTCAGGCGTTAACCAGTGCAATTTCCGGCAGGGCTGAAAATTAGATTTGTCATAACTTTGCTAAAAATTATAGTAGAAGGAAAAAAATAAGTGTATATCGTTCCTGAAGACTTCTACTTCCTCATGCAAATATAACATGTGAGTATCTGAGTACCTAAAATGTGTTTTGTCCCACTTCACATAACCCTTCTACGATATTCACGGAGGATCCGAAAGTCATGGATATTTTAGTTGATATGAAATAATTATACTGAAGCAGGAATCAGTACTCTCTTTGAACCATATACAACGATTTTAGACTAGTGAGACAAGTCTTACTTATACATGCCAAAGAAAAAACTGGGTTTTACTCTCGCCTCACTTTTCAACTCACCCAAAATCCCGGCAATTTCTTCAGTAAATGTTGGAAATAATCGCTCATACATATCCTACATAAAAAATGAAGTATGTGATTTCAACCTTGAGGTTTGCACTTCACAATAGTGTTATGAAACATATACGCAGGATATGAATAAGCGATTATTTTCAACATTTACTGAAGACAATGTCGGTTTTATGGGTAAGTTGAAAATGAGGCAGGAATAAAACAAAGTTTTTTTTGGCATGTATAAGTGGGACCTGTCACACTACTTTAAAATTGTTGCATATAGTCCAAAGAGGGTATGGGTTTCTGCTTCAATATAATAATTTCATATTTTCTAAATTATTCATGATTTTCGGATCATCCGCAAACATCTCCGTGAAGTGCGACAAAACACATTTCAGGTACTCAAATACTCGCATATTATATTTGCATGAGAAGGTAGGAATCTTCAGAAACGATATGAACTTTTTCTTTTCCTTCTCCAATCATTTTCAGCAGAGTTATGACCAATCAAATATTCGGCGCCGTCAAAACTTTCAGCGGCGGGTATGCGTGAACCTGATATTTGATCTCGGCGTTCAATCACGTTTTCTGAGAAAACAAACGCATATCATAAGAAACTACTAGGACAAATTTTTGTGGAAAATTGGATTTCCGATAAATCATATACTTTCCAAGATTACAGCAAAAATCTATTTATTTATTTTTAAACGAAAAACAAATATGTTCCACCCCTGGAATTTTGGTAAACAATTTTTTTTCGTGTTTATCGTGGTTCCAACTACTAGCTTGCCAAGTTTGGTGGTGCTACAATCGATCCTTGTCTCAAAACCCAATCTTACTGGATTACTAAGCATATAAGGAAAATAAAGGGGTTTAGAGGAAAGTTCTGATATAGTTTTCAGTTTCTCACCCTATATGTTCTTATGATCGCTGATGAAGAATTTGAAGAGTTTACTGGCAATATTTTGGCGCGGAACTTTGTTTTTTTTTTGACACTTTTTACATAAATTACGTCCTATATCTCAGAAAGGAAGCGTTTTTTCAACAAACTCATACCTTATAAAATCAAAGAAGCATAAATTTCCTATTTTTTCCTGGATAACATTTTTTTGGAAGACTAATTGTTCAGCCGTTAGAGGGCGCCGTAAAAGGCCATATTCCTGTATCTAGTGAAATTCACTAATACTGTTGATCGCAAAGATTCAACGAACTCGCGGTTTAGGAAAATTAACCAAATCTGCTCTATACAAAGCATTCCTACCCTTACAAAATGAGTCGTTCAGCGGAAAAGTGCAATATGTTATCGAAGGTGGGTTCTTATTACAAAAAGTTGTCTGGTCCGAGAAGCAATCCTTCTCTGCAATATGCAACAGGTATATAGACTACGTCGTACTATTTATAAGCCACAAACAGTACAGTCAGAGTGCCCATCGGCAAAAATGTTGCTGATAGATACTGTGTCCTAACTTTCTGTATGGCTTTAATGGATCTAGTCTGTCACAGTTTTCCTCTGTGACTTTTTTTTTGTTTCAGGGGCATTTTTCCAAAAAACTCCAATTTTTTTTCATACAGGGTGTTTATATGAAATTTTATGAAATCGCTTTCAGTCACCTTTGTTTGGAAGGCACTGGCTTGATTCTCCAGGCTCCAGCGTGTCTGCCCTCCGGCAGTGATTCAGTGCGGTTTGCGCAGGCTGTAGACTTATCAGTGATTACCAAAATGTAGTCTTGAAAACTTTAAAATTCAATATCTCTCAAAATACATTTTTTCGACAAAAATTTCTTTTTGTTTTGTCATCTTCTACTTCCTGAAATATAGGCTATAAATTGAAAAAAGTGCCAGAATTTGAGCAAAAAGTGTCAAAAAAACGAAGTTCTGGCAGAATTTTTGCCAACAAACTTCGAATACATGTTCGCCGACCCAAAAAACACAAAAGGTGAGAAAATCAAAACTATAGCAAAACTTTCCTATAAGCATCCTAATATGCTCAGCCTATAAATATTCCAGATGGAGTTCAGTATTCCATTCCGGCTCATGCTCTCGATAACAAAATTAGGAACGGAAGGAAATGCACAAAGTTCCCGACGCTGAATGTCGTTTCATTGCTGAGTAGGTCACGCATAATTTTCACAACTTTATTTCTTCCTACACTGAAACGAAAAGTCATACTTTGTGGAAGTTAAGTAAATGAAAAACGAGCTGTTACTGCTCACTGGCAGAAACTAGAATTCGCTTTGCATTTTCAAGTGACTGAATATACAGTTTGGTAAATTGGATGTTAAACGTGAACTGTGAAAATAAAGTACTGAGTTCGTAGTAGGTCCCTGAAAGGAGAGGACTAGAGCTTCAATCATGTGCCGATGAACTAGTTATTTTGCCAAGGACAAAGGAAGGGTGGCTTCTAAATATCCTCCAAGAAGCGTTGAAAGACGTACACAGTTGTTGCCAGATGA
Organism: Chrysolina haemoptera; assembly: GCA_958298965.1. NCBI lineage: Eukaryota > Metazoa > Arthropoda > Insecta > Coleoptera > Chrysomelidae > Chrysolina > Chrysolina haemoptera. Next base: position 2,319,318 of record OY282600.1, read on the forward strand.
AATAGATGACTATCAAACCAGGCAATCCTGTAAGAGTATACTTCACCAGAAAGAGGATACTGAAAGATTTGATTACACTTCCTTTCAATGGTGAGATATCTAGGTATCAACCTTGATAAAAAGCTCACATGGAACGCTCACTTGAAGGATGTGTGGAAAATCTTAGGGTATAAGCCCCAAAAAAATCTACCAGATATATGTGATGAGTATTAGACCAATGATCACCGATCGCTTGGCCTTCATAGGCAACTGCCAGTAGATACGTAAACCTGAAACATTCTCTGAAAGCTATGAAGCATAGCTAGAGACGCTGAAGTATCAAACTTGCATCGAACACTGAGGTAAAAACGTCTATAACCATATCATCAACGAAAGGTTTGGACAGTCTCAAACCAGATTCCATAGCATGGCTAAGATTCATTTCTGATATTTTCATTCCGAAGCATTTTCTAGTTTGTACATACTTCAGTTTGGAGTTCTTGTTTAGTTGGATATCAACATCTTGAAATTGGTTGCGTTTATAGGAACCATATATTTTTGGAACTACATTCTTGCCCCAACACCCTGAATAGTGTTGGGTATTATCAGGCTTCATTATGATATGATTATGTTTCGGAAGATCACTTCTGTAATGAAATCTGTCAAACTTCATACCAACGTTTGTTTTTTTTGGTTGAAAATAAAAGAGCCTATTGAACATTTCAAATTTATTCCAGAGCATGAACCTGACATAATTTTGAATTTTCTAGTAAGTACTCAATAATATAGTAGTGTACAGATCATCAGAATTTCCATTTTGTAATCGGAAGCTATTATTTTTCACCGGAATCTTATGAACACCAATGTCTGGCCATACCACAAACAAAGATTGTTTGAATGACTGTTTCACAAGGTCTTGGTGCCAAATAATAACCTGCAATATCATTCAAATCATTGTTATCAGAAATACAAAACAAAATGGGTATTTGCCACAGTTAAAAATGTTTGCAGGAGAGCTCGAAATCAAAAATACCAACAGACATCTTGGGAATTTTTCGCGGCAACTATTTAAAAAAAAAAGCATAATAGTACGTTTCACATTATCAGTTATCTACCCTGATTTTTCATACAGAATACAGGTATTGATAGGATGATCAAAAATGATGAGCAGTGGCGCAGCCAGGATTTCAGTTTGGGAGTTTGGGGGGGCTGAACATACAATTAATTAATTACCCGAGCTTTTTTTTTTAATAACACCTACAAGTGAACTGTTAGGCACGCGAACGATAGCATCAACTTGTAGAAAATTTTCTTAGCTTTCTTTCTATATATCTATGTATTTAACGAATGTGTCTCGTTATGGTCCCAAAATGCGAAAAATATAAAAGGTGCGCTAGGATCCCATCCCAGCACATAAAACCGCCAACGAAAAATACTTCCGGAAATTCAAGAATTTTTTCAATATTTTTTCCGTATTTTACGCCATCAATTCAACATGACATGGTATTCAAAAAATGAAAAATGATAAATTTAAAAATAGGTCCAACTCAAAGTGCACACGTTCGTAAAAACGCCCACCAAATCTATGTTGGACTAGCAATCGATTTCAAATTTGGTCAGCGTATATGAAAAAGATTGAGTTTAACGAATATTATAAAGAAAAAAAATTTAAATAAATTTTGGCGGGAAAACGATACCTGCAACCTCTAGATAACATTTTCAACCGACGACCGAATAGAGATAGAGCAATTCTGCGAACGCCAATCGATTCAGCATGCCAAAATTAGTATTAGTTATGCTGTGATTTTCGAGTCGATCGGCACAAAATGAATTTTCAGCCGAAAAAACATCAAAGGGTTTTATACCTTAAAAATGGCCAAAAATCGAAAGTCATCAGATTCACTCGAAATTACCACCAATATACTCAAAATTTTATGCTGATTCCGAAAATGTATGATTTGAATATGTTCGGAAACACGGTGTACCATAAAACAAAGATAAATGTGCAACAAAAATTGTATCGCACGAATCGGGCATTCTAGCACACAAAACCACCTATAACATCTACAAGCAAACTGCTAGGCCAGCAGACAATGACATCCTCTTATAGGAAATTTTCTTAGCTTTTTTTCTATATTCGTATGTATTTAACGAATGTGCCTCGTTATGGTTGCAAAATGCGAAAAATGTAAAAGGTGCGTTAGGATCCGCCATCCTAGTACATAAAACCGCGAAAAAAATACTTCCGAAAGTTCCAAAAAATTTTCAATATTTTCCCAGTATTTTACGCCATCATTTTAATAGTCATTTGGTGGCTTGGGGGGGGGCTGAAGCCCCAAAGCCCCCCCTGGCTGCGCAAATGATCGAGAATAAAAACATGAAAAACATGTTTAGAAGAAGTAAGGTCGCCAGGGGTTGTAATGGGAATGAAACGAAGAAAAAAGTTGAGCAAACCACTCGAGACAGGAAAATAAAGAAAGTTTTGAAAACGACTTGTCCGACACAACTCATTTTTTTGAACACAGGATTATTTATGAATGTCCAAATGTAACTATACTGAATCGTTCATGTTCATGTATTTATTGCTGCTTTTGTTATTTCAAATGTCGTATACATTTACTGAGGCACTTCATTACAATATTCGTCTCTCAGAATAATTTGGATTTGATCTTCAATGTTTACATTTCATGATGTAAACCGTTTGGGTTATCCTTATAGCGGCCCTTATCATTCCCCTCGTGTGTTGTAATCAACTTTGCCTTTGTGCGGTGGAATTCCTGTTATTATAGAGTTTTGAACAGCGCCTCCAGATCGTAGTTCCTAGTTATATAATTCAACCTTCATTAAAGTTTCCGTGCGAGGTATTTCACGCGTTTGTACATTTGATAAGTCATACTGTAACTTATGTCATATGCAAGTAGAAACAGACCGATATGTTGATGTCCATGGGTTTAATCTGTTGCACGTCTTTTCTATATTGAAAAGGGAGCATTTTCCATTAGAATTAAAAAACGGATTTTTTTTGTAATATCTAAAAATTCATATAATTAAGTGAGATAGGGAGAATGTTATTCAGAAATATCACTTACTGAAGTCGTTCATTTACTTCTCTCGCATTAGATCCCCAATACATTTTCGTATACGAAAATCCATTTCGCTTCTCAAAAAAAAAATAGATCGATGAGGATTCGAACACACGATCTTTGGGTTACAAGGTTGAGTGTTAAAAGTATTTTTAACACTAGTGTTGAAAGTGATTTTGTGACAACGTCAGTTTTTAGTTCATATGTCAATGAATTAAAAACCTCATTTTCAATGACAGTTGTACAAAAAATCTATTTTTCTTCGAAGGTTTAATCATGGGAAATCCTTTACTCGCTGAAATCTGTATGGATAACCTAGAGAAGTTTATCCATAAACATCCTTCAATAAAGTATTTTTGTATTGGTATAGAGGGCATTTTGGTATATGTTCCACAGATAATAACAGGCAATTGTTTTGTTTTTTATAGATATATTAATAATATGCACAGAAACATAGAATTCAGAATTGAATTAGAACATTCAAACTCAAATATTGATCAACAGAGCACTGTCAGAACATGGCTTTCATGGGGGGACAAACAAAGCATTTGAGATGTGATGAATTAATCATCACAATGATGCAAAGAACTTTTTCCTAGGTTTTTTTTGTTCAGTTTGGTTTGTTTGTCCCTTTATGACATTGTTCCGCAACTGTCATATTTCGTCACTGACAGTGCTCTATTAATAGACCATTCCAGAACACGCGACTTTGACAATTATCTCTGGAGGGCCCACATTCATTTCTAATCAAAAATTACATTATTTTGTAATTTTTCAACTAGTTTTCAACCTAAGTAGCTTCAAATGGTATTATTTCGTCATTTTTCGACTGGTTTTCAAGCTGGGAAGCTTTAAGTGGCTTTATTTTTGCATTTTTTGGCTACCTTTCAACCTTAAAAGCTTTAAATTTGACAGGTTGCCTCCAGCGTGACGTAATACTGGAATGGTCTATAGAATTCATTAGTGTTAACTTCATGACTGGCCCATTGACTATGGAATATGAGTACGACGCAACAAAGTGACATGTGAACTCAAAGGGATTGCGATGTTTCACATCTCAGGACTCTCTGGAGACCAGCTGACTGTCTATTTCACTTTTTTCAGGGAATGCAAGCTTGTTTGGATTACGAGAGCGCAGGAATTCTCGAAAAAATAATGGTTTTCATGCAGGATAAAGAGTCTGCAGATGCAATAGACTGCAGCTGAAGCTATTGTATACCAGTAATGAGTGGGATATAGGGGCATCCGAGGGACATCTATGATATTGTTATAAAACTAAAATTCGGAAAGAACAATCATCGAACATTCTGAAAACAACGTAAATACTTTTTTTACGACCACATGTAAATATGCCCTTTTATGCACTTTATCGATCAAGGAAGTAAGCCGATTGTAAACACTTTTTCATTTCTACATCGCGAGTTGTACTGTAATGATCATTTCAGTACAGGATATTTCATTCCCCACGACTTTCATGAACTACTAGACTGTCATTTTTATGATCATAAATAATATAAGATCGAATCAAGTTTGTTAACGTTCTAATAATTTCACATCAGTATTTACAAAATTCGTTGAAAAAAAAAGGAATCGTAAATGAGTAGTAATATTGATGATTTGACATTGACACCGCAAATTTCAATATAAAGATTAATGATAATCAAATTCTATATTTTCGAATAATTGGCACGAAGTTTCTATAGCAGTTAATTATATCATATTATTATGTGAGCTCGTAGCAGCGAGTGAAGAGTGAGGGAACGTTCAGGTTTTGGATAGTGGGGGTGAGGGTTCAAATCCTACATAACCCACATTTTTTTTCTTTTTTGAAATCGATTAGTGTTCCATTTTTATTATAATTTTCAATATTTGTATCTTCAATTCTTTTTTCAGGTTGTTTATATTATGGAAATCATGACGGCAGGCAAGTTTATGATAAAGAGTGTTATTAAAAATATTACAGATTTGTTTATGATTCAGATGGTCGTAGAAAAAGTATAGTGTACAATTTGCATGAAATGGCATACATTTCCTACGAGTAGGTATATGAAATTTTGTTCATATTCATAAGAGTAAAATTGTATATAAGACAGAATAATTTCCCCAGCTGTTGAGTATCAGTGGGAAAAAAAACTGTATTGTGCAACTAGTATTGGAAATATCACTTTTTACTCGACTTTATTTTATTAAGTTCCTAGAGAGTTAATAAGTATCCGCATCAAGGTATTCATATGTTCGTGTTCGTATGTCTGCCTGTCTGTCGATCGGTATGTCTGTCTTTCCCTTTCCAAATTTGCTTTTTATGAATAAGTCAGGAAGTTCACCACTACCATGTAAGTAACATAGGCGTTGGCACCCTTCTCTTCAAATATTTCCACCAGGTGGAAAATATGAGGCAAACATCTGACAGAAAACAACTACTTCCCTGGCTAATACTACGACGGACATCTGACTTCTGACAGATATTTGTGCAACGTTCTTCCAAGAAGACCCAGTTGCAATTGCTTATTGTAATTATACAGCAGATTATCCTTCATTTGGCTGGGGAAGACCACCTGCAGATGCGTTTCGCGGTTCTTGCCGCTCGTCAGTGACAGGGTAGGTCGGACAACATTAGAATCATCCTGCTCCATCCCAACGAATTATAATCCACTGTATAATATTTCCTCACAAATGAAGCAGCAACTTAGTAAAAGTCAGTCGCAGCGCCACCCGTGGGGAAACCAACAAGCAATCCTCGGTAGCAAAGACACCAGGAAGTGAACAGAGTTCGAGAATGTTTGCCGGAGAGTATCAAATGAATGAAATAGTATTCTCTCCAAATATTTCTATACCATGTTCCATGTTCCACGTTCTACTTGAATTATTATATTGGCAAGTGGAAATGCCGGCATTGCCACGCATTTTCAGGGAAATTCATACTCAGTATCCTGAAAAAGTAATTGTTTTTACAGGTATAAAAGGAACCGCTAATAAGATATTTTAACAATAGAGCGTAGCTGTCTGGCATTGCACAAACTCCACACACCATCAAAATACTCACCCCTTTCAAATGATAATATCTGTCGGAAGGCAGTGTGTACTTGTAATACAAATATCTGTAGTAGGGGTAGTGGGGCCAGTAGTAGCGATTGAGGCTACTCAGAGGCCAGTAATAGTCGTAGTACAAAGTTAGGGGGCGATAGGTTCTGTAAGAATATGGATAGTACAAGTAGTCGATTGCCCTAATTGGCCTGGGGTAGTCCAGGTATATCGTTTTCTGAAAAGCATCATCAAAATTATTTATAAGTTATACCGGGTGGCTCGTCCCTATATCGTATCGACCTGTATGAAATATAAAACTGCACATGTGAGTCAGCTTCATGCAAATTCCAGTTTGAATGGAAGTGATATAATCTATCAAATTGAGTTTTTTGAAAAAATACAGCTTATAATAATAACTGATAACATACACAATAGTTAGCTAATTTACATTCACACAGGCGAGGTAAGATATGATATTGACAAGTAATGTTTTTTTTTTCAATAAACCTTCATTATTTTGATTGGTAATTTACAAATTACTAAATGCATTTGAATCTCATTCAAATTTCGAAAAATGTTTCATTTTGACGACGATCTTAAGTAATTTTTCGAGTTTTTTCAACAACACCACATTATCTGAAGAGTTGGAATTCATTGGTAGAGAACTTCTAAAGAGGTCCGACGAATTGTTACAATCTGCTCTATGGTAAAATAGGATGCATGGTATCTTCGAAGGCTCCAAAAGGTCCAGTTCCAAAGAAGGTATTCTATTTACGCAATTGTCATCACATGTGTACCAGTCCGTTCTATCTTTGGCTAAGGTGTAATAATGGCCAAAATCAGCTCCAGAACCACAGTGAACAATGACTGCGTAAAGCTCGTAATTGCAGTCGGCTAGATTGGGGTGTTCTAGCTTGATACTTCGTGTCACATTTAAAAATCAAAAGGTTATGAAACCGGAAGTTGCATGAAGATGAGTCACTTGTCAAAAATGAAGTTTTGGGTCATATGCAACTCCTACAAATTTAATTCCACTGTCTGCAAAACCAAAAATGTTATAGGGGCGAAACGTTTTCTGTGGACACCCGGTATATAGAGTTATGAGCGAACAACGTTTCGTTTCATCTTCAGTGAAACACTTGAGTACCAAGTATTCAGTATCCTGAACTTCTTAATTATGAAATTGTATTTTGTGCTACCAGAGAATTGGTATATTTTTTCAATAAAGACGATAAGTATTCATTATTTTTATTTTTACTAAACGGCGACTGTGATCAGGAAACATTGTTGCACCCACTTATGAGCTAAATATTGTTTTCCTGAGATAAAATACCTTCAACATTTTTTGTCAGAAATATTTTTAATAGGTGTTTTTGTGTACAATGCCTCAGTTATCAAAAATCAGACGACATTTTCGTTCACTTACCACAGTATGTATCATGATTTATCCTTTCTGTCAAATCCTTTTTCATCAGCTATCCTGGGGACTGGCGTGGGAAGCCAAAACACTATAGTTCAAAAATATTGGTGTCACTTGTAGTACGAAGAGATAAATACTTCTAAAAATATAACTTGTGGATAACTCCTATCATGAAATATCGCAACATTGTTTATTATTAGCTTGAATAATAACTGATATTTATCTGATTGTGGATTTTTTGGTGTGTCCTATATTTTTTCTTCCAGCTGGAGAGAAGTGAAGGCATGCCTATCATGCTTTACTCTCAAACTTTTTGTAATAGTACACATTTTAAATATTCATATTCTGTCAACCTGTAGGCTGGTCTTTCACTTTCATCTTTCAAAATGTATCAGACTAACTTTAGTGTTTCATGTCAAAATATTCCGTCTTTCTTATGTGAAATTTTCAAAAGGAGTGGCGGCTAGAGAATAATTGTTAATATCTTAAGTGATTTGTCCGTAATGGAATCGGAACCTTTTCAAAGCAGCGGCTCAGAATATATCGTAGATGACAGTGAAGGGTCGCCATCAAAGACCAAACGAGTTGAAATTAATAAAAGTGTATCTAATAAAACGAAAAAAAATAATTGTTTTATAGTCGAGCAAAATCCTACGAGTAATAAAAATACTAACAAACAAGGCTAATGTACCCTATGTACGGCGGTTTTGGAAATGAAATACTGCGGAACAGGCGATTAACTCCAGTTTTGTTTATTTTGCATCCATATATTTTTATTGTTATTGCATTTTGTCAGTTAATCAGATGAATACAAAAAGGTACTAGTTTTTCAAGAAAAATCAAGCAGGTAGCTTGATTTACAAGTACATGATGTGTAACTACTTGACTCTACTTGAATTTCAAAAACAAATACTTGACTTGAGCTTGTCTTGATTCCAAGTCAAGACAAGTAGTTGGAAAATCAAGTCAAATAGTGAATCTCTGTTCTCGAGAGTCCTGGAACGTCCTGTATAGAAAATAATGTATTTGTTGGTATGAAGGAAACTTTCAAAAAAACATAAAATATTCCATCACCAGTTTATTTATAAAAAATATATCTCACAAAAATCAAATTCAACAAATTCCAAGCATTCTCGTTCAACACTTCAATGCGGAGTTGTCCTTTCCCAATCAGAAGTACAGGTTATTCCTCAGCTGCGAAGGAAAACAATAATCAAATACAGACTGGTAAACACAAATAGATTCCAATGAAAGGAGAAAGTTACCCCTCCCGGAATGTGTTACGTGTACCGAAGACTACAATAATGAACAATAAAAGTCAGGTTAATCTTTATTTATTTTCAACCCTGTTCGGAGGTAACATACGGAAGGTACATAAAGTATTATTATGAGTAAACGAAAATGGAATTTCGGATGATTCATTACTGTATTTTAGAGTGTTCATAGAAAAGTGAATTAGAAAAATCTACGATGAATAAAAATTATAAAATGAAAAATATAAAGACAAGATTTTATGCAAATGCACTGGAAATGAAAAAATAATTTATTTCATTGTTTGATCTAGGTTATTCTGTGAGTAACAAATTCAAAAGCTTCCACGGATACAAAATAGATAATCTTGTAAAGGAAGATATTTGATCTAATACCAACAGAAAAGTAGGACCCTGTGAATTATTCAAGAAATGAATTATTTTGTATCGTGTGTACTTGAATTTAAATTCGTATAAAATCGAAAAATAAATATTTTGCACTGAAAAAATTACAGCTCTTTTAAAACATTTAAAAAAACGTTTTCACCAAGTTTCATGAAGAACATTGTTTTTTTTTGAGAAAGATAGAAAAGATAGAAATCTCTCGTATCAATATGACACCATAATCATAAAACACCAAGTATATGTCCAATACAACTAACTTCCTAACTGTTTCTAATGTTTCCACCCACCCTTTGTTCTCTGAGTGATCTGCTCGATGGCCTGTAGGTTGAGTAGTGGTTAAACAACCTGCTGGTTGACCAGTAATAAGGGAACCATACTCGAGATCTGGTCGACCAGTTGTCGTACCAACTTATTGGCGGTGAGAATCTGTAGTTCCTGAAATATTTGGAATCTGGCCAGTGTGTATAGTTGTAATGGTCGATGGGATCGTATCTATTCTCCAAGTGAAACATTTCTGAAAACAAAAGTATTTTGGATTGTATGGCAGAAACCTTTTTCAAATAACTTTTTTTGATATCTTGTCATTTTACCCGACTTTTTGCCTATTCATAGTATTTTTTTTCAATTTGCCGCCATACCACCGATCACGTGACATGTGTCAAAATCGATGTTTAGGTTATAGGATATGCCCAAACTTTTCCCAAGAATCTTCTTTCCAATATTCTAATAATAAACTTTTTTTCCATATGGTACATACTTTTTGGCGGTCACTGTATAAAAACAAGAATCGAAGAAGTCTATTTCATAGTGGATGTTTCAACCACAAGTATTCATTGAGTCTTTGTTATGTCAAAGTTATAAAATGTCTGAGTATATTCCAAAATAAATTTCAGAAAAACAAAGCAAAATATTTTAATTAAGTGATCATATTAAAGATCCACTTAAAAAATTAGCAGGTTTTTCATTCAGGGAATGCAATCATAATTAAGTTTTGAAGGATATTGAGAATGATTCAAAGATGATGTTCTGTTGCATTTAAAAAATCAAACCATAGACTTTTACATATTCGTTATTTGGAATTTTAGTTCCTACCAATTATATTTTTCTTGTTTATTTATCCCAAATTACACGAAAGTTTGAAGGTTTTTCAGTTGATTAACTGAAACAATTTTTCAGAAATGCCGGTCAGAATTCTTGTGGATTAGATAATGATCCAAACATTTTTGAACTCTCAGAAATAAGCCGATCATCAAAGTTTTATTGACATTTCATGACAAATTATCGTGGATATATCAGTGGATCCTTCCTACTCTGATATAAAGATATTATTCAAATTTGTTTTGTCTCCAATTGATTCAATTTGAAAAAAAAGTTTTCATCGAAGATGTCAAATATCTGAATCCTTTTCTCAAACCTATGTAGCTCAGTTCCTTTTATCCTTCGGTGAATTTTGACGATATTTATAAGAGTCCATAATAGAACCAAAATATACTTACTGTTATAGTTATTGTCCACAAATCCAATACTAGAACTGCACCTCTTTCCACGACACTTTTGAACTTAATGATTCCAAACAAAAACACCCGAAAATATAGATCAAAATTTCTGGATTATCGCCAATTCCCACGATACTATTTTCGCAAAGGAACATACCACTGATTTTGTAATTTTCGCAAATACTTTCCGAAGGTGTCTCTGTTGAGTCACTTTCGTGCGGTGGGAGTGCCTATTTTCGTTCATAAATAAATAATTAGGAGATATTTCGGTTACATCAAAATCCCCGCGTTACTCATGCTTTCAACACGATCAATTTTTCATCGCGCCCACTCTGTTTCTTTTCATTTTCATTGCACAACGGAGCGTCTGTGTTGAAGTTTATCTGGCAACTTTTGAGGTCACCTTCGGATTTCTGGAGCAGCAGATATGCTTGTGTGGTTAAGAGGAGCTTGGATTTCAATTCGTTATTTCAAGTTGGCAGCAAGCTATCGAAAAACACGGTGAAACTCTGGCAATTGTATTAAATATCACCAAAAAGTTTAAACTCGTTTGGCACCAGGGCCAAACTTCCATCGTATGGCTTGCCTCTCCAGTTGTGCTCCTTGCTTTTGTAATAAAATCTTGAGATACGCCATTAATCGCGTGACAGAATTCCTTCCACTACATTTGGCACAAAGATGTTAGAACATCAGGGATAAGGGGCCTAAATTCTGAAGAAATTATCAAGTCTAGTTACAAGAATCGAACTCCAAATTTATTACGGACGTATCACAAACAATTTACGTTTTTCAGAGTCATAAAAAATATGGACAGTTTCAAGTAGTTGTAACGTTTGGGAATTGCAGTTGAATAGAAAAGGTCAGATGCTGGCGATTGTATACTGCCCAGTTGCAGGCCAGGGTAGTTCTTAGGATCAACCAAACTCGAGCTTTTAATTAGTTAATTTCGTCAAAAATAATACTTATAAGGAAATAGGTCGTTGAAATAAGGCAACAACTGGCAGTTTTTGTGATCGTTTCTGCCAATAAAGATTAATTCACATTCGGTGCGAGTCCTACTTGTACGGGGCGACCACCCACATGATGTCACTTAATAGGAAAAGTTACAGGTAGTTAATTAGTAATGTCCAACACGAAATAGGGTTTAGAATACCAAGATCTGTCCAATAACGATCTATTTCACAACTTAAAATCCTGAAGGGATGAGATCATCTCTTCTCCTCTGGAGGAGAAGGCCATACCTGTCATGACTTGAACTCTGAGAACAAAAAATCAGTTGAAAAAGACATTTTTTTTTCACGCGTATATCACCAGAATCGTACAGAGGTATCGATTTTTCATAAAAGCTCAAAGTGCCTTTTTAATTATTTAATTCGTTCATTTTAAATTCAAAACAGTTGACTCGTTTGAATTCTATTTCAGTAGTAGGTGTGTTTGTAGTCGTATTGCCTCAGCTGAAAATTAAAGAAAATGGAATAGTAATTACATTTTTACATTTCACTGTGTTTTTTTTACCCTCATATCCCTCAGCAAAAGATTGTTCAAATATCTCCTGAATTCTGGAATCGGTGCATAAATTTGATAATACGAAGGCCACGAACCGTAATAGTCCAGTGGTTTGTCCACCCTGTAGTTCGGAACGTCTACAGAGACGTATTTTGAGTATGGCCAATATTCGTAGTCGGCAATACCATATCGAGGTTCATATTGTAGACCAAGCATGTTTCTAAAATAAAAAACAACACTAATATCTCGTGGTTATAATATTTTTTACTTGTATCGAAATTGTCGATGATGATTTCATTTTCAGTGCCCTGTACTTCATGATTTAGGATGAGGTTTGTATTGAATTTTGAACCAAGATACAAGTGAAAACTCGTAGTTGCATTTTGAAAAAAATAATACAGGTTATCCTCTATTATCAGATGGAAATAATATGCTGTTTTTCACATATCCTTGAATTTGTATATTGATTCTCTTCTCATAGTGTCTCTAGAGTCTTCAGTTTCTCCAAAATATCCTATCAGAGGTTCAATTGAAAACGATCAGAGATTATAAATATTAATCAAAAACAATTCAGATAATGAAAGAAATAATATATGTTATTAAATTCAATTAGGATGTGTTCGGGGTAATAAGATGGAAGTCCCAGAACGCTATTTTCTGAACAATTCAAGCGAAATCATAAGTTTAAAACAAATTTGATTTTTCGTAAAAAAGTAGGTCATGATCGTTAATGATAGTGCCTACATTTCATTATCATTATTATATATATATTATAGTAGTATTACTGCAGCTAACAATTTGCCATTCTCAACGCCATCAACTTTGACAATAACCTCTGAATATTTTCCAAGAGGAATCAACACCTCTTTGTGTTCATTGAGCGCTTTTTTAGGGGATACTTAAATTTCATGATGAGATAAATTTTCTCTCTCGAACTATATTTATAATAATTTCTGTAATAACATCACTAAGTTGATACTATTTGCCTCACACAGCTACTGCACATCTCAAAATGAAATTTGTCCGCAAAAATATCCGAGTAAATCTTCAGTAGTCCAGCCACTCACTACATCAATGAGAAACATTTTGTTACAAACTGTTACAAAGCCTAAACGCATTCCTTAATTTTTTTTGTACACAACGTGTTCATTCATTTAAACCGAGAAAAAACTTGTTTCAACTGAATTATGGAAAATCATGTAGCCTAATTGTGTGTTTGTGTTTGACTAGCCTTATATGGTGGTATAGATGTTAACAAAAGAGTTAAGTCTACAGGGAAGCGGGATACATTACTAGAAAATCTTGGTTGAAAAAAAGTCCATCCAAAACCCTCTGTATGTTGCATCTACTCGGAAAATTGAACGAATGAACCTATCATAACCTCTAAACACAAAAACCTCCATCAAAAAATTTCATAAGAATTCAAATCATAGCATACTGAAATCAAGAAAATGAAATATCCCATATATATTTCGGTAAAAACTTACGGTATTCGGAAAGTCCAAAAAGGAAATGAGCACAATACGTTGCACTAGCTCAGATATCAAGATATTAGTGTCTGTCTTCAAGAAACAACAGAAATGTAGCGAAAAATTCTTTGGACGATTGCCAGATACCTGGCCAACAATATTTCAATTTCTTAAGATAGAGTGACTCGCGTTATGGGATGAAATGCCTGAACTTATGAGATTTACTTGATTCAAGGATCCTTTTTGTTTTGTGGTGATACGAGACAAGCAGCCGAAATTAAATCAAGTGAATATGTAAATATTTTATTTGCCAGTTTGTAATACAAAGTTAATATTTTTAACTTCAGTTCCACTTCCAGTTGTCAGTTAATGGATTATTTTCTTGAAACACTTTCACCAATACGTATGAACATATTTATGACGTCTGATCTGTAAAAAAATAAAAGTTCACCACATAACTTTTATTCCGTTCTAGGTCAATCATCAGTGGTTGAAACCATATTTTCGAGCTGTATGAACTATGAATATTATTTCTGCATATCTTTCTAATGACCACGATTCTCATCACTCAATTAATATCCACATGTGAAACGCACAAAATCCAACATAGTTTCTATAACGATTTTTTGAACAGAGAGTAAGCATTTCTTCAGCTATACCACTGGATTGCATTTCCCATATCTTTCTGCAAATTGCTACAAAGACAATTCTTCAATTACAATGGAAGAGCATTTAGTAACCACAGTTTTCGACCTTCATTTCTCCATTCTTATAAGTAAAATTACAGGACTTCTGGGATGGGAAAAAAACATACCTTTGCACAGATCTAATGTAAGAAAATGAAGACCATTTCTACAACAATATTTCTATGCCTGAATGCGAAAAGACAACAAAAAACGGTCGTTCCCAAGTACCAAACATACAATTATCTGCCGTTCCGAATACTAAATGAACTGAATCATACATGGAGATAGAGATAGTCCCTATTCATCTGTTGAAAAATATCCCTTGAAAAAATACATTGAAAGACATAAGAACCAGCTGATTCACATTCTCTCAAGAAACTCAAAAAGCTCAGATATGAATTTGAAAATGGTTGCTCTCTTTGTTTTCATTTCATTGGCAATTATAAATGGCAACCGTTGGTCCCAATAATATTCAAGGATTAGTCAGTAAGTTGCCTTCAACATTGGATATTCCAGTATTGTTATTTCCTAGACTAGGATGTCCTACTCTGTACAGCACCAAACTTGTATTTTCTTGTGATAACCAATTTCAAATATTTTTCTCTCAACTTGTAGTACCCAGCGAGATCTAGATTTTATTGAATTGTTTTATTGCACTATTACATGTTGCATTATGATGAAATATAAATACAAAAAATCATCTAGTTACATCAGGATTTGTTTTTTGCTTAAAACCAATTTGCTGAATACTTTGAAACAAATACCATGTTCTAATTTTCACTGTTATCATATTTGGACCGTTTTTCATTGAAATAATCATAAAATAATGATTAAACTACCTCTACTATCACCGAATAATGAAATAAAATAATGGTGGTGCTCAAAGTGGGACGCCAACGTCATCACTTTCTATATTATCAAATTATTCAATATTTTCATTTTCCTTGCCTGAAAACAGGACATTCTATTCATACTTCATTCCACTCATGTGAATACGGGACAACCACTGGTGATTATTTTTTATATGATTTTGAACTCACCCCAAAATCTCTCATCAGCAAGTTATTCAGATAGTGCCTGAATTCCGGATAGGGCAGGTAAGCCTTGTACCAAGATGGCCACTTGTCATAACGATCTAAGGGTCTATAGGTGTTGTAGTGGGGGATGTCACAAGTGGAGTATTTCGTATAAGGAACATGTTCGTAATCAATGACGTTCCGGTATGGTATATAGGGGGTTTGCAGGTCGTATTGTAATTTATACATCTAAAATAGCGAGATTATTTATTGGAGTCCAAGAACAGAGTAGCAATTATATGAATAAAGATCGGTCAGATTTGAATCCAACTCCACAAGTTCATAATCATAACAAATTTGAATTTGGAAAGTATTGTTGAAATTTAAGAAGTAATGATGGTTGGTAATACTCGAGAAAACAGTTTTCGGATATGGTATTAGTTGACTCCATATTCTATTTAAAGTTTAAGACTTGGAATGCGTCTCGACGTTCCCGAAGAAAAGACATCAATATTTTTTTCACGAAAATAAAATTAATTTAGAATGTCAATATCTTCCTCCGTTTTATATGTAAGTACTTATGGGGTGACTTCAATAATGCACTGTACACCACATCAAGTATCCTGAAGAGTCTAATCAAGACTCAACATTCAAAGTCTATCACATCGATCGATACATATATAGTAAAAGTACTTTTATGAAGTTTACAATTGCTTAGAAGCATAAAATGTTCACCATTGATGTTGGAATTGTTTTCTTCAAACGTATGAGATCTATATTCATATATTCCAACTACTTGTTTATTATTCTGAGCAGGTTTGACCTCTGTCCAGTTTTATTCAATTATATAAAGTATGAAGTTCATACTTACATCTCTTCAGAATGGACGAGTAGAATTTAGATAACTATCGGATAAAAATACCACGTTTCTGTGTAGATTATGTGCACACGGTGGCTTGATATAGGAGATTTTTTGGTATGATGCCAATGAAATAAGTTGCGATATTTCAGATGGGAATCTAAGCATTCTTGAATTATTTCTGAGTGTTCATAGTCTCACTTGGATTGGAGAAGTATTTATTGAAACTATGCACGTGTGGCTTCTGATTATATTTATATTAGAATGAGTTTTATAAAAACACAAAATTAAAATTCCATTGGAAATATCTAGAGTAAAATCCCAGTATTTATGTTCTACTGGGTACGAAAATATTATGTAGGTTTCAATATTCATATTGTCAACTTTGCATTTTCAATGGGCATTGCCAGCATCTTCAAATATGCACGTTTTCACATGACGTAATGGAGGGCAGTTTATGAAAGAGTTCTAACCATTTGTCTACCAAAAATATATTTAAACCCATTAATATTGAAAACGTGATTTCAATAAGTGTTAATTCAAACGCTCCTCAGCTGTGACGTCAGTGTCTTCTTGTAATATGATTGGCTGTAGTTTGGATTGGCGCTAACATATCCTGAAGTGACCAATCACTCGTGCACTGACGTCACACGGCTCTACGCCTCTTCTTCTGCGTCTGATCGTTTGAATCCGGTAGTTCATTTTTTTTCAACTCGATGAATTGATGAAAGTAGAAACCGAAAACTGGATACGAATAATGTGAAAATGAAATCTTTCGAAATATATTATTTATGAAAATGAACGGAAATGCTCATTTCTGAATTATTGTTTTCATACAATGTTTTCAAATTCTTCCAGAACGTTGTTGAAAGTTATTTCACTGAATCAGGTCAGGTTTCAGAAACTTCAACCGAAAAATATCTGGTAGAAACAACTCTGATGTATTTGGACGCGCGTACTTCCTAATGATGCCATTATCACGGATTATATTTGAAGGGATGTTCTAACTGTTCCCATGTCGGGGCATTGATCTCGATATGGTTGTATCCACCCTTAAACCCCTGAAGTGCTTGAACTGGAGAACCAATTGACCGTACATGACAAATTATCGTCAATCGATTAATTGACACAATTTCAACAAGGTAGAAAATCTCAACAGTACTAATTGAAGACAGATAATGGTGTGATAAAAATAACCACATCGAATAAAATGAAAGAAAGTCTTGATTTTTTTATAAAAACTCAATCCTGAATCAGCTGCATCTATTTGATCATAAAGATTCAAATAAGCGTTCGCTTTCTTTTTAGTTAGTCATACATCTCGTGGAATGCTATTGTATAGTCTGGTTCACAAGTGCTATTTTGTCAAACATCTGACCTAGGCCACCGAAAATTAAGAAGTCTAGAAAAAATGTTGAACTGGAAAATTTGTACCGTCTGAAATTGCAAAAGTTATAAACAGTTAAGTAAAAAAAAGAATAGTTTGGTTTTTTGCAAAAAATTGAAACACTGAGCTATCCAAGATTCGAAAACAGATCCTCAAATAGCAGGAAACTGTTTTTAAATATTTGCAAAAACCAAACCATTTTTTTCTAGATGCCATTTCAAATCAAATGAGACCGAAATCATAATTTTTGGTAGTCTAGATCAACTTTTTGAAAAAATTGCACTTGTGAACCAGACTAATACGGCAGGGCACAGTTTTGATTTTGTTCTTCAGTTTCTTTTGATAATTAAATATTTCAGTCTCGTATAAAGTACAATCTTCGTTTTTTTTTTCAATTTTATTGAATTTTTCTTTTCGTCAAAAATGACTTTTTATTTTCTCAGCTGTGAGAAAAAGCTGACTATAAACCATTATAGAAGAGTGTTTTACTCACATCCAACCTTTCAAACTTTCAACTTTGATAAATGAATCAATAACTGATATGGCCAAAAATTTTACAAGGAGATACTGGTTTGCTATAAAAACTATGGAGCAGGAAAATGAGAAAAAAGTAATTTATCTTTCGTTTATTTAATCATTAATATGAAACAAAGTTAATTACTAACTAGGGATCTAAGTCTACTAGAAACTTTAACTTAAACAGATATTGTGTTAACACATTTAAAGCACATTTTATCACATTAAAAAATCAGTATATTTCAGTAAAAGTCCTCACATCATATAGATTAGTTCTCTCAACTGAAATAAAGAAATTCTAGTTAGTAAGAGAAAATAGATGAAATCGAAAGTGCTCATATCTACAATTTCTTGAGATTCCGTACCGACGGACCCAAAACGCGTCCTTGGGGTACACCCGCTTTTTCAATACAATCCCAAGAAATCGCAGAGGAAACAATGAAACTTACTCACGCGATGCTCCTTATTCAAAAAACGCCTGTAAGGTCTGTTAGGAAACGAAACTCGGTATCTCCAAGGCCAATCAAAGTAAAAATCATAAGGTCGGTGGATTCGGTAATCGGTTACATAGGGCCTGTTGGCATTGTATGAGTAGTCGTATCCGTGTACAGGGTCGTATTTTAGTTCAAGCATCTTCTGCAAACATTTCAGTGGAGTTTTAGATAAGGTAATCGTACCTTATGGTGAGGTCACCGAAAAACAAATCAATGTTTGTGATTTCGAGATACTTATATTTTTAATGTTTCAAATTTTGAAACAACATTTTTTTTTATTGCAACAGAGTGGGAAAATATCGAAGTGGGTCCTTTCCAGAACTCTGATTAGAAAGAAGAGTTATAGGCATTGGCCTGCATATTCACCCGATTTGATCCCACTAGATTTTATCCTTTATGAGTAATATAATCAGGAGTTTTGAATTTACAGTAAAGGAAGCATGTTTAAGTGTGATGATGAAAAATGTATAAGACGGCCTAGGAGAAAAATCTATTTTCCATGGCCTTTCTTAAGACAAAAGCTTCTTGTATACCCAAACACAAAGTTCAAGAATGAAAGTGATCAAATAACTAGTTGAGTCATTCTTCATACTTTCATACTTTGAATCTGTAATTTTATAATAGGTGGAATATTTTCAATTATTTTTCGTGAAAAACCAATAATTTTACCTTCATTGGATAACATCTGTGATTTGAGTTTTATTTTTTTAAATAATATACAGAAACAACTCACTTTGAATATGTTTGTGTCGGCATATTTTGAAATGTAGATGATATCTCGAAATTTGGAAAGATTTGTTTTCACAGTTGATTCACACGGATTTATGGAAAGAAAACTTTTTCAACCTTTACATTGTGTCAGTAATATGACTATCAAGTGACGGATCAAGAAGTTTGGTTCATCAACCAAAATCAACCTTCCAAAAATACCTGAGCAAAGTAGGATTTGATTTTGAATTATTTCTCACTAAACAGAATAGGTTCAGAACTAATTCAAATCATTATTCTTGAATTTTACTCAGTACATAAGTTCGAAATTGTGTCATTTCAACTGCTAATAGTACAATTTTTTTCTGGCATCCATTTCTAGCTGATATTTACTGATGCAAAAATGTTTTATAGAACTGAAATTACACAATGAACAAGTTAGTGATTCTTTGATATTTTTTTATGGCTAGATGTGGTCAACACAATTATTATCACCACTTTCACTTTTTATGTATCCTGAAACCAATTCAAAAACTCGCATCAAATGTTTTCCTTTTGAGTTAGAACAGTATCAAATCAAAATATTCAATCGTCATGGCTATAATTTATGAAAAACCCTATTCTCATTCCTGGGGAAAATTGATATCTTGTAATTGATAATTTTTTAAATGTCTCCGAGCTCTACTTAATGAACGAACAATGTTTTTGATTGATCATTTTATCATCGAACATCTGACATTAATATCATGAGTAATAGTGTTAGATTTGCTCTAAAATAATCCCTGATGTATTTTTGGTAGCTATAGTGGGCCAATAAAGATAACTGAGCAAATAACTTTTTCACTAGTAATTATTTTCGGAGCAACATGTTGAACAAGACATCAGTAAATATCAGGAACTGATAAAAACACGCTATTTATCAACATTCGTGTTTATTAGGTTTCATCCAGAAATTAATTTGAATCGACTTTTTCAAACTCAACGTACATGGGCAACTCTTTCAAAAAAATTAACAAACGTTAATCTACTCACCGATAAAGATTAGACGACGCTCGTATGTTTGATCGCAATCACCAACCAGGTAACTATACCAGCCACTAAAACTGTGTTAGTTTCGAAACAATCACAGGGAATTTAGAGGATATTGTATTGGGCCAAAGCCAACCCAGAATTCAACTGACGATATCAAAATAGGCGACGGGTGTAATATAACGAAATGCCGCCGAATATTTTGAAAATATTCGAGTGATTTCATCAAGTTAGTCACCACTTCGAGAGATATTTGCGAGAACATGGTGGGTGGATGTTCTGTAACTCTTGTTTATTTGGATATATAAGTGTTTTCGTCGTGATCGTAATTCAGAAAGTCTGGTGGGCCTAGAAAATGGGAATACTGAGTGGTCCATTCAAATTTTCAGATACGATGCGCACTGATTCATTTCTTGACACTGTCTGAAAGCTACTGTCTCGAAAACTCAGAAAATATCTGTAATTCCTACGTACTTTTCGTACTCGAGACCTCAAAAGGATCTTCTAGAATCGTCACCAATTCGAAGAAATTTTAGTTAGTAAAAGAGATGTATAAAAGCAGAACCTGTTCTTGTAACTAAAGCAGATCCTGGTAGAAACGCTGTCAATGAGTTCATCAAAGCAATTGATTCCAAATTTGGACTACAGTACTTGAATAGTGTGAAAAGAAAGGGATTTCGACTCTGTCGAAATTATCCGTTTCATTTGTTTGAAACTCAACTCTCCGGCATACTCTTCGAACTTTGTTCGAATAATGAATCAATGACAGTTGTAGAAAAAATGCTGTATGAAACTCGTGAGTAAAGTGTTTTTTTTACTCGTAGAAATGTCGCACTCCGCCTCGGGTGTCGTGCGTCAACATTTCCTACTCGTAAAAAAAGTATCACTTTACTCACTTGATACATAAATTACTACTTCTTGTTCCTAATATTTTCTCTGATGATACCAGGAATTTAGTCGAGTCTAAGCCACGTGGGCGAATATATCCTACACGTGTTCATGTCCTGGTAAAATAACTGCTGTCATAAAGTTGGAAAACACATAATAGTTGGAAGTTATACAGCACATGTATAAACATAAACTGTTTAAGGCAACGGCAGAGGGAACTGAAACACTTTTGTGCTGGAAGTATAATTGCTCTCATTCTGAGTTGGCCATGGAGAGAATTCGCTGATAAAGCTGCTAAAGTAGCTATTAAAGGCATTCTCAGTTGGATGGAAACAGGAATTCAATTTAACGGCAAGTATTCCATTAAAATTCCAATGATTTTGAATTTTCTTGATACGAGTAAGGAAACAAAATTAAAGGAAAGGAAAACGGGGGATATTAATAGTTATTTATCCAACACATGGCAGTTATGACTGTCATTATTAATGTAATTTTAGAGAAGTAAACTATCAAATAACACACTAGTGAGTTATAATCCATAACTCACTCGTGACTTAAAAATGACATTAATAATGGGTCATAACTGTCATGTGTTGGATAAAACATTGTATGCCACTCACGTGTTATGTTTCCTAAATCACTTTAGAATTTAGTTTTTTTTAATCCCAAGGATAATATATGTCAACCATCATTTTCAAAACAGATGGTCGTCCATAAATACTGGGTCATACTTCGAGAATAGTATGTTACGTAACGAGTGTTATAAATAGTATATTAAAGTATGGGTGGATAAAAAGGATTTTCAAACACGCGCGATTTTTCGAGCACAACGGCGCAAAGGATATATGTTTCACAACTTTGATGATCATACAGGATATAACTTCATCCAAATACAAAATTTTATCCAAATTATTAAATCTGTTTTCGAGATCCAAAAATTATTATTGTTATTATTATTATCAGTAAAATCGTGTTTTTTCTAGATAGACGCCTATATAGATAAGCTTAAAAAGCAAAACCCTATCTAAACAAAAAATTTCTCCCAAATCGATTAAGCCTTTTCCGAGATATATCGTCTTGTTTATGAAAACTGTGCGATTTGTTTACCGTGCGTAAGGAGTTATTTACTGAGGCTGTGAGTCGTGTTTCTGCCTATTTTCTACAGTGGCCGTAGGTAATAGTATATTACGTAACAAGTGCTCTAATAGTTATTTACCTGACAAGTGCGGAAAGTAGTACTTTTCCGCACGCGACGCCAGTTGCACGAACGACGCGGAGCGGAGTTCGGGAAAGCCGTTGAGGGCGGAAAAGACATTTTCCGTAAGAGTTAGGTACAATATTTTTCCTACGAGTGTTTTTGTCCATCTTATTTATGAAAAAAAAAGGTTTTTAATAAACAAGTTTTTATAATAATGCTACAAAATTACTCATAAGACAGAATAGTTACATAGATCACTTAGTTAGTCCTAAATATCCTAATTTACAACAATACAAAAATCGTGCGGAAAAGTAAAACTCGTAGGGAAAAGTAAAAATCGTGCGGAAAAGTTACTTTTCCGCACGCTCGTAGGAAAAAAGCATATTAGGCACGAATGGAAAAATTACGCACGGAACCGCTTAATTCCATGAGTGCGTAATTGCTTTACAAGACGCATTACGTACTATACTTTACCTACGACCATATACAGTGTGCCGTTTCCAAGTTTCAAAAATTCATATTATTTCTATTATTAGTAAACTGACCCTTTTTCAGAAACGGCGCCTATATAGATGAACTCAATCAGCAATAACTTATCTGAATCTGATCTAAAAAATTGTAGCCGTTTTCGAAATCCAAAAATTCACATCATTATCATTATTATTTGTAAAATTGCCTTTTTCTAAAAAGAGATGCCTCTATATAGATGAACTTATAACGAAAAACTTAATATTAATACAAAATTTCATCCAAATTATTTTAATACCACAATAACATATTAGCTTTACATTTCAATTTAGTTTTCGGGTGAATTTTCATTCAATAATAGTGGTAGTATCCTTGATCAAATGTAATAAATCGACTGATTCATCAATTATGAACTTCATCTGAGAGACACTTATGCTGTACTTGTCCAAAAAAACCCTCCTACAATGCCCCTGTAATCAAACTGATGCCTGACCTGGACAGCATGGCCACCTTCGAATCTGTTTCAGGATTTTTGCTCGTCATCAGCCTTCAGATCTATCAAAATC
This sequence comes from Chrysolina haemoptera, assembly GCA_958298965.1. Classification (NCBI taxonomy): domain Eukaryota; kingdom Metazoa; phylum Arthropoda; class Insecta; order Coleoptera; family Chrysomelidae; genus Chrysolina; species Chrysolina haemoptera. The sequence continues at coordinate 2,342,765 of OY282600.1, forward strand.
TTTCGTAGTAGAATTCTACGCTGGAGATATCAACTTTCCACTCACCGTAAACAAGTCAAAGGGGGATAAATTTGCAAACAAACGGGGAAAGTTTGCCAATGAAAAAAAAAAGCCTATCACTATAATTTTTGTTCCATTCTAGTTTTGTAGAATTTTCCCCTTTCATACAATCCTGGATACTTCAAGATTTTCACAAAATAAAAGCCTTCGTATGTACCAAATTATATTTATTCAGTAGCGAATATAAGAAACCATTATTATAAATCTTTATATATTTTTTTTTTGTTTGTGAAATTTATTTTCCACAGGCTCAGTCACGTAATCTCTGGTGATACAGCACGCGTCTAATCTGTAAAAACAAATGAAAAAATAATCAACCAGGAGTTGATACACCAGTCAATGAGAAAAAAACTGAGTATTTGGAGGAGTCGGTGTCTTGATGAATTGGTTCACAAAAATATTGGCTGCGTATTTTTCTGTTTTCACTGCATATTGCGAAGTAACCTATGGATTTGTTTTGAGACCTATTCTGCGGTTACTTTATATTAACGATCTCACTACAATAAATATTGATGGATTCTTTACAATTTTGCAGACATTATTATGGCAAGGAAAACTACACAGAAATTTTCAAATAATTGCTCTCTTCAGAGTTATCTAAGGTTAAACAATGATGTGATTCAAACTACTTTGTTTGAATGTGGATAAGACTGAACTCAAAATTCGGCTGTATAATAACTTGCAGGTTTCAATATCGTGGAAATGCCCTGGTTTCTAGTCTTGTCCATTTATAATGAGTTGAAAATCATATCACATTTTTGTGTAAGAAGTTAGCCTCTGGAAGAATTCTTATAGAAAAATTGTCACCAGGTAATTTTTCCGAAATTTCCAATTTTTATTACCAAAATGTCTACCTGTTGTTCGTATATATCGTAATACAACTGTTTTTATTATTTTCATTATTTTTTATCCTTTTTAACCAGCTAAATTACTTCCCTTCCCTCTGAATGATAGAGTTTTCATTGAAAATATTTAATCCTATTGCCAGTGTCAGACCTTCTTCAAATGCATAGAGCATCGCTAGAAATAATGATATTCTCATGTATATTCAGACCAAATTATTAGAGTAACGGCTGGCGCCACCTGGGGAAGAATAGCGGGGGCGCGAGTGAGGGCTATCACCATCTATGAACGAGGCACGGTGATACTAAAACTATTAGACTAGAAGCGAATGGAAAATGTTAAAAATCTCCCGAAACGCCCCGACGATTTGTTCACTGGTATATAATAACGTGTCACTCGCCGACAGGGGAAGTTGAAAAATTGGCATTGCATAGTGAAGATAAATAATAAAATAATAGTACAGTGATTTTTCATATAAATTAGTGTATAATGTTTTATGAGTCATATAAATTAGTGTATACTGTTTTATGAGTCAAATAAATAATTTTAAAGTAAATTGTGATTATTTACTACAATACTTGATTTCATTTGCGACCTCATCGCCATCTGTTCAAGAGTATCTGAATTTTCTCGCACCGAGCTTGCTCAAATAATATTCCACATATGACGATTGAATAACAGAATAAAATCAAAATTTTTGAGGAAACTCATAACTATTACTCCTTTTTTCTCAGATTTTTTCCTGGTTGACTATACTATAACGCAGCTTCACGAGTCGCGTCACCACGGTGATGGAAAACTCACTCTCTGTTCCCTGAAGGGAATCCTAGAAGGCATATAATCGAAATACAGCCTCAGGTTCTTGTATGGATACCATATTCGAGTCTTATATGGCCAGTCGTAATAAGAACTGAAATGTCTATGAATTTTTTCATCGCAGTAGAATCGATAATCAGGGAAATACTGATAGTTATAGCCTTCGCCTGGGTAATATTTGAGTTGCAGCATTTTCTTCTTTCTGGAAAATCGGAAGTTCCGTCGGTTAGGGTCACATTCGGTTGTTAAAAGATTGGCAATTCAGTTGGGACGGTATTTGAACTATGGGAATGTTGTTTTCGCATGCCATTGTGATTGTCCAACCGAGGAACGAGAGGAACTCTGTCAGTTTCTAATAAGGAAGTTGTGATTTATTGCTGGAGTGAAGCCGGGCCTGGACGCCCAGATTTTTTTTTTTTTGTTTCCTCAGGCCATTGTGATTGTCTAACCGAAATATGAAACTGGCAGAGTTCCTAATAAGGAAGTTGTGATTTATTGCTGGAGTGAAGCCGGCCCTGGACGCTCGGAAAAATTATTCTGAAAATGTAGTTTGTTTTCTCATGCCATTATGATTGTCTAACCTGAATATGAAACTGGCAGAGTTCCTAATGCGGAAGTGATGAGTTATTTCTTGACCTATGATAGTCCAGAAAACCTGTGAATTCAATACCAGAGCTAGAATCCCAAAAAATACAATTTTTACCTAATTTTGTCCCCCATTGTTTTTCTAATAAAAAATTTAAAAAAATGATTGCTGAACTTCATTGCCAAAGTAACTAGGCTGAATATCAAATACACTTGGTCAAATTTAAAAGTTGCCAGTGGAATGTTTCAGATATAAAAAAAGATATCAAGGAATACCAAAACATGTATGGTCGATACAGATTGGCTCTCACCTCATCAAATCCTCAATTCGAAAATTTTAATAGCTACCCCCCCCCCCCCCATGTGTAATATATTAATACATATTAATAATTTATGGCGTATTAATAACTCCTGGTTACACTTGTTATATGGTGATCCCATGGCAAGTGTCAATCAACGATAACTCCCAAATATTTGATTGATTCGGCTTCTAAGACAGCCTATCTTGGTCTATTCTGGTAAATATTTGCTTTTTTCTATATTGAGGGTAGTTAAATTATTTCAAAACAATTTTTTGATACGAATTATATTTTTCACCTTCAGCAAGAATCTCTGTATCATTAGCAAAACTGATGACTGTGCCTTTCAAATTCAACTGAAATTGACTGGTCATGTAAAGGGTGAAAAGTAAAGGCCCCAAAACAGTTCCTTGTGGAACACCGTATCTGAGCAAACTGCATATTATGGGAAAGCTATCACACATGGAGGGTTGCAATTAAAATTTTCAAGATGGGTTCAATGAAGTATAGGGAGTGCAATATCGACGTGAGTTCATACGGTATTTTGGTTTTCCCTACCTTGCCTTGAGATAGGCATTTCTCGATTTCGTTTCCGAGATATTTCTTATAGCAACTTTTGAATTTGACACACTTTATATAGGAATAGCAACTGTAATTTCAGTTTTTAGATTCGAAATATTTACTTACTATTTATTATAAGGAAGCATTGGTTTTTGGAGTCACGATAAAGGCAAAATGAAAAATGCGTGTATATCTAAAAGCACTATTATAGCTTGCTAAGTCGAAAAGACTTCCCAAAACGAAAACACGCTTTGTTCCTGATTTCAGAATATAAACGTTTGTTCCGAAATTGAACTTGATGCATCACTCCGATACATTTTCTTTATGCAAATCTCTCAATAATTATACTCACTTTGGAAGTTGGCAGCAATGCCAACAACTTGTTGCTCATTTCACTGGAAATTCATGCTTATCTGCAATCTTTCCATGCTATTCATCCCAACTGAATTCCCAAGTATTCACTTAGATTCTGGAATAAGGTAAACCAGATATGCCTGAGTCTAAATACTACATACTGTCGACAAAAACTTGAACGTCACCCAATTACAAATGGAAAGTGTTGTACATGAACACTATATTATCTATTTTAAATCTGTTTCTGTCCTGAGGAGTGATATTTGGCCAATCATTTGAAATTTGAGTCCGTTATCGATGAAAAAGGTCGCAGTTCCAATGTTTGCTGTACCTGGATTCACAGAAATAGAGATTTAATCAATCATCGTCATCGTCATCGTCATATCAAGAATGGGATATGTTCAGTAATTATTCTCCGAATAACAAACCATGTTCGAAAACTAATTATATCAACACATTCAAAATTAATGCACATATAATTGATTAGCCCATTGGCAACAGCTCCTAGAAAACGTTCATTTGTTTGTAAACAATGGACTAATGCGTATTACGCATACTACGAATCAGTGAGAGCTCGTTTTGTGAATTGGATGGAGTTTTTGTTATTATCCGCGAAGTTCATTAGTTTTTTATCAATAATGTTTGGATTAGTGTGAATATCACGTTATATTAGTAGTGTATCGGCTAGTTCGATGTGTTTCTCAATATAGGTACAAATACAAACAGACAAAAATTTTGAAAAAATTAAAAGCTTTTGGATACGAGTGGTGTTGTTCGACACTCAGAAATACGTTCCCCTCAAAATGAAATACTAAGAAATACTAATATTACATATAATTTATGGAAAACTATTTTATTTATATATCCTCATATTGTATCGTAGTTTTTCTTTAACCTTTTGAATCCCATTCACATATCAATAACAAATCTGTCGATATTGATTAGAATTTTGTTCTTTTCTTGCAGTGGTGCAGCCAGGGGAGGAGGGGTTGAGAATGCAGCCCCCCCAAGCCACCAAATTACCACCGTTATTCATAATATTCGGTTGACGAAAATGTCAACTCAGGTTACTGATGAATTGTATGTTCAGCCCCCCCCAAACTGAAATCCTGGCTGCGCCACTGTCTTCTTGGATAACCATTATTGTCATAGTTATTTTTCCAAAGACGTAACGGAGTAAATGTAATAAAAGTATTCTCAATTTTGAAATATCGATATTATAAAATATACAAAATCAAGTGAGTGTGTGTACTGACTTTTTCTGAATGTTCATTAAAATGCACTCAAAGTACATGATAATGTGACTAAGCCAACAGTAGCTTGGGTGCCAGCAATTGGGGCTAACAACAATATCTCGAAAACTGTTTATGTTTTTGGCAGTATTCTATGAATTTATTTTATTATTGAAACCTAACTGCTGATATAACGAAAATCATACTCTTGCTATTTTTTTGACTATTTCTTACTAGGAAAATACTCCTTGAGACGAACACACAATGTAAGATGTAGATTTTCTGGAATGATTGAAAAAAACTCGTAAGCAAAATTATTCACTTGACTTCAAGGCGAAAATTTTCAATTGACATACTCTAAGGCTGTGTGAAGCACTTGGCGACCACGTCGAGTGATCTTCCTAGCAACGCCGTAGGAACTACCATGGATACAATCCAGAAGAAACTTTGCCGAAAATCCTAGTCACCGTGGCTATCTCGAGAAAATCAGAACCCCTCCAGCGAAAGGCACCAATGGTTTTCACAAAACTGGGCAGACTGGGCTCATCACGTAAAGAAGGCATAAGCCATCATTTTGAGCGTATTCATCCTAGGTCTACAAGGGACAGATCAAAAAACTACCAGAACTACCAAATAGGTAAGGCAGGTTATCTGGGAAGTCAAATGTGACCATACTATTTATTATGTTAGTCTTCCTGAAATTATGACAAGAGACATTCTGCTCCTTGACCTAGTAGTTGCTACGGATACTCGTCACCACCAGAGAAGGTGTCCAGAAGCTCTTGGAGTATTGCAAAAGGAGCGGCTGCGATAACAATGCCCATAGCATCACCAAAGCAGCATGGACACCATAACTAGGATCAGTCAAGAAGTATTCAACAACGCTTGGTAGCCTGAAGACCAGCAGGAAAAGGTTGAAGAATTTATAAGCTGCAGAAGAACACCCTCTCTCCGACCATAGAATCATAACACTCAGCGTAGAGGGTATTAGAAACCACCAGCAATCACTAATGAATCCAGCTGTACATTAAAAGAGAAACATACAAGAAGACATCATTTGAAAGAATGGTAACCTGTTCGATGTTCGCAGCCTTTACCAACAAGGCCAAGATATATGGAGGTTGAGGGGCTCCACAAAAAGGCTATGATAAAGAAATCGGGAAAGCAAAAAAACCTGCTTCGGGAGTTTTTTTATGACATAATCACTGCTACCCCTGCAGCAATAATGTGCCAGGCATGACGAAAGGTAGAGTGGGGTTACAGGAAATAACAGCACCTGTAGGTTCTGTCGAATAAACTGAAGACACCTGGACACATCCTAATTGACTTTGACGCTCAACATCATGAAAGATTGGAAAATCTGACATCGAGGAACTTCTACATATAACCCCTTGAGGAAGATCTAGAGGACGCAGTTGAGGTGGGGCAAAATAGATCTAATTCAGTCGTAGCGCATCACCAATATACTAGTGCCAATGCCAATACCAAAATCGATCCACATTATTTACCATGGTGAGTTTTGTTTATACTCTTGGCGAACTTGATGGAAAGAAAACTTGTCAAGGATAAACATGAACGTCACACAGAAAAAGGTCCTCAACCAAGATTTTTCCCAACTATCACCAATTGTCATCTCAAGATCAAATGCAAGCCCTAAATACAAACAATCTTCATCAATGTCAAAAATCGAAACATGATAAAGCCTACCAAGAGCATCTCGAGGCCATAGCAACACAATGACATCTATGCACCAGACAGACCTCTCAAGGTCACCGAAAGGTCACCGATGACGTCAAAGTTGTGGGAAAGGGCCTAGAACTGGCTCATATCTAAAATTGTGACTCCGTAGGCACTACAGTAGAGCACTTTGTGTCATATACAGTGTATTTCCACAATTGTGGATACAGTATATTCGGAATTCAGCCAAAATCCTCGATAATCAGTAAAATGCCGCAACAATATTTGGCAAAACATATTCAATCAAACATTATTAATTCTAATTATATCAAAATCCTACAAAATCCACCTGCCATGCGCACATTGTCAGAGATATAAACACCAATTTCACATTGTGGAGCCACTGGTGCTGGTAATATAAAGGATACGCAAACTTCGTTGATGATACAACCAATTTGAAGTTATACAAGTAAAAAACAAAACTATCAGCGCCCTGTAACTTCCAAGATACTCAGAGAATATCTTTCAAAACGTTTCGTGTTGAACTCAAGAAAAAAAATCCAACGGAGTTTGTCTCAAAATTTCATAAACTCTTTGCTCTTGTTTCTATCTATCGTTTGATTTCAGATAAATTCTTGTTTTTCTGAAACAAAATTCCTCAGGCATATCTAGCACACCTCTTAGGCAATAAACCATTCAATAATTACTCACATCAAAGACTGTCGAAGGATAACAAACTGATCACAAAATCAAACAAAATCAACGAACCTTTTTATCGAAGCCGTCCGTCCGTGTTCAACAAACAATAGTTTTATGATTCGTCGCTGGAAAATGTTGGGCATTCGCCAAGCGTGAGTCCACGATTCAAATTTAGATTTTGTAATGAAGATAGCTCCTGAACAGCGTCCATGCACATATTTGTTCTCGTCGGTACGCGAAATTCGGAGCTTTTCAAAATATTTACGTGTGCACGATACAGGTGCCGCACGACGGACTAGAAATCTTTGTTCAGAATGCCTTAAATTTCAGTGTCTACCTCAGTACAATATTGTGAAAATATTGGAAAAATATTCAAATAATAATATTGGCGAGAAAAAAATGTGAACATTCGGCGATATTGGTCCAATATTTAAAAATTTATATTGGTCTTTTATTCTCGAAGCAATATTGGCCTCAAAATGTTAGGCGATATTAGTACAATATCGCTGTAGCACACTTACATTGGAATAATATTGGTAAAATATTGGCAAAATATTAAAACGTAATATTGGCGAGATAAAATTATAATTATTTCGGGATATTGGTACAATATTATTTGGACATTATACAAATAATATTAGTGAAATATTGAGGAAGCAATATTGCCCCCAAAATATTTAGGGATGCAGTGTTGCCAATCAGTGTATAATTATACGATTTTCGTATATTTTGGCTTGGGTGTGTATTATTTTCGTACCCTGAAAATTGTCGTATAATTCCGTATAATTTCGTGATGTTGAATTTTAGATGGTTGATGATCTATTTGAAACCCTAGATCTAGATGGCAGTGGTGTATAAGACATTAGACATTAGTGTTCGGAGGCGGAAGTACTTGTCACAGTCACAGAACATATACCTGTCATACGTCATTGTAGAATCAGTTATATTTTTTATTTTTGTGCCTGTTTTGTGGAATCCACAGAACTCATAATTATATATCTTACGTAAGATATATAATCTCGTAAGATATATGATTATAGTTCTGTGGTGGAATCACCGAGCGTTTATTTCATGCTGTACTTCTGTAACATGGGACTGTCATACGTCATTCAGTTATTAAATTCTTAGAGTAATAAAAGACATAGAGATGCCCTGCCCTGCCATGAACTACCCTTTTCTATACGATTTGTGGGCGAGGGGGGTGACGGGTGGTGAAATGTTATGGACAGTTTGTTTGAACCGAATACATTCGGATTCTTATGACGTCATCAGGTAAAACTGACAGCGTTTTACACTGAAATTTTCTCAAGCAAATCGAGAACGGCTTGGGTGTATAAAACAGTATAATCTGGTTACAACTGGCGTATAATTTGACAATTTTCTATCGGCAACACTGGGATATTGGTACAATATCACTTGCATATATTGGGAAAATATTCAAAGTGAATATGTGCCTTGGAAACATTGAAGAAATATTTCAAAAAAATATCGAATAATTTTAGAATTCTACAATTTCGTGTCTACTTCAATTTACCACTGAGTAGATTGACTTGTTTGTAAACGCAATGTGAGAAGCCTTATTTAATATATGTTACTATGATTCAGCTGTTGTTCCATATGTGAGGCCACCTAGCGATTTCTTACCCAAGTTTAATCATGATTCATTTCAATGTTGTTTATTGAATATTCGGCCCATATTCAAATTTCAATCCTAGTGATAATGTATTTTGTAATATTGTATCAATATTGTCTTTCAAATATTGGCGTAAGGTTTTCGTAACAATCTCAGTAAATATAGGGTCAATATAATTTTTAGAATATGGATTAAATAATATTCCACCAATGTGCTATCAAACTTGGATATACAATATTGTTTTTTATCTTTATTTTATAAAACAATGCAGTAGGAAAAAAATGCTCGAACTTAACATGCCAATATAAATGGAAAAATTCAACCCACGTACAAGTTTACTTCTGTGGGGAGAAAATTTTATTATTAGAAAATGTACATTTCAAAATATCAAACGATATAGGCTTTCTATGATCCAGAAGAGATAGCGATGCATATAATATAGATATCTAGAAATTATAGTTTAAAGCAAACCTTGCTAATGCTTTCTGACGATACTGAGAGATGGCGCCACACCTTCCATTGTACAAGGTTGGTAATTGAAAATTTCTTCTTATGAATTGAAAATCGCGCCAGAAGGAACATGAAATTATTCGTTATGTCGTTGTATGAATATCTTCATTCTTCATACAACGGTTTAGTCTCAAACCACAACAAACAAATTGAATTTAACAAAAAATAATCGTACGCCATCTTCATTTGAGTTCAGGAATATCGGTCTACAAGTCGTAAAAGTCTTCGTTTGCGATATCCACCGATTTCAATTGTTTAGAACTCGTTGGCGATATCTCGATATCTGCCATAAGCCATGAGCTATTTACGTGTGAAATTTGAGTGTTTATTGAAATGTGTTGTTTATGTTATTATCATGCTAAAAAAGTGAAAAGTGATTGACCATCAATAATAAGGTAACTTTTCATTCATGATGGTTTTTATTTTAACTTTGTATATAAGCCAATTCAATAGAATCGACGCGGTAAACCTTACAGTTTTGACAGTTCAAAGGTAAACAAGGTTTTATCAAGGACCAGGCAGTTTTATCACTATATATTGCACAAGTGGTTTGTATTTTATCGGGTAAAGGGTTGTTTAATGAGAAACTGTTTCCTAGCAATTCGACGAGAATAACTGTCAACTATTCCACCTTCGGTGTCGTGTTTTTAGGTTGACAGTTATTCGAGTCAAATTGCTAAAGGAAACATAATTTGAACAACACAAATTTACCCGATATCAATACAAACCTGGAGTGTAATTCGGCAGGACAATTTAATGAATAAGAAATTCAGAAACATATCAATGTCGAACTATTCATTTTGGCAACCAACACCGCGATAATTGATAAACAAATAAATAAGTGAAAAAACTACTAGTGTATTTGTCGCTGTAAAAGTTAAAGCTAACTTTTGCCGCTGCCAAAGTGACAATTGCACTGTGGCATATGCGATTTTTTATACATGAATTAAATTGTCAGTATAAAACCGACTGATTGGCCAGAATAACACGCTGCTATTGGTTGAAATACTAAAAACGTCACATTTTGACATGTGGAAAAAGTAATCGAAAATAATTTATTACCTCAAATTCATAATTCGTTTACGGGTATTATATACATCAATATTTATAGAAACTGCAGCATCTTCGTTCGATTTTTCGTCGTTGTACACTTCAGTTACAAATTATACATGTGATTTCTCAGCTAAAACAAAAAAAAACACATAAATATCCTTGGAAACTTAATTTCTTGGCGTTGATCTCTTCATACTTACTCTTAATTGTCGTAGAGAATATCTGGTCGGAACATACTCCAACAAATGTGAGGGCCAATAATATGGATACCATCTACGATACCTTGTAGGCTCGTATATGTCGAGAGGGTCGTAGGTATTGTAATCCCAGTAGAATTTAGATGAAGGTACTGGTAGGTATTGGTAGCGGCTACCGTAAGAAGGGTCGTATCTTAGCTTCAGCATTTTCCTTGAAAATAATTTTAGTAAATACAGTAGCTGATGCTGAATTTATTATAAGTGGAAATAAAGGAAATAAGGAACTGGTGTCAGAAGAAGCTAATATTTTGCCTGGAATTGAAAATGATTTCATAAAAGCTATTTCCAAATTCCGAAAAAACAAGTAGTTAATTTCCTTGGATTCATAAATTTTTCGCTATTTCTTCTGTCACTTGTGGGAAATCTTAAACATTCAGACAGGAGGGGAAGGATCAACAATATGATTTCCTTCATCAGAGGTACATTTTCAATGCAGCACTGAGATTCGAGTATTGGTTTTTGAAAGATATATTCTAAGAACTTCAACCTCAAAAAATGTTTCTGTTTTTTGTGGGGTTTATTTTTCACCTCCTTCCCATGGTGGAATTAATGGAAGCAAGTAAGTAGGAACTTTTAGGATAGAAGAGGAGCATAATGACTATAAAAAATGTATTTGAGCTAGAGCACAAAAGATCATTGAGTTCAGAACAGCTTCTTTCTTTATATTTCGTATTGAAAAAACGACATTTGAGAATTCAACATCAAAATCATGTGGACCAGAACAATTTGGATCTCTTTGAAATTTTATCCAGACACTTCCCTCTTCAAAAAAATGACTTCCACACAATCAATCAGTTATTATTATTATTATTTATCTTGGTCCTCACTTCAAAAACGCTGGTGGACATAGATAATGAATCATTGTCAGGGAATATACCTCTGATCTAACACCAGATCTATGCAAAGCGATAAAAAAAACATGAATTTTTATTTCTCATTTTGGATGATTTCCTACCACATCCATCAATTTACTCCGTAATTCATCGTAGAATCAATTCATTTCGAAAAAATAATGTATTGAATTTCTACTAGGAATTAAATGAAAAACACCTGTTTTTCAATATAATATAATAATAAAATAATTTTTCCTACGAGCGTGCGGAAAAATTACTTTTCCGCACGATTTTTTGTTTTGAAAGTTGTACTTCTCCGTACGATTTAAAATCGTGCGGAAAAGTTACTTTTCCGCACTATTTTCACTTTTCCGTACGATTTTTACTTTTCCGCATGATTTCTGTATTGTTGAAAATGAGGATATTTAGGACTAACTAAATGATCTATGTACCTATTCTCTCTTATGAGTCATTTTGTAGCATTATTATAAAAACTTGTTTTTTCATAAATCAGATGGTCAACAACACTCGTAGGAAAAATATTATACCTAACTCTTACGGAAAATCTCTTTTCCGCCCTTAGCGGCTTGTCCAAACTCCGCTCCACGTCGTTCGTGCAACTGCCGTCGCGTGCGGAAAAGTACTACTTTCCGCACTTGTTAGATAAATAACTAATGGATATCCATCAAGTATCGGTCAAATCAATCAAGATATTGAATTTTTTTAAAACAAGTACACGACATTCCACATATTCCTGGTTCAGATTTAGAGGTGTAGGTAATCAGTAAATGTGAAAAAATATTTATATTATTACAATGAGAACAATAAGTAGCAGGCTCTTGGGTTGATACAATAGTTATTTACCTAACAAGTGCGGAAAGTAGTACTTTTCCGCACGCGACGGCAGTTGCACGAACGACACGGAGCGGAGTTCGGGCAAGCCGTTAAGGGTGGAAAAGACATTTTCCGTAAGAGTTAGGTACAATATTTTTCCTACGGGTGTTTTTGTCCATCTTATTTATGAAAAAACAAGGTTTTTAATAAACAAGTTTTTATAATAATGCTACAAAATGACTAATAAGACAGAATAGTTACGTAGATCATTTAGTTAGTCCTAAATATCATAATTTTCAAAAATACAAAAATCGTGCGGAAAAGTAAAAATCGTACGGAAAAGTAAAAATCGTGCGGAAAAGTAACTTTTCCGAACAATTTTAAATCGTACGGAAAAGAACAACTTTCAAAACGAAAAATCGTTCAGAAAAGTTACTTTTCCGCACGCTCGTAGGAAAAATAAGTTTCAAAAATAAGCAATCAAATACTTGAAGGATGTTAAAGATGTTGAATATTTGATCTCCTCTGGCAGATTATTATAGCTCTTAAGTCCCTTGAAAAAAACTGAATTTTGGGTATGTCACAATGTCACTTGTTGAATATATGAAAGTCAGTTCTGGATCTTGTATTTTATCCATGGTTTTGGTCATGTCTTGTAAATATGTTTTTATTTTTTATTTTGAAAATCAGGATTAATGTTTGGTAGAGGAGAAAATAATTAATTAATTAATAATGTTATCGTTTTAACAATAAAGTTGACATGTTCTTCAGACTGTCATCTGTCCCCATGAACACTAAGATATTTAAAGTGGTTGACGCGTTCCACATCAACAAGACCTAACCTTATCTCAATAGATGGTGTTCTATTGTAGTTATATTTTCGGGGGTAATACCACGAGTGGTCGCAATACTATCGATAATTCTGTCAGAAATCAAAGAGATCAAATTGCTTGGTAACACCACGAGTCCCGTAGGGACGAGTGGTGTTACCTCAAAGCAATTTGATCGAGTTAAAGTCAGAAATCAAAGAGATCAAATGGCCCTAAGTCCCTACGGGACTCGTGGTGTTACCTCAAAACAATTTGATCGAGTTAAAGATTTCTGACAGAATTATCGATAGTATTGCGAGCACGAGTCGTATTTATTGAGATAATTTCACGAACCAACCAAGTTATTTTTTGAAATTTGATCGAGTAAACGAAGTGAATTCTTCAATAGTTGCAACTGATGAATAATAAACATGAAGTCTGTCAACCTGACGTTTATGTCATATTAGATTACAAGATGTATCATTGCTGTTTATATTTGTGGTTGACTTGACGACGTGGTCTTTCCGGATCGAAAAGAAAGGAAGCGAAAGGAAGCGTGTACTTTCGCGAAATCCCATTCTGATTGGTCCTCATATCGCAGGAGACGCGACTTTCATATAGTGAGTGAAATTGTCAGTATAAAGAAATCAACAAATTATTCATTGTTCAAAAACAAAACAATTATGCATTGGATCACTGGCAGATGGAGAACAAACCAATCAACACCCTGACAACACTTCAATGTTCGTTATTGAAGTAAGATAATGAATGTATTAAAACTTGAAAGAAAAAATTTACATAATTCTATTGCCAACTTACCTTTCGCGAATAATCCTCTCCACTCGAAACACTAAAATTTTGTTATTTGGAAGGTGAATTCGTCCAATATAAGCTTCGACTTTTGGAACACGGCCAGAAACTTGTCCGTTCGAACGAAAACGGAGAAATAGGATGCATTCCGATATATCGTAGGTGATAAATCTTCAGAGCGAAAACAAGTCAGCTGAAGTTTATTAAACGAAGTGTATTGTTGCGAAAAACAGATAGCATTTTCCATTCGGAGAAACGGTAATGCGAGTCAATTTTTCATGTATTCTGATTTGGACACAATAAGATGTTATAACGTTTCTTGAGAGGAAGGTTATTTTTCGAAAGATGGGTCAGAGACTGATTATTGCCTCCTTCCATACATGAAATGATGAGTTGTATAATAGTGCTCATGACAAAATTATAAAAATAATAATAATTCAGTAATATTTACCAAACACACACAATAGGTTTCGTTTTTGCGCCCGAATTACACACAACATTTTTTCTACAACTGCAAGTTTTACAAAATAATTGGTGAAAATTATTGATAATTTATAACCTCAACTTTTACAGTTCAGATTTCAAAACGTGCGAGCACTACTTTCTACCTCCTTAAGTAGTAAAACATTGTTGAAAAATGAAAGAAGAATAACCACCAACCAATTTTTGAACTATTTTTCGTAACGAAAGTTGGTAGTTTTGTATTTTATTTAACGCGGTAACGTGGTCATGTTTATAAAATGAGAGTTTATAATCATAATAACTATTTAATTACTTTCTATAACTGAAGTTTGTAATTTGCTTCATTTATCAGTCTATTTATCGTATTATACATAGCTATATGATGTAGAATCTAAAATTCAATTTGACGTTTTTCTATTATGGTTTCCATAGTAACCCAGCGAGCGTTTTGGTTACTTTGTCGCTCCTCAGAAAATGCAACTTTGCGCTTTCTTTTTGAAGCGCAAACATGATACTTTCCACTCAGTTGTAGAAAAAAATACAGTGACCGCCAAAAAGTATGTACCATGTGGGAAAAAAGTTTATTATTAGAATACTGGAAAAAAGATTCTTGTTAAAAGTTTGTGCATGTTCGACAACCTAAAAATAGATTTTGACACATGTCACGTGACCGCTGGCATGGCGGCAAATTGAAAAAAATTACTATGAATAGACAAAAAGTCGAGTAAAATGGCAAGATATCGAAAAAAGTTAATTGAAAAAGTTTGCTTAGAATTCCATTTTATACACATATAGAAAGTTTTAAAAAATAATGCGTGAAAATTGAAAATAGCAATTTTTTTTTAATATTTTCCTAGCTGTATAAAAATATCAAATTATTTTCTTATGAATAGCTTGATCATACTGAAATATTTGTATTTCAATGATAATAACAAAACTTTCTCATTTTCTCCACACCAAAGAGCACTAAATTAAAAAAATTGAATTTTGTCAGAACCCTTGCTTGTTACATTGGTTTGTATTTACCAGTTGTAGCAGAATTCCACGATTATTGCGATTGTAGTTTCAGTATGGTCAAGCTATTCATAAAATAATAATTTGATATTTTTATACAGCTGGGAAAATATTTTTAAAAAATTGCTATTTTCAATTTTTGCTCATTTTCTTTTTAAACTTCGTATATGTGTATACAATTTAATTTTAAACAACTTTTTAAAATAATTTTTTTTTGATATCTTGCCATTTAACCCCACTGTTTGCCTATTCATAGTAATTTTTTTCAATTTGCCGCCATACCAGCGATCACGTGACATGTGTCAAAATCGATTTTTAGGTTATCGGACATACACAAACTTTTCCCAAGAATATTTTTTCCAGTACTCTAATAATAAACTTTTTTCCCATATGGTACATACTTTTTGGCGGTCACTGTATATATTTCAGCTTTGGTAGATGGTACATGGAAGAAAGTTTGAGTTGCAGTTTATGGGTTATTGAGAAGGAGATGAGCTCATTTTTTTTTTGATTCCATATTGATAGAATTTCCGATTTCGAATAAATTGTCTCATTCGTATTAAAAAATTACCTAGTATAAAGCGGATTCGTTTCTTGTCTTATTTATTTTTTCTTGATTGGATTGAGGCGATTGAATTGCAGTTAATAAAAAAAAACGTGATTTACTTAAAAATGGACCATTCTATTAGTTTCTATTTCAAAATAAAGCAATCAGTGATCGTCATCATTATTCTTAAATTGAAGCCCGTCTTAAGGTGGATTCAGGCAACATCACTAAAACTAAAATTAATTCAAGATTTAGATGAATTTTAAATTAAGAATATGACGGTGTTCAGGCAGCATCAATTTAACGAAATTAAGAAAGTATTAGACATGCGCATATCGTTACAACTGTCAATTTTTGAAACGTCTTAGGGTATTCTTTGATCAGAAAACAGAAGGTGAACCCTAACCTAAGATTATCGTGTTTTGTTGTTTTATCTATTCTGGTCTGGTATTTACAGTACCGCATGAAAACTATCACCAAGAGAAGTGAGTATGGTTAGTACTGAGTACATTATTGCTTCTGCGGGAGCCTCTGGTGTTGTGAGGAATAAGAGATATAGAAAATATGGCGTCAAACGTATGCTGAAATTGCGAACTTTAACCTCTTTCCTCTCTGAAAGCAATCAGCTGTGATTAAAGAGACTACGCATGCGCCGTTTCTAATTTATGGAAGAAATTAAGTTATTAGTTGAAAGTTGGTCATCTTTCTTAGTTTGAATGTTGATTTTAATTGCTTAATTTCTTGCGTGAACAGCTCCATTTCATTACATTGTTTTATATTCCTAATTTTAGTTTTAAATTCATTTAAGTTTAGATTTATGCTTGCTATTAACGTACACCTGTTTGTGAATGTGTCGTCATAGAAGCAATTTGGAAATTGGCCAAGAATACTACTGTCAAAAACAACTGTTATGCATGGAAATTATTTTTTAATAATCGATACATTTCCTACAATGGATCATTTATGATGTGTTGAATGAGGTCAGAGTAGTATTTAACTTCAATAATGAACGCGAAAGTCTAAGTTGAATACTCGATATTTTTTAATGACACTTACAGTAAAATTGTGAATAATAGTATGATGACTACATAACGGTAATGGATGATTCAAAATACTTTCCTTTGTGGGTCGATGAAATGTTAATTGATTGGGACTTTTTTTAAATTCTTTCAGTGAACTGATTTCGTTTCATTGATAATATTCCGCTGCCATCGATTGAGATAGAATAATTCGGATTTTGAGGAATTTGTTCCTAGCGTTTCACTAGAGCCAGCGGCTGATTTTTCAAGAGTAAACACATTGAAAAAACTATTTTCTTCAACACACTGTATATGTAAAATTTCATGCTCATTCTGAAAATGTATGATTTTTATGTGCTCAGATATAAGATTTAGCCGGAAAAGGGTGATTAAGGTAGAAAAATCGAATTTTCTGAAATTTTTTATTTTTCATTTTTTGAATTTTAAATTTTGGTCCTCAAACATATTTTGACGTGCTGATTCCGAATCTTTGAACAAAAATGTCGAAAACCCATCAGAAATATTTTTGGCGGGAAAAAAACCATCCAAAATGGATTTAAAGCTATCCAACTCGAGATCGGTTATAGATAGACGAATTCTGCGAATGCCAATCGATTCAGAATGATCAAATTAGTATACATAGTGGATTTCGAGTCAATCAAAACAAATTGAAAGTTACTCGAAAAAAGTTGTAAGGGGTTTAACCCTAAAAATCATAAAAAATAATTAGCCGTCACTTTGTTTGAAATTTGCACTGTATATGTAAAATTTCATGCTCATTCCGCAAATGTATGATTTTTATGTGCTCAGATATAAGATTCAGCCGGAAAAGGGTGTTTAAGGTAGAAAATCGAATTTTCTAAGATTTTTTATTTTTCATTTTTCGAATTTTAAATTTTGGTCCTCAAACGTATTTTGACGTGCTGATTCCGAATCTTCGAACGAAATTGTCGAAAACCCATCAGAAATATTTTTGGCGGGAAAAAAACCATCCAAAATGGATTTAAAGCTATCCAACTCGAGATCGGTTATAGATAGACGAATTCTGCGAACGCCAATCGATTCAGAATGGTCAAATAAGTATATATAGTGGATTTCGAGTCAATCAAAAGAAATTGAAAATTACTCGAAAAAAGTTGCAAGGGGTTTACCCCTAAAAATCATGAAAAATAATTAGCCGTCATTTTTTTTGAAATTTGCACTGTATACGTAATATTTCATGCTCATTCCGAAAATGTATGATTTTTATGTGCTCAGATATAAGATTCAGCCGGAAAAGGGTGTTTAAAGTAGAAAATCGAATTTTCTAAGATTTTTTATTTTTCATTTTTCGAATTTTAAATTTTGGTCCTCAAACGTATTTTGACGTGCTGATTCCGAATCTTCGAACGAAAATGTCGAAAACCCATCAGAAATATTTTTGGCGGGAAAAAAAAACATCCAAAATGGATTTAAAGCTATCCAACTCGAGAACGGTTATAGATAGACGAATTCTGCGAACGCCAATCGATTCAGAATGGTCAAATTAGTATACATAGTGGATTTCGAGTCAACCAAAAGAAATTGAAAATTAATCGAAAAAAGTTGTAAGGGGACCCCTAAAAATCATGAAAAATAATTAGCCGTCACTTTTTTTGAAATTTGCACTGTATACGTAAAATTTCATGCTCATTCCGAAAATGTATGATTTTTATGTGCTCAGATATAAGATTCAGCCGGAAAAGGGTGTTTAAGGAAGAAAAATCGAATTTTTTGAAATTTTTTATTTTTCATTTTTTGAATTTTAAATTTTGGTCCTCAAACGTATTTTTACGTGCTGATTCCGAATCTTCGAACGAAAATGTCGAAAACCCATCAGAAATATTTTTGGCGGGAAAAAAACCATCCAAAATAGATTTAAAGCTATCCAACTCGAGAACGGTTATAGATAGACGAATTCTGCGAACGCCAATCGATTTAGAATAGTCGAATTAGTATAATTAGTGGATTTCGAGTCAATCAAAAGAAATTGAAAATTACTCGAAAAAAGTTGTAAGGGGTTTACCCCTAAAAATCATGAAAAATAATTAGCCGTCACTTTTTTTGAAATTTGCACTGTATACGTAAAATTTCATGCTTATTCCGAAAATGTATGATTTTTATGTGCTCAGATATAAGATTCAGCCGGAAAAGGGTGTTTAAGGTAGAAAATCGAATTTTCTAAGATTTTTTATTTTTCATTTTTCGAATTTTAAATTTTGGTCCTCAAACGTATTTTGACGTGCTGATTCCGAATCTTCGAACGAAATTGTCGAAAACCCATCAGAAATATTTTTGGCGGGAAAAAAACCATCCAAAATGGATTTAAAGCTATCCAACTCGAGATCGGTTATAGATAGACGAATTCTGCGAACGCCAATCGATTCAGAATGGTCAAATAAGTATATATAGTGGATTTCGAGTCAATCAAAAGAAATTGAAAATTACTCGAAAAAAGTTGCAAGGGGTTTACCCCTAAAAATCATGAAAAATAATTAGCCGTCATTTTTTTTGAAATTTGCACTGTATACGTAATATTTCATGCTCATTCCGAAAATGTATGATTTTTATGTGCTCAGATATAAGATTCAGCCGGAAAAGGGTGTTTAAAGTAGAAAATCGAATTTTCTAAGATTTTTTATTTTTCATTTTTCGAATTTTAAATTTTGGTCCTCAAACGTATTTTGACGTGCTGATTCCGAATCTTCGAACGAAAATGTCGAAAACCCATCAGAAATATTTTTGGCGGGAAAAAAAAACATCCAAAATGGATTTAAAGCTATCCAACTCGAGAACGGTTATAGATAGACGAATTCTGCGAACGCCAATCGATTCAGAATGGTCAAATTAGTATACATAGTGGATTTCGAGTCAACCAAAAGAAATTGAAAATTAATCGAAAAAAGTTGTAAGGGGACCCCTAAAAATCATGAAAAATAATTAGCCGTCACTTTTTTTGAAATTTGCACTGTATACGTAAAATTTCATGCTCATTCCGAAAATGTATGATTTTTATGTGCTCAGATATAAGATTCAGCCGGAAAAGGGTGTTTAAGGAAGAAAAATCGAATTTTTTGAAATTTTTTATTTTTCATTTTTTGAATTTTAAATTTTGGTCCTCAAACGTATTTTTACGTGCTGATTCCGAATCTTCGAACGAAAATGTCGAAAACCCATCAGAAATATTTTTGGCGGGAAAAAAACCATCCAAAATAGATTTAAAGCTATCCAACTCGAGAACGGTTATAGATAGACGAATTCTGCGAACGCCAATCGATTTAGAATAGTCGAATTAGTATAATTAGTGGATTTCGAGTCAATCAAAAGAAATTGAAAATTACTCGAAAAAAGTTGTAAGGGGTTTACCCCTAAAAATCATGAAAAATAATTAGCCGTCACTTTTTTTGAAATTTGCACTGTATACGTAAAATTTCATGCTTATTCCGAAAATGTATGATTTTTATGTGCTCAGATATAAGATTCAGCCGGAAAAGGGTGTTTAAGGTAGAAAATCGAATTTTCTAAGATTTTTTATTTTTCATTTTTCGAATTTTAAATTTTGGTCCTCAAACGTATTTTGACGTGCTGATTCCGAATCTTCGAACGAAATTGTCGAAAACCCATCAGAAATATTTTTGGCGGGAAAAAAACCATCCAAAATGGATTTAAAGCTATCCAACTCGAGATCGGTTATAGATAGACGAATTCTGCGAATGCCAATCGATTCAGAATGGTCAAATAAGTATACATAGTGGATTTCGAGTCAATCAAAAGAAATTGAAAATTACTCGAAAAAAGTTGCAAGGGGTTTTTACCCCTAAAAATCATGAAAAATAATTAGCCGTCACTTTTTTTGAAATTTGCACTGTATACGTAAAATTTCATGCTCATTCCGAAAATGTATGATTTTTATGTGCTCAGATATAAGATTCAGCCGGAAAAGGGTGTTTAAGGAAGAAAAATCGAATTTTTTTAAATTTTTTATTTTTCATTTTTCGAATTTTAAATTTTGGTCCTCAAACGTATTTTGACGTGCTGATTCCGAATCTTCGAACGAAATTGTCGAAAACCCATCAGAAATATTTTTGGCGGGAAAAAAACCATCCAAAATGGATTTAAAGCTATCCAACTCGAGATCGGTTATAGATAGACGAATTCTGCGAATGCCAATAGATTCAGAATGGTCAAATAAGTACATATAGTGGATTTCGAGTCAATCAAAAGAAATTGAAAATTACTCGAAAAAAGTTGCAAGGGGTTTACTTACCCCTAAAAATCATGAAAAATAATTAGCCGTCACTTTTTTTGAAATTTGCACTGTATATGTAAAATTTCATGATCATTCCGAAAATGTATTATTTTTATGTGCTCAGATATAAGATTCAGCCGGAAAAGGGTGTTTAAGGTAGAAAATCGAATTTTCTAATATTTTTTATTTTTCGTTTTTCGAATTTTAAATTTTTGTCCTCAAACGTATTTTGACATGCTGATTCCGAATCTTCGAACGAAAATGTCGAAAGCCCATCAGAAATATTTTTGGCGGGAAAAAAACCATCCAAAATGGATTTAAAGCTATCCAACTCGAGATCGGTTATAGATAGACGAATTCTGCGAATGCCAATCGATTCAGAATGGTCAAATAAGTATACATAGTGGATTTCGAGTCAATCAAAAGAAATTGAAAATTACTCGAAAAAATTTGCAAGGGGTTTACCCCTAAAAATCATGAAAAATAATTAGCCGTCACTTTTTTTGAAATTTACACTGTATACGTAAAATTTCATGCTCATTCCGAAAATGTATGATTTTTATGTGCTCAGATATAAGATTCAGCCGGAAAAGGGTGTTTAAAGTAGAAAATCGAATTTTCTAAGATTTTTTATTTTTCATTTTTCGAATTTTAAATTTTGGTCCTCAAACGTATTTTGACGTGCTGATTCCGAATCTTCGAACGAAAATTTCGAAAACCCATCAGAAATATTTTTGGCGGGAAAAAAACCATCCAAAATAGATTTAAAGCTATCCAACTCGAGATCGGTTATAGATAGACGAATTCTGCGAACGCCAATCGATTCAGAATAGTCGAAATAGTATAATTAGTAGATTTCGAGTCAATCAAAAGAAATTGAAAATTACTCGAAAAAAGTTGTAAGGGGTTTACCCCTAAAAATCATGAAAAATAATTAGCCGTCACTTTTTTTGAAATTTGCACTGTATACGTAAAATTTCATGCTCATTCCGAAAATGTATGATTTTTATGTGCTCAGATATAAGATTCAGCCGGAAAAGGGTGTTTAAGGTAGAAAATCGAATTTTCTAAGATTTTTTATTTTTCATTTTTCGAATTTTAAATTTTGGTCCTCAAACGTATTTTGACGTGCTGATTCCGAATCTTCGAACGAAATTGTCGAAAACCCATCAGAAATATTTTTGGCGGGAAAAAAACCATCCAAAATGGATTTAAAGCTATCCAACTCTAGATCGGTTATAGATAGACGAATTCTGCGAATGCCAATCGATTCAGAATGGTCAAATTAGTATATATAGTGGATTTCGAGTCAATCAAAATAAATTGAAAATTACTCGAAAAAAGTTGCAAGGGGTTTACCCCTAAAAATCATGAAAAATAATTAGCCGTCACTTTTTTTGAAATTTGCACTGTATACGTAAAATTTCATGCTCATTCCGAAAATGTATGATTTTTATGTGCTCAGATATAAGATTCAGCCGGAAAAGGGTGTTTAAGGTAGAAAATCGAATTTTCTAATATTTTTTATTTTTCGTTTTTCGAATTTTAAATTTTTGTCCTCAAACGTATTTTGACATGCTGATTCCGAATCTTCGAACGAAAATGTCGAAAGCCCATCAGAAATATTTTTGGCGGGAAAAAAAACCATCCAAAATGGATTTAAAGCTATCCAACTCGAGATCGGTTATAGATAGACGAATTCTGCAAACGCCAATCGATTCAGAATGGTCAAATTAGTATATATAGTGGATTTCGAGTCAATCAAAAGAAATTGAAAATTACTCGAAAAAATTTGCAAGGGGTTTACCCCTAAAAATCATGAAAAATAATTAGCCGTCACTTTTTTTGAAATTTACACTGTATACGTAAAATTTCATGCTCATTACGAAAATGTATGATTTTTATGTGCTCAGATATAAGATTCAGCCGGAAAAGGGTGTTTAAGGAAGAAAAATCGAATTTTTTTAAATTTTTTATTTTTCATTTTTCGAATTTTAAATTTTGGTCCTCAAACGTATTTTGACGTGCTGATTCCGAATCTTCGAACGAAATTGTCGAAAACCCATCAGAAATATTTTTGGCGGGAAAAAAACCATCCAAAATGGATTTAAAGCTATCCAACTCGAGATCGGTTATAGATAGACGAATTCTGCGAATGCCAATAGATTCAGAATGGTCAAATAAGTACATATAGTGGATTTCGAGTCAATCAAAAGAAATTGAAAATTACTCGAAAAAAGTTGCAAGGGGTTTACTTACCCCTAAAAATCATGAAAAATAATTAGCCGTCACTTTTTTTGAAATTTGCACTGTATATGTAAAATTTCATGATCATTCCGAAAATGTATTATTTTTATGTGCTCAGATATAAGATTCAGCCGGAAAAGGGTGTTTAAGGTAGAAAATCGAATTTTCTAATATTTTTTATTTTTCGTTTTTCGAATTTTAAATTTTTGTCCTCAAACGTATTTTGACATGCTGATTCCGAATCTTCGAACGAAAATGTCGAAAGCCCATCAGAAATATTTTTGGCGGGAAAAAAACCATCCAAAATGGATTTAAAGCTATCCAACTCGAGATCGGTTATAGATAGACGAATTCTGCGAATGCCAATCGATTCAGAATGGTCAAATAAGTATACATAGTGGATTTCGAGTCAATCAAAAGAAATTGAAAATTACTCGAAAAAATTTGCAAGGGGTTTACCCCTAAAAATCATGAAAAATAATTAGCCGTCACTTTTTTTGAAATTTACACTGTATACGTAAAATTTCATGCTCATTCCGAAAATGTATGATTTTTATGTGCTCAGATATAAGATTCAGCCGGAAAAGGGTGTTTAAAGTAGAAAATCGAATTTTCTAAGATTTTTTATTTTTCATTTTTCGAATTTTAAATTTTGGTCCTCAAACGTATTTTGACGTGCTGATTCCGAATCTTCGAACGAAAATTTCGAAAACCCATCAGAAATATTTTTGGCGGGAAAAAAACCATCCAAAATAGATTTAAAGCTATCCAACTCGAGATCGGTTATAGATAGACGAATTCTGCGAACGCCAATCGATTCAGAATAGTCGAAATAGTATAATTAGTAGATTTCGAGTCAATCAAAAGAAATTGAAAATTACTCGAAAAAAGTTGTAAGGGGTTTACCCCTAAAAATCATGAAAAATAATTAGCCGTCACTTTTTTTGAAATTTGCACTGTATACGTAAAATTTCATGCTCATTCCGAAAATGTATGATTTTTATGTGCTCAGATATAAGATTCAGCCGGAAAAGGGTGTTTAAGGTAGAAAATCGAATTTTCTAAGATTTTTTATTTTTCATTTTTCGAATTTTAAATTTTGGTCCTCAAACGTATTTTGACGTGCTGATTCCGAATCTTCGAACGAAATTGTCGAAAACCCATCAGAAATATTTTTGGCGGGAAAAAAACCATCCAAAATGGATTTAAAGCTATCCAACTCTAGATCGGTTATAGATAGACGAATTCTGCGAATGCCAATCGATTCAGAATGGTCAAATTAGTATATATAGTGGATTTCGAGTCAATCAAAATAAATTGAAAATTACTCGAAAAAAGTTGCAAGGGGTTTACCCCTAAAAATCATGAAAAATAATTAGCCGTCACTTTTTTTGAAATTTGCACTGTATACGTAAAATTTCATGCTCATTCCGAAAATGTATGATTTTTATGTGCTCAGATATAAGATTCAGCCGGAAAAGGGTGTTTAAGGTAGAAAATCGAATTTTCTAATATTTTTTATTTTTCGTTTTTCGAATTTTAAATTTTTGTCCTCAAACGTATTTTGACATGCTGATTCCGAATCTTCGAACGAAAATGTCGAAAGCCCATCAGAAATATTTTTGGCGGGAAAAAAAACCATCCAAAATGGATTTAAAGCTATCCAACTCGAGATCGGTTATAGATAGACGAATTCTGCAAACGCCAATCGATTCAGAATGGTCAAATTAGTATATATAGTGGATTTCGAGTCAATCAAAAGAAATTGAAAATTACTCGAAAAAATTTGCAAGGGGTTTACCCCTAAAAATCATGAAAAATAATTAGCCGTCACTTTTTTTGAAATTTACACTGTATACGTAAAATTTCATGCTCATTACGAAAATGTATGATTTTTATGTGCTCAGATATAAGATTCAGCCGGAAAAGGGTGTTTAAGGAAGAAAAATCGAATTTTTTTAAATTTTTTATTTTTCATTTTTCGAATTTTAAATTTTGGTCCTCAAACGTATTTTGACGTGCTGATTCCGAATCTTCGAACGAAATTGTCGAAAACCCATCAGAAATATTTTTGGCGGGAAAAAAACCATCCAAAATGGATTTAAAGCTATCCAACTCGAGATCGGTTATAGATAGACGAATTCTGCGAATGCCAATAGATTCAGAATGGTCAAATAAGTACATATAGTGGATTTCGAGTCAATCAAAAGAAATTGAAAATTACTCGAAAAAAGTTGCAAGGGGTTTACTTACCCCTAAAAATCATGAAAAATAATTAGCCGTCACTTTTTTTGAAATTTGCACTGTATATGTAAAATTTCATGATCATTCCGAAAATGTATTATTTTTATGTGCTCAGATATAAGATTCAGCCGGAAAAGGGTGTTTAAGGTAGAAAATCGAATTTTCTAATATTTTTTATTTTTCGTTTTTCGAATTTTAAATTTTTGTCCTCAAACGTATTTTGACATGCTGATTCCGAATCTTCGAACGAAAATGTCGAAAGCCCATCAGAAATATTTTTGGCGGGAAAAAAACCATCCAAAATGGATTTAAAGCTATCCAACTCGAGATCGGTTATAGATAGACGAATTCTGCGAATGCCAATCGATTCAGAATGGTCAAATAAGTATACATAGTGGATTTCGAGTCAATCAAAAGAAATTGAAAATTACTCGAAAAAATTTGCAAGGGGTTTACCCCTAAAAATCATGAAAAATAATTAGCCGTCACTTTTTTTGAAATTTACACTGTATACGTAAAATTTCATGCTCATTCCGAAAATGTATGATTTTTATGTGCTCAGATATAAGATTCAGCCGGAAAAGGGTGTTTAAAGTAGAAAATCGAATTTTCTAAGATTTTTTATTTTTCATTTTTCGAATTTTAAATTTTGGTCCTCAAACGTATTTTGACGTGCTGATTCCGAATCTTCGAACGAAAATTTCGAAAACCCATCAGAAATATTTTTGGCGGGAAAAAAACCATCCAAAATAGATTTAAAGCTATCCAACTCGAGATCGGTTATAGATAGACGAATTCTGCGAACGCCAATCGATTCAGAATAGTCGAAATAGTATAATTAGTAGATTTCGAGTCAATCAAAAGAAATTGAAAATTACTCGAAAAAAGTTGTAAGGGGTTTACCCCTAAAAATCATGAAAAATAATTAGCCGTCACTTTTTTTGAAATTTGCACTGTATACGTAAAATTTCATGCTCATTCCGAAAATGTATGATTTTTATGTGCTCAGATATAAGATTCAGCCGGAAAAGGGTGTTTAAGGTAGAAAATCGAATTTTCTAAGATTTTTTATTTTTCATTTTTCGAATTTTAAATTTTGGTCCTCAAACGTATTTTGACGTGCTGATTCCGAATCTTCGAACGAAATTGTCGAAAACCCATCAGAAATATTTTTGGCGGGAAAAAAACCATCCAAAATGGATTTAAAGCTATCCAACTCTAGATCGGTTATAGATAGACGAATTCTGCGAATGCCAATCGATTCAGAATGGTCAAATTAGTATATATAGTGGATTTCGAGTCAATCAAAATAAATTGAAAATTACTCGAAAAAAGTTGCAAGGGGTTTACCCCTAAAAATCATGAAAAATAATTAGCCGTCACTTTTTTTGAAATTTGCACTGTATACGTAAAATTTCATGCTCATTCCGAAAATGTATGATTTTTATGTGCTCAGATATAAGATTCAGCCGGAAAAGGGTGTTTAAGGTAGAAAATCGAATTTTCTAATATTTTTTATTTTTCGTTTTTCGAATTTTAAATTTTTGTCCTCAAACGTATTTTGACATGCTGATTCCGAATCTTCGAACGAAAATGTCGAAAGCCCATCAGAAATATTTTTGGCGGGAAAAAAAACCATCCAAAATGGATTTAAAGCTATCCAACTCGAGATCGGTTATAGATAGACGAATTCTGCAAACGCCAATCGATTCAGAATGGTCAAATTAGTATATATAGTGGATTTCGAGTCAATCAAAAGAAATTGAAAATTACTCGAAAAAATTTGCAAGGGGTTTACCCCTAAAAATCATGAAAAATAATTAGCCGTCACTTTTTTTGAAATTTACACTGTATACGTAAAATTTCATGCTCATTACGAAAATGTATGATTTTTATGTGCTCAGATATAAGATTCAGCCGGAAAAGGGTGTTTAAGGAAGAAAAATCGAATTTTTTTAAATTTTTTATTTTTCGTTTTTCGAATTTTAAATTTTGGTCCTCAAACGTATTTTGACGTGCTGATTCCGAATCTTCGAACGAAATTGTCGAAAACCCATCAGAAATATTTTTGGCGGGAAAAAAACCATCCAAAATGGATTTAAAGCTATCCAACTCGAGATCGGTTATAGATAGACGAATTCTGCGAATGCCAATAGATTCAGAATGGTCAAATAAGTACATATAGTGGATTTCGAGTCAATCAAAAGAAATTGAAAATTACTCGAAAAAAGTTGCAAGGGGTTTACTTACCCCTAAAAATCATGAAAAATAATTAGCCGTCACTTTTTTTGAAATTTGCACTGTATATGTAAAATTTCATGATCATTCCGAAAATGTATTATTTTTATGTGCTCAGATATAAGATTCAGCCGGAAAAGGGTGTTTAAGGTAGAAAATCGAATTTTCTAATATTTTTTATTTTTCGTTTTTCGAATTTTAAATTTTTGTCCTCAAACGTATTTTGACATGCTGATTCCGAATCTTCGAACGAAAATGTCGAAAGCCCATCAGAAATATTTTTGGCGGGAAAAAAACCATCCAAAATGGATTTAAAGCTATCCAACTCGAGATCGGTTATAGATAGACGAATTCTGCGAATGCCAATCGATTCAGAATGGTCAAATAAGTATACATAGTGGATTTCGAGTCAATCAAAAGAAATTGAAAATTACTCGAAAAAATTTGCAAGGGGTTTACCCCTAAAAATCATGAAAAATAATTAGCCGTCACTTTTTTTGAAATTTACACTGTATACGTAAAATTTCATGCTCATTCCGAAAATGTATGATTTTTATGTGCTCAGATATAAGATTCAGCCGGAAAAGGGTGTTTAAAGTAGAAAATCGAATTTTCTAAGATTTTTTATTTTTCATTTTTCGAATTTTAAATTTTGGTCCTCAAACGTATTTTGACGTGCTGATTCCGAATCTTCGAACGAAAATTTCGAAAACCCATCAGAAATATTTTTGGCGGGAAAAAAACCATCCAAAATAGATTTAAAGCTATCCAACTCGAGATCGGTTATAGATAGACGAATTCTGCGAACGCCAATCGATTCAGAATAGTCGAAATAGTATAATTAGTAGATTTCGAGTCAATCAAAAGAAATTGAAAATTACTCGAAAAAAGTTGTAAGGGGTTTACCCCTAAAAATCATGAAAAATAATTAGCCGTCACTTTTTTTGAAATTTGCACTGTATACGTAAAATTTCATGCTCATTCCGAAAATGTATGATTTTTATGTGCTCAGATATAAGATTCAGCCGGAAAAGGGTGTTTAAGGTAGAAAATCGAATTTTCTAAGATTTTTTATTTTTCATTTTTCGAATTTTAAATTTTGGTCCTCAAACGTATTTTGACGTGCTGATTCCGAATCTTCGAACGAAATTGTCGAAAACCCATCAGAAATATTTTTGGCGGGAAAAAAACCATCCAAAATGGATTTAAAGCTATCCAACTCTAGATCGGTTATAGATAGACGAATTCTGCGAATGCCAATCGATTCAGAATGGTCAAATTAGTATATATAGTGGATTTCGAGTCAATCAAAATAAATTGAAAATTACTCGAAAAAAGTTGCAAGGGGTTTACCCCTAAAAATCATGAAAAATAATTAGCCGTCACTTTTTTTGAAATTTGCACTGTATACGTAAAATTTCATGCTCATTCCGAAAATGTATGATTTTTATGTGCTCAGATATAAGATTCAGCCGGAAAAGGGTGTTTAAGGTAGAAAATCGAATTTTCTAATATTTTTTATTTTTCGTTTTTCGAATTTTAAATTTTTGTCCTCAAACGTATTTTGACATGCTGATTCCGAATCTTCGAACGAAAATGTCGAAAGCCCATCAGAAATATTTTTGGCGGGAAAAAA
The DNA here is from genome assembly GCA_958298965.1 of Chrysolina haemoptera. NCBI lineage: Eukaryota > Metazoa > Arthropoda > Insecta > Coleoptera > Chrysomelidae > Chrysolina > Chrysolina haemoptera. The sequence goes on from OY282600.1 coordinate 2,372,304, forward strand.
AACCATCCAAAATGGATTTAAAGCTATCCAACTCGAGATCGGTTATAGATAGACGAATTCTGCAAACGCCAATCGATTCAGAATGGTCAAATTAGTATATATAGTGGATTTCGAGTCAATCAAAAGAAATTGAAAATTACTCGAAAAAAGTTGCAAGGGGTTTACCCCTAAAAATCATGAAAAATAATTAGCCGTCACTTTTTTTGAAATTTGCACTGTATACGTAAAATTTCATGCTCATTCCGAAAATGTATGATTTTTATGTGCTCAGATATAAGATTCAGCCGGAAAAGGGTGTTTAAGGTAGAAAATCGAATTTTCTAAGATTTTTTATTTTTCATTTTTCGAATTTTAAATTTTGGTCCTCAAACGTATTTTGACGTGCTGATTCCGAATCTTCGAACGAAATTGTCGAAAACCCATCAGAAATAATTTGGCGGGAAAAAAACCATCCAAAATGGATTTAAAGCTATCCAACTCGAGATCGGTTATAGATAGACGAATTCTGCGAATGCCAATCGATTCAGAATGGTCAAATAAGTATATATAGTGGATTTCGAGTCAATCAAAAGAAATTGAAAATTACTCGAAAAAAGTTGCAAGGGGTTTACTTACCCCTAAAAATCATGAAAAATAATTAGCCGTCACTTTTTTTGAAATTTGCACTGTATACGTAAAATTTCATGCTCATTCCGAAAATGTATGATTTTTATGTGCTCAGATATAAGATTCAGCCGGAAAAGGGTGTTTAAGGAAGAAAAATCGAATTTTTTGAAATTTTTTATTTTTCATTTTTTGAATTTTAAATTCTGGTCCACAAACGTATTTTGACGTGCGGATTCCGAATCTTCGAACGAAAATGTCGAAAACCCATCAGAAATATTTTTGGTGGGAAAAAAATCATCCAAAATAGATTTAAAGCTATCCAACTCGAGAACGGTTATAGATAGACGAATTCTGCGAACGCCAATCGATTTAGAATAGTCGAAATAGTATAATTAGTGGATTTCGAGCCAATCAAAAGAAATTGAAAATTACTCGAAAAAAGTTGCAAGGGGTTTACCCCTAAAAATCATAAAAAATAATTAGCCGTCACTTTTTTTGAAATTTGCACTGTATATGTAAAATTTCATGCTCATTCCGAAAATGTATGATTTTTATGTGCTCAGATATAAGATTCAGCCGGAAAAGGGTGTTTTAGGTAGATAATCGAATTTTCTAAGATTTTTTATTTTCCATTTTTCGAATTTTAAATTTTGGTCCTCAAACGTATTTTGACGTGCTGACTCCGAATCTTTGAACGAAAATGTCGAAAACTGATCAGAAATATTTCTGGCGCCAAAAAAAACCATTTGAAAACTGATTCAGAGCTGACCAACTGGAGTAGAGTTAGACGAATTCTGCGAACGTCAATCGATTCAGATTGGTCAATTGCAAACACTGTCTTTTCTTCACCATTCTAGATTCAATAACGCAGTTTAGAGACTAGAAAACAAGAATCATTATTTATTTTTATTTACGATCGAACGATGAATTCGAGACCTTCACTTTCCCCAACCCGTTCCATTATCCCACAGTCGGGGACTTTCCGACTTCTGATCTTTACGACGATAAATCGTGAATACGTGACTACATCTCATCGTCGTTCACCCCAATGAAAAAGCTAAAGCAATTTTGATCTCAACTACTGCAGACAATCCAGTCCATCATTTTTTCCCTCATAATCTGTACTTCTCATATGATAATGTGGAAAAACTATCACGCAGTCCACGGACGTTATTCGGTAATTGGTTTTTTCCTTTGACCCTCGGGATAGGAAGAAGTTTAATGGAGATAAAACAAAATTGAAATGTCACGAGATTTATTTTTCCATAAACCAGTTTCTACATTATCTGCGAAAGTCTGAACCAGGTTCCAGGACTCGTTCGTTTCAAACGATTTCATTCGGTTGTTTAATTGTTTGGGAATAAGATGAAAGTGAATTGTCAAGACCGCAGTGGATGTTCGTCGAGGCCTTTATTCTCATTTATTTTGTGCGCTCAAACGGTGTATAGGTTGTTCCGTACCTGTAAATAATGAACTGATTATTTCGCAAAAATGGGGGAATGCTTTGTTTTTATTCTTTTTTATTTGTGCCTTTTTTGTGGATTCTGAATGACAGAGATTGTGAAATACCACCATATCGACTACAGGTGTTGTGAAATTGACTATTCCATGTTTCAGTGTTTGGGCGATAACTTCCAGTGCCCTTTTTCCGTTCCCCTTCTATTTACAGGATTTATTTTAACAGTGATGATGATTTAAAATACTCCGGAAACCAAATAACTCTCCAATTTCCAGCGAAGGGTACTCGAGGTGACACACCAACAAAATAGACAAGACAGGTCGTCAAGTTGACTTCTTCGCTAGGACGCATGAAGAGCAAGCAACTGGTCAAGCAACCCACACGAATTCCTCTCAATAACCAGTTTGCCATTACACTTGATCTTTTTCCCACCTCCAATCCTGATTCGTACAGTTTAGAAGTTTGTGCTCCACTTGGGAACTCTGACCACAACCTCATCATCTCCATTCTTTGCTCCTTGCTCCTTTTCTACATCATCTAACACCACAAGGCAGCCCCGTCTCATGTGTCACTACGATTCAGCCAAATGGGATGGTCTTCGCATGTTTTTCTCAGTATTTCCATGGCAAAGAGTATGTTTGGCTTCTGGATATCCAACAGAATGAGCCAAGACAATTTCTGAGACTGTAGTGCTGAGGATGCTTACATCATAACCAACACGGCAAGAAAATAATCATCTGATAAAACCTGGTAAAAACAGGTATCACCGTCGATGGGTGAAAAATCAGGGCACTGATACCAGATCGGATTTTGTTGAAGATATAAACAACTGCATGGAAACAACTGAATCCTCGCCTAAAGGGTCCCGCTCTTATTGGTCATTTGGCAAAGCCGTGAAAGACATTTCAATTCTATCTCATCATCTCCCTTAAACATTCCGCCGATCGTTCTTAAGGAATGTGCAGTCGAACCAGTTCTTTGCAAGTTATTCAACCTCTCTTATAATTTGGGGGTATTTCAGTCCAACTATAAATTTGCACGCGTGTAACTAGACTCTAAAGAGAGGAAAAAGACCGCACTCAGTAACTACAGACTCATCACACTGCTATCTGTAACTCGGAATTCATGGAGAAAAGCCATCAACATCGAGCTCATGAAATATCTAAAACGCTCAGGAATTATCAATGATCGACAACAAGGTGTCCAGCATCACAGATCAACTCGTGACCTGATTGCTTATGTCTCACATATTTGGCAGCAATATATCGAAATATATAGTGATACTCTGTCCGTTGCATTAGATATCTCCAAGGCGTTTGATCACCTTTGACACCAGGGACTTGCATCTTATGACTTGTTTCTCCAGTTACGTTCCCTGCCATCTATCTTCATCTCAGACCGAGCTCTTCACATGGTGGTCGATGGAGTATCATCCGATATTCTACTAATAAATTCTGGTGTTCCAAAGAGATCAATTCTAGCACCAACACCGTTTCTCCTCCACATCAATGATTTGATGTTAGCTACCTACCTCATGTCCAGTGCACAGCTTTGCAGATGATAGGACCCTTCATAACGCTTTATTTTCCAAAGCTCCGATATCAACAGAAATGAACAGGGAAAAATCGTGAATGAGATAAATACGGACTTAACAAAAATTCTAGAATGGGGATCCAACAAGTTGGTAGAATTCAATACGAATAAAACCAAAGCACGTCTTTTCTCTAGTGACGCCGATCTCACAGTGGCCAACGTAACTATGTCATCCATAATCTTCCATTTCAATGCTCGGTATCACCATCAGCAGTACCATTTCATGGGAAAACCATGTGGGGTCCATTGCCAAAAATGCTACTCACTTCTCTGGAACACCGCATGAAGGTTGGCGATCTGTCTCTGTTATTTCATAGACGATGCTCTTCCGTAATATCATCAATCGTTTCACCTTTAGCGGTCCCATCGAGACTGACCGTCACTTTCAAGACATGCCAAACATCTCTTACCAAGGAATCGTTCTTCCAACGAACGGCGAAGTTTGGGAAATTCAAGAAGAACACCAGTTTCTACAACTTTCCCACGGCATTTCCGATGTTCTCTAAACGATACAAGATTTTTTTTTTCGTGTGGACTAGAACCAGAAAAAAACCAGTGGCGTCAGATCTGGAGATCTGGCTGGCCAACACTTCTATCTATCTATCTATTAGTAACATATTCTCTTACCGGTGTGCTATGATATAGTGTGCCATATTCTCCAACACATTAGTAAACATTTGATATATGATATTTTCCAATATTTTTTTTCGTTAAATTCTGCATGGTTTATATCTACAGTAATACTTTCGTTCATTTTCGGTAAGTTTCAAATGGATCATTTATTCTGATGATATATTCCAAGCCAGTCAACTATGAACTGGAGAAACAGAAAGACCAATGACATATTACGGCTACACTCAGTTATCAACATTCACATTCTAAGCATCATTTTTACTGCTGCAAAAGTCGGCAAAGCTGAGTTTCTGCTCAATTATTCGCTCATATACAGTGTATATGAGCAGATAATTGCGCGAAACAAGCGGCAGTGAAAATTGTGCTTAGAATGTGACTCTGGTTGACCGCATCTCGAAATGTAAATAACGGAGTCTACATCATCTATTGTTACAAATGTCCCGCCCATTGAAGACAATGCAATCTTTTGCACTGTTCATATTATCAACTCAGTCCAGAACGTCTTCAGAACCCACAAGCACAAAGGAAAAGAGACAACATTTTAATTGAGGCATTCACGGAAAATCTAGCTATGTCAAGGTGACGAGGAGCACAAGATTTTCGTCTAATCTCAGCTACTATCTACAGTTTCTTACCCTGAGTTTTCTGAGATGATGTTCCGTAGGCCACAAATTCCGCATATGCGATGGCCAATAATGCCTTATCCAATAACAATGCCTCAGAGGCCAGAACAGTCCCATAACATCGTCATAGTAGTAACGACTTTCTGGATAGTAGTGAATCTTGCTACCATAAAGATAATCATATCTCAATTTCAACATGCTGGAATTCAACACATTTCAATAAACAGAAATTGAGTTTCATCTGAGAAGTCACCCAGGTCTAGCAATTTCTGAACTTTCGGTGTTTTTTCGGTTCGGTTTTTTCGGTCGTAAAGAAATTCTTCCTGATGTTCAATAGTGTAATCACAGAGACCGAAACAAAACCCTTTCCGGGGGTATAAGCAATAATAATAATAAATCAAAAACAGGTATTGGAGTTCAGTGAAAAAGCGGAATCAAGGCTTGATGAGGTCACGTCCTCTAGTAGGGTAAACACAATTATAGAAGAGATCAGCACATACGCCGAGTCATGTTCAAACGAACGCTTCATCCGTTACCGTGCCGCCTTTGAAAATTTTTACCGCAGACGAAGAAATGTCAGGAAGAATCACCTCAAGACCACGACCAATTTACCCGAAAACCACCGGTAGTTCAGAAATTGGGTTCGTTTGGCAAGATAATGCGGCAAGGTGTTAAGTAGCCTGTCACAGATTTTTCTATTTCGAGTCCTTATTGAAAAGTATTTTTTTTTTTAATTGTGTTTTGAATTCTATCGAAGCAGGTAAACACTTTCAATCCTTTCAGCGAAATTTCATTCATTTAATATTGGTGCAGAATCGTATCCAGTGAAGTGACTGAACATCGTGAAAAAGGATGGTAGTTTTATTGATTACTTATCTGTGGTCAAATAGTAATTTATGTATCAAGTGAGTAAAGTGATACTTTTTTTACGAGTAGGCGCAGTGCGGCATTCCTACGAGTAAAAAAATACTTTACTCACGAGTTTCATACAGTATTTTTTCTACAACTGTCAAAAAAAATAACCAATTCATATTTTTTTGCAAATATGAAATGAATTTGGCATATTTTTATTGATTCATTATTCGAACAAAGTTCGAAGAGTATGCCGGAGAAATAAGTTTTAAACAAATGAAACGAATAATTTCTATAGAGTCGAAATCCCTTTCTCTTCACACTATCCCGCAAAATGGAAAATTTTAAGCGAATATTAAAATAACATATTCATCGAGGTCAATATTATTATTATTAATGTTGACTTGACTTTCGAATAACTAGTCCATCGAAGTAACTTTTCATTTTCTTAGATTTGTATTCAAAATAAATAAACAATCCTCGTGAAGCACCGAATACCTTTTTCTTCCTTTGAACTATGTCAAGGAAATCTCATATTTGCACTATCCACGATTTTCTCCGTTCAATCTTCATCACTTTTCATTTCTACTTAAATTAAATTTATAGTTATCAAGAATTCGTTATCTGGATAGATGCCCAATTTCACAAATTTCATTAATTATTGTTGTCAACTAGTTTCTGACGGACAAACAGCCATAGCTACCTTGGATTACCTATTGTATAGATTAGGTCCAATAGTTCCTTAGAGGTACATGCTAATAATTTGAATATATTTGCCGCGATAGTTTGGAATTTTGAAAATACTTATTCAATAGTAAGAATGCCAAGAATATTATTGGTGAAACATTTGTATATCAGATATTTATAGGTTATTAGTTGCCAAATAAAATGAGAACTGGCTTTATGACAGGATTTCGTTATTATTCGGATCTGTCACTGTTGTTGCATGAAACTGGCGGTTGCCTAGCAACAGCCGTTAAAAAAAAGTGCACGTTTTTTTACGCTTTTCCGTTTACTAATGAAATCGTATGTTGATAGTGAAATATTGTAATACTTTACGCACACAAACCACACAAAAAAGTGGCCTTTTCTTGACAGTTGTAGAAAAACTTAATTTTTTTATTACTGGTTGCTAGGCTAAAGGCGTCGGTAAGTTATTCACTTACAGACGCCTTGTCACTTTTACATAATTGTCACTTTTATATAATTGTCACTTTTGACTGTTCAGTTATTAGCTAAAAATTAATGTATTTCAATCAAAGAAAAAAATGCTGGGATCGTGCAAAAAACGCTATAAGTATCACGAACGTTGAACACTAGCGATCTCAGAAAATATTTGGAGTCGTCGCTAGGCTCCTCCTCCAAACAGTTGTCTTCCATCGGTAAAATGTGCTTACAGTTCTTGACACTCAATATACTATTCCTCACTTTGTTCCCATGCAAAATTTGTTTCACTTAATTCAACATTTGCACACTTTCTGTGACAGCAGGCCATTTATCACCGTTAAATCTTGTCAAACACAATATTTGAAACAACGAATTCATTATAATATGTTTATTTTACTTACTTCTCGGTATTTTAAAATATTTATAAAGCGCAATCTAAACATGCACTGAAAAATAATTGTTCGTGGCAAATAGTTTTATACTCTTTCTGATCTTTGCCAGGATGTTATGTTTGAGAATTTTTGCCAAAAACTATAATGGACAGCATGAAATTCGTGCATATCATTAGTGCACGAGTCTGTTTGATGTTACGCAACAAGCAATGATGACATTGGCATTATTTTTATTCAGTTGTAACGTATAATTCTTCCTTTGAACCAAAATACAGTGAAAGATTGCGATACAGTAACACTCGTGAAAATCCCAATAATTGCTCTGAATCTGGTGGTTACCAGGGCCAACTAATCCGATTTTTCAAGGCAAAAAATCTAAAAAAATTACTAGCGATTGTTTGCTGAACCCGGGACCTTCGGATTACAGCCATTGCACCACAGCAGATTCTCAGATGGACATTACTGTTTTATCTATACTTTCCACTATGCAAGTATGTGAGGAATCACACTGATCGACCAGAACCGACCGTCCGCGACCGTCCACCTACGACCAAAAATAGAAGTAGAACAATGAGAACTTTCAAAGTCACACTGATCGACCATCCACGACCGAGCACTAGAATAATTTTGTAAATCCGACATTAATTTGACATTCGAAAGGTTATGTGAATTGTCTGTTCATTTATTGAAAATAAGTTAAATTCATAATATCAATAGTTTTGCTTTAAATAATGATCAGTAGTGATACTGAAGAAGAACATTTTATTTTTCCGGTAGGAAATATACCTATTTACATGAGTTTTGTTTTGAAGTCAAAAGTTCATCATAAATGTGTGTCAAAATGACATTACGTCAGGATAGTGTGACACCGACCAAAATTTCCAGCAGACCACAATTTCGAACATGGCCTTTGAAAAACGGTCGAGGACGGTCAATGACGATTATACAGTGTGAGTTGTGCGATAAGAATATACGTGTTGGAAATTTTGGTCGTAGGTGGACGGTCGCGGACGGTCGGTCCTAGTCGATCAGTGTGATTCCTGGCTATAGGTCCGTTTTAGACAAAAGCAGTTGAGATGCGTTTTAAATTTACAAAAAAAGGTTCATTAAGTGGGTAGGAAGAAAAATCATATATATTACATGGGAGTAAAGTGCCTTTTCCTCCCTTGGATGTTTACTGCAAACTACATCCTGCGGGAGGAAAAGTGGAACTTTCCTCCCTAGTAATACAAATTGCTTTGCTTTGCATGATGGGAAGTATAGACAATACAGCCTTGTCCATCTGAAAATCTGCGATGGTGCAATGGCTAGCGTCTTGGGCTCGAAGGTCCCGGGTTCAGCTCCTGGCAATTGCAACTTTTTTTTTTCTAAGAACATTATTTTACTTTTTTCTTGTAAGTGATTTGAATTATTGGACATTTAGATAGCTCATACATTTCGGATTGCCATTGAGTGATTTTCTCATAAGTAATGTTATGTGCCTATTTGAATGAAGTGTCGATCATTTTTTTTCTAAGAGCTGCGCTTGTAGAAAAAATAATGTGTGTATTTCGAGCACAAAGTGTCATTGTTGTTCTCCAAAGATTAATCTTTTTGTCGAGCGACAATCAATCACTTTGCGCTCTAAATACACAAATAGCTATTAAAGAACTAAAGTAGAAGTAACATTCGTGTTTGATTTTTACCAGAATACAGGATATATGAGATGTTCTAGAAATTACGGAAATTTGATTATAATAGATTCACAAGTTTCATCGTTTACAAAATACTTGAAATGAGGGGGAGGAGAAGTACTTTTCTCCCTAGGGAGGAAAAGTGTCAGTTTCCTCCCTGGTTTAAGGGAGGAAAGTGTGTAATTTCTACAGGGGTGTGAGGATTTTTTTTTTATTTATCAACAGATTTCTATGAAATTATAGTCAGTGATATTTCAAGACTCCCCGAATCCAGTGGTGTAGTCAAAATTCTGATAAAAGTTTCGATATTGAATTGGTGGGTTCATCAAAAGGCATATTTCTCAAATTTCATTCCCCTATAACTTTCTTATTGATTGACGCATTTCAACGTAATTCACATATGAACTATTTGAAAATGTCGCAAATCCAGTGGTGTAGTTATTTTTTTTTTAAATCGTTAGTAATTTCTTTAAATTTTTTACCTTGAAAAATCAGATCAGTTGGCCCTGGAAATAGAGATTTATTGATAAAATTAGGTGTCCTAGTAGACTCTTTGAATGTTTACCTAATAAAAAAAATCATTCCAAATGGTTGGAAAAAGATTTCAAGCTTGAAATCACATAATTCATTTTTCGTTTTTCGTGCAGGATGTGTTTGAGCGATTATTTTCAACAGCAGTATCAGATATCAAACAGAAATTGTGTTTCACGGATTTCCGCAGAAACGATTTTAAATATCTGCTTCGAGGAGAATGGAAAATCATTTCGATTCTAGCATTTCTACCCCTGCAACAATATCCAACACGTGCGAGTGAATTTGCATCGAAAACTGCAGGAAATGAGGAATGTATCCGCGTTTCGACTGGGTTGCATCACATTGGGTTTTCTTCCAGTGGAAGAAAAATTAGGATTTCGTGGATTGTATGGAAATTTGATGATGAAATTCACTTGAATGAAAGAGTCGGTGAGAAAAATTCCAAAAAAGGTTAATGGCATTCGAACCGTCTTATAAATGGAAGTAACGTCTAAAGATTACTCGACAAAAATCATAGTCCTCCTGCCCGAGAACTCAATAATAATAATAATTTTTCAGGCGGTATACTTGTATTTTAGTTAATAATCATAGACAAGGACAATAAAATACCCTTGGTAATTTTCTACGCATAATCTCATGATTTGCAACTAGTTTCAATTGATAAACCATCTTCAGTAGGTACTGAACAGTTGTCATAGTTACATCTGAATCAATTCAGCAGAAATTATTGTCAGCATTTTTGAAAACAGTTATTCGTAGGTATAATGAACCTTGAAATATAAATAGGGTATTCTATTGAAAACTTGTATGTCACTGATATTAGATATTTCGAAATAGAAATATTGTTCAGTCCCTGTAGACCGACGCGAACTTATTGCAAACCCTGTATATGAACACTAGTTATCAATTATTGTATCTATCACTTTCGATATGGATTTCTAGAAACTATGGAAATTGGAAGGATTCAAAATAATTGCGATCTATTGATTACTTCAGATTTTTATTCAAACACCTTAAAAATATAAAAATATCCATGTGGCAGCAGTAAATTAACAATATATACAAATATTTGAGCAAATATCACCTCTTCTTAGTTAATATTCCTACTTCTCTATGATACTAGGAGACTAGTGTGTCAGACCAATAAAGATTGTTCTTTACCTGCAAAGAAACAAATAACATGAAACGCATTTTTAGGTAGGTATAATAATAACACTTAAATTGAGGGAAAACAGTTGTTTCTGATGAATTTTGTTGTGTTACTATTAAAAGGGAAGCCACATTCAAGATGAATCTTCAAGGCACTGGACGAAGACTGAATACACTAATAGGCCACTTGATATAGACAATCAATTCACAATAATTCCAAATGCAAGGTCGGGAAAGGTTTAAAATAAACTATAAAATTTTGCAACCTGTTCAGAAGTCCGGAACAATGTGAAAATTGCAACTGACTTGAATTTTGCTGTGTACTCGTTGAAAAAGATCTGCAACCAATTTAAGTGTACGGAACATTTTTTTAATTACAAGCTAATGTTTTTCTTTGATATACCACAGACATTTCTTTAAGTTTTGCAAACTTGATAGATACTTGGGAAAAACATTTCGAACAGTTGTACAGATTTACGTTGACCGGAAAATGAAAACCAATTTGTAAAATAATTAGATTTTTCCAAATTGCATGGATTCCAGATCGTTTACAAGGTTGCAAATTTGCAACAAAGTTTCAAAACTTTTGTGATTATTCCGAGACCACATTGTTAAAAAAAAATTAACACAAATTTAAAATATATATAAATAAACATGTTTCGGTCAACGTAAAAGGTTGCAATTCTGTATTTTTCCGGAGTGTCTGTCAAGTTTGCAGAACTTTTGTATTTCTTGTGTTATATCAAAGAAAAACATTAGTCATTAGTCAAAAAATGTTCCGTACACTTAAATTGGTTGCAAACATGATTCGGTTTGCAGAACTTTTGGAATGTTTTCAACGAATATACTGTAAAATTCAAGTTATTTGCAATTTTGACAATGTTCCAGACTCCCGAACAGGTTGCAAACTGTGATTTATTGCTTTCTCGATCATTTAAATTTGAAAACTTTTGGAATTATTTTTCAGAAATCGAAATAAAGAGTGGATATTAATATTATCGAATATAAAGCTAACGCAACATCTTAAAACTTGTTTTTTGTTATTTCATCGGCATGGATTGCAATAGTCATTAACCACTTTAGATGCCACCCTTCTCTCGTTTTCCTCAAAAACCCCACCAGACAGTATACCGAGTGATCCGGAACCAATTCACCCCATGTATCTTAGTTATAAATATTCCAAATTCTGTACATCAATGAATGTACAATCATTTAGCAAGTATCAAACCTTTCCAACAATATGTCACAATCATACTTCCAAGTCACAAACTACTGATATATTTGAGATTTTATATAAAATTATTTTTTGTATTTCCCTCGTAATGGAACATTTTCATTGTAGTGTGCTATGGAAGATGAAACATTAGCAGGTGAAAAACAGTATGTCACAATCATACTTCCAATCGACAAACTACTGATATATTTGACATTTTATAAAAAAATATTTTTTGTATTTCCCTCGTAACGGAACATTTTCATTGTAGTGTGCTATGGAAGATGATTTTTTTGTGGAGATAATCTTCACCCTATAACTACATTTGTATTGAATCCTTTAACTTCATGAAAAAATTAATAGGAAACAAAAATAAGTAATTCTCTTCATGTTTTTGTATTTCAATATAGATAGGAGTTTCTAACCTACACAAAAAAATACCATGTTAGCGTTTAAAAGAAATGAGTTTATAGGTGTTGAAAAATAAATAAAAATAAAAATTGGGAGAATAGTTACGTCTGCATACAATTCATTGTGTGAAAACTTTGGCATATTTATTGTTACTCACATGCTATTGTTTCATTTTCCGTAGCATACTTCCATGAACATTTTTTACGAGGGGAATACAAAAGTATTCAAAAAAAAAATATCAATTATATCAGTAGTTTGTGGATTGGAAATATGATTGTCATATATCGTTGGAAAGGTGATTTTGCAAAGAATCGCAATTTTCAAAAAAATATTCACTCTCTATTTGCACTACAAAAAATGGATGAGCTTCCGGTCAAACCAGAAGTGTCATATTTAGCCTGATGATTGCTAAATAGTTTATTCATGACATCGAATAGTTGTACCAAATTTGGAATAACATAAAAAATAACAACGAAGATACAGGGGTGTGAATTAGTTCCGGGTCACCAGTTATGTGACAAATTCGGTCACAAGAAAAGACACCATCAACTCACCCTAAGCTGTCTGAAGGATTCCTCGCTGGGTACATCTCTGAGGTAGTGCCAGTACGAGTGGTAGCTTGGCCAGTACTCCGGGTACCATTCTCTGGCTGTGATTGGCCAGTCAGAATGGAAGCTTAAGGGTCGATAAATTTTATAGTGGTAGTAAAATTTCGCGTCGGGCCAAAAGGAGTATTCGTAGCCCGATATGGGGTTTCGTAGGTATGTGAGCATTTTTCTGAAAAAAAAATAAAGTACTCAAATGTAGTGGAGGCTGTAACATGAAAGTTTCGGCCATTCTGATTTTTTTTTTTTTTTAATAGCATTGGTAGTCGGGTGATAGCTTATTCGAAATGTCTTTCGATTCTTTATACGAAATTTCAGACAGGATTATTCATCCAAAACAAAATATCGTAAAAACTCTCATATGAGGATCATTCCAAATAAATGGCTAGTAACGGGTTAAAAATAACAGAAAAAATGTAAATTCTCAACGCGACAAAGCTCCCTCTCATTTTTACAGGCCAGTAACTTTTTGAATTAATATTTTTGGGAAGAGAAGAGCTCATACCGAATGACCAGCTCGCTCGCCTGATTTGATACCTTTAGATTTTTCCTAGTAGGAATATTTCGAATCTTAAGTCTGTGAAGACTGTCCCAGGAAACGATCATTGAAGTAAAGAAAACTGATACAGGAATATCACGCCAGAAAATGTGAAAATATAAGGCGTGAATTTCAGAATCGTTTATGTGCCAGGAAGTCAATGGCGAAAATGTAATTCAATTTTGTTTAAACCTGATTATATCTCCAGTCCCTTCAGGAATTCTCCAAAACTTTTCACGTGGGTGAATTGATAAGTTTTTTCAACATGACAAAGTAAAAAAAGTTTGTTGCTGTTTGAGAGATGATAGCTGAGAGCATTCATTTGAGGGTACCTTTCCGTTTTGAATCAATTTTCAATAGTTATTCACCATTCATAATAATTCGGTACATTCATATATACATAAAATATGAAGAAAATTTTAACAAAGAATTAAATATTATAAAGCATATAGCAGTTAACAATGGATATCAAGTCAAATTAATAGAAAATATTCTTCCTAAAAAACTACATAGAAAGGCTATCCAGGAAGTGTACCCCACTTTGAGGAACCTTGACAATAATTATAGAACTTTAACTTATTCAGGACCCGTCACGGAAAAAATAGCTTCATTTATGCATGAACAAAATATAAGAGTAGCATATAGAACAGATAACACATTGGGAAGGTTTATCAAGAATAATAAAGATAAAACAAAAAAATCTGAAAAATCAGGTGTTTATAAATTGAATTGTGGATCTTGCTCCAAAGTATATATCGGCCAGACAGGAAGACCATTTAAAAGCCGCACACGTGAACACCGTATGAATTATATAAACAATTAAGCACACTCATCATATGCCAATCATATTTTGGAGGAAGGCCATGACTTCGATGAAAACGAAATTCTTCATATGGAAAATAAGGGCATTGGGCTTAGAATTCTTGGAAATTAATAAATTGAAAAATTCATCTTGTTTATTAAATGATCAATTGGACCTGAACAGTTCCCCTTTGTTTAATTTATTCAAAGTAGTATAGCTATGTTTTGAGATTTCCAGGTAGTTACATTGTTATTGTCGATTTTATAAGTTGTATGAGTCTAGGAATTAGCGATAATTATAGGTAGTCTCTAATTATGTTGATGGATAAGAAAGGTATTTAATGAAGAATAATTTAATATACTACATTCGCTTGAAAAAGATACTGTGTATGATCCGCATAAATGTGTATTTGCCATCGGCCAAATCCAATTCTGATAAAACATACTATATTTCTGGTGAACATGATTGTGCCAATTACGTTCGTTTGATACATGTCACCCTTTATTCAATCATTATAAATACTTTTATTTTTATTTAAATTTCTTGGATAGCAGCCCTTAGCCAAAGCAAGATATTTGTCAGGAAAAGCGACATCGAATTGATTTTTAAACAGCTTCTAGAAAATCCAAAGAAACTGCCTCACACAACTCCAATAATAATACACTACGTAACTATTTCAAAACATCCTCACTCACCTGACTTTTCCTGCTCACCGCTCAGCTATTTCGAACTGTTTTTCACAATATCGCCGTTTTCAGTGAGACGATCCCGAAATTTCAGCGACTATTTAAACAAAAACGATTGGGTTTGTTCCAAAACTCGCGTATAATCTAATATCTATTATGCACCGCGGACCAATGACTCACCGGTGTATAAAAAAATTCGCACCTTGACGCCTAGCATTGATTCACATTTTTTCAACCTGTCGCAGACACTTTTTTTAGACGGATGATTTTCAAGAGCAAGGTCACCAGAGGAATTTGTTGAGTGAATCGTCGCGCAGATTTCAGACTGAAAATAGCCAGGATAATATACGTCGACAGGATTCAGACGTGCGATCTAAAGATTCGTTTGAGATGAATGCGTGCAAAAGATGGTATCGAATGTGGGAACTCCCTCAAACAATATCATCATTTTGAGTTTGAATAAGGACGGACATGGTGAAAAAAATATTATATAGTTGCCAGTTTAAACTGACAATTAGGTATAATAATTGTCAGCTTCAACTGGCAATTATCTATAATGTTCAGCTTCAACTGGCAAATATGTATAATTTTCAGTTCCAACTGGCAATTATGTACAACATGTAGACTACATGTTTTATGTGACCCCATAGAAAAAAGTCAAGTGGGGTCATATCGGGAGACGTAGCTGGCCATTCAATTGCTCTTATGTGACCCCATAGAAAAAAGTCAAGTGGGGTCATATCGGGAGGCCTAGCTGGCCATTCAATTGCTCTTATGTGACCCCATAGAAAAAAGTCAAGTGGGGTCATATCGGGAGACCTAGCTGGCCATTCAATTGCTCTTATGTGACCCCATAGAAGAAAGTCAAGTGGGGTCATATCTGGAGACCTAGCTGGCCATTCAATTGCTCTTATGTGACCCCATAGAAAAAAGTCAAGTGGGGTCATATCTGGAGACCTAGCTGGCCATTCAATTGCTCTTATGTGACCCCATAGAAAAAAGTCAAGTGGGGTCATATCTGGAGACCTAGCTGGCCATTCAATTGCTCTTATGTGACCCCATAGAAAAAAGTCAAGTGGGGTCATATCGGGAGACCTAGCTGGCCATTCAATTGCACCCCTGCGTCCAGTCTATTTATAAAGAAAAGTTTCAACTAGATATATGCCCGAACCACACGTCCAAAATGTGGAAGAGCCCCATCTTGGTGAAACCATATTTGTTTTGCCGGCAAATTGGGATTGTTGTTATTCGGGAATAATCGTCTAAGCTCTGGAATAATATGCTGTTGTTAAAGTGATGAATATCGTTCAGAGTTCAAATTTCCGTTTATAATATAGGTTTCTATGACGTGTCTACCAAGAATGCCACACCATACATTTACTATTTGTGGCCGTTGAGTGTGAACTTCCTCCATCCAATGTGGATTTTCGTCTGACCAATACCTACAGTTGTGTCGACTTACGTGCCCGTTTAAACAAAATGTAGATTCGTCAGAAAACAATATGTGGTTGACAAAGTTGACATTTTCATTTAATTTTTCCATAATAACTTCACAGAACTCGATCCTACAATCAAAGTCGTCTTCACTCAATTCTTGTACCAAATTAATTTTATATGGATGGAATTTTTGCAGTTTGCAAATTTTTTGAATGGAATATCGACTGTTATGATTCAAAGCCCTCTGTTGTGCCGAATTTATTGGATTTTCCACCACATTTAACATGACATTCAAAGAATTTTTTCATTTGTAACGCTCACTGGTCTTCCACTTTTTGGTCGATCTTTGACATCTCCAGTTTCATGAAAACGCTGCAATGTTTGTGAAACAGTCGATTTAGAAATGGGTTTCCGATTAGGATGCAATTCATTAAAAATATCCACTACTTGGTCACAACTTCGTCTTTTATCACCGTATCCTATGATCATTAAAATTTCAATACGCTAAGTATCAGTTAAAAGTGCTATTTTTGCGCGAAAATTATTTACACTGAATGTATTTTCGAATAATATACAGGGTGTTCCATTAGATAAAAAGCAACTTTGTTTCGTCCTGACTTTTTGACTGATCCTGTATACTTAATTTTCCGTTAACATAATGGATTTTGAAAAACACTAAGACTTTTGTATTTTAATATTTTTCGCTAGCTATCTCACTTTAGGAAATAATCGTTTCCATACATATCAGCGACCCTGTATAATTGAGTATTATCCAACTTTTGTGACTTTCCAAAATTCAGTTCATTGAAAACAAATGTTTGATTTCAATAACTGCAAATATAAATCAAAACCGTCACAGATCCTGGGAAAGCAAATCGTATACAGTGCTAGTCTAAAATCCATTCCACCCTACTAATTTTTGAACCACCTGGTATATCGCAACGAGATTTCGAAGGCTCAAATAGGAGATGAAAACCTACTTTTTCATGAAAAAATTCCAGCTGAAAGTTTCAAATTGGCAGCTGAGCGCCATCTTCAATCATTTTTTTAAATAGAACACCCGGAATTTATTGACCCGCCAGAAAAAGTTTCTCTCTCCCACTCATTCGGCTTATGGAGAAAGTATTAGGTGATATCTCCATAGTATTTGGAGATAATGGCATCAAAGTTGGTGTTGTTGGATTCCTTATGATCGCCCCTAACCGATCATGCAATGATATACCGGGTGTTCTATTTAAAAAAATTATCGAAGATGTCACTCATCTGCCATTAGCCAAAAGTAGGTTTTTATCTCCTATTTGAGCCTTCCCAATTTCGTTGCGATATACCAGGTGGTCCAAAAATTAGTAGAGGGGAACGGACTTTAGAGTAGCACTGTATAAAGCTTTGTCTATTTTCATGTAACTGCGGCATTGTACTTCACAAAAACACCTGACGGAAAACCAACAATCATTTACGAAAAATCTCACGAGCAACTAACATCCAGTACTCACTGATAAGTTATCGATTTTATTTTCGATCTCGTTAAAATAGTAGTCCAAACTCCTATAGTACGGCTTGTAAGAGGACCAGTAGTAAGAGCTGGGCCAGGAGCTGCTCAAATAGAAGTTCTTGAGGTAGCTAGTCAGGTACGACCTGTAGTAGGGCCAGTACGAGTAGTACTCCCTTGGCCAGGAGTAGTACCATCTGTAAACCTTGGGCGAGTAGGGGTCGCTGGGTAGGTTGAGGGAGTAGCTAGAGGTATATCCATTAGTCGGGTAACTGAGATAGTAATATCTCTGTAATAAAAGAGAAATATTACTGAGGTGAGAATGTTAGGTTGGGAGATGAGCGAATGGTAGCGAGGGTAAATAAAATGGTGATGACATGTATTTGTCTTATTTGAGCGACTGAATATCCACTGACCTCGTATATTTTATCTCCTCGAACATCAATAGCAATAATAACGTTAGCCTCAACTGTCATTAGTGTCAAGTTGTGAATTATAGTGTCAGAATTATTGTTTGTTACGTTTCCAGAGGAAGACAAGATGTCCTGCCCTCCAGGACGACGCTTATTGCCATAATCCTATACAATAGGAACGATTGGGTCGAAAATCCTTCAGAAAATAACAATTTGTCTGGCTAATACCACGACGAACGTTGAACTACATCTAATGATTTTCCGTGCAGAGTTCCTACAAGAATGTCTCCGCAATTGTTAGTTGCATTGAAACATTTGGACCACCTGTAGGTCGATTTCTGGGTTCTTGTCCTCATCAGTATAGGGTAGGTCTCTGCAGACAGTAACTATTGTCTGCAACAAATGGTTCGACAAATTATCCATGTCGAGGCAGAAGCTGAGACACCGCCAGCACCCTAGTGTTCACTAAACCACGGGCGCCATCTGAACTCCAGCGCTTCAACCAAAGCAAACTTGCGTGATTCATTTAACCACCAATACAAATGAAGAAATCTGCATTGTTCACAATAAGCTTGTCTAGAGGGAAACAAGATGTCCTGCCGTACCAGGACGGCGCTTATTGCCATAATCCTATGCAATAGGAATAATTGGGTCGAAAATCCATCAGAAAACAACTACTTTCCTGGCTAATACCACGACGAACGTTGAAATGCATCTAATGAATTTCCGTGCAGAGTTTCTACAAGGATGTCTCCGCAATTGCTAGTTGCATGGAAATGTTCATACTTGGCTGGCTCTAAATTAATGACAGAGTTTCGTTATCCTTTGTTTCCTGTCATACCACCATGACACGGAGCCATCGGTAATCCTTCGTGTAGAGTGAATGAAACTTGATCCAAATTTTTTATAGCTCGATTGGAGGTCATCAGCACCATTTGTTGTTTTTTCTTCATTTTTGCAATTGTCTTTTCAATGTTAGTTTCCTTTGTAAGGTTTTTCGCAGATATTTCAGACATAAGCGGTGACTTCTAGAAATTCGGAAACCTGACTAATTCCAATTCTTTCCGTTCGTTCCTACGATACTTTTCTTCCGTATTAACTTAAAGATTTTAAAATAATTCCAGAGAAGTCAACATTAATTGATTCTACGATGACACAAGAAAAAGTGATCGAAATCAAAATTGCCTCAGATTAGTAATACGTCTCTTGGATCCACCCCCCACCACTTCCACTATTAGCCTCGCCTTCTTCCACCATCAACCAATCAGAGGACGCTATGATACTTCCGCCCTACTCACATTCACCTGGCATCTGAACCACCAGTCTCTTGTCACCAATCACCTGTCTTATGTCACCGGTTACCTATATCTTGTCATTTGTCACCTCTCATCCGTCAACTAGCTCTTTTCAACGATCACCTGTCATATGTCACAACATCTATCATTATGTCACCTGTTAACTGATATCATCACCTATTACGGTTCACCTATCATCCGTCAGTTGTTACCTGAATAGAGATGGTCCATTTCACCTGACGTGTCTGAGATGTCATAGATGATAAATGCAGTGAATTGGTTCTCGTTAACTTCGATAATTGGGATCTACGATGTTACTTCGCCATCCTGGGTTTCTCACTGTTGTATCCATTAGATTTTATTGCGTTATGGCCAAGATGTAAGTTCTTTTCCAACTTCTTGGCTTTTTCTGCTATATTTCATTCTACAAAGTATTACGTTTGTTGTAATGATTGCAACTCTGTTGTTTCTTAGTATAGGTTATGACAAGTGCAGCTGAAAATATCTTAAGAGTACTTTTCACCAAGTAGATGTTGTCAGAGTATTTACATATTATCTTTTTTGTCTGTGATTGTTTCGGATGGTCAATATTAGACTTCATCAAGATAAACATTCGATATCCACCACAAACATATATCTATGGAAATGAACCACTGTTTTGAGGTCAGTGAATATTTGTATTGAATGTTTGCATTATTACATAATGTATGCGAAATATTGAAGCTGGAAGCTATATTATCATTATATTAGGCTAGGAGTGTCTTTTTCTGGTGCATATTAGGCATGTGTGGCTGCTGCAGCTTTTTTTGGTCTGAAAAAAATTGTATGCTTTCAACGGAATCCCTTCAAACAGAGAAAGACCAGGGAAAACCAGATACCCCATAGTGTTCGAATAATTCTTTTAGGTAAATCTATATCGTCCTAGAGGGCAGTATTCATTGAATGTCTGCCAATTTCTAACGATAACGTACATAAAAACTATTAATGGTTCATTCGAAAACCACCCACGCCGTTTATAATGTAACTCTGGTTCTGATTTTCGTATTTTTTTAGTTTACGAGACATAAGTTTCGACATCAATGACCTCTTCAGGTAGAAGTATATCTTACCACTTCAGCAGATGGAACCAACTTGAAAAAATCTTCCAAGGCTCTATTTCTTCGAGAAATAGTGCTGATTTCAATTAAAAAAAGGTCATGTCCAAGAAATTATAATTATACCCTGATCTATACAGAGTGACCCATTTGAAAGCGGGCCACCTCTCTAAAACAGTTATTTATCATCCGATTCAGAAGTTTTTTTTTATAGATAGAGCCTCAATAGTTCTAGTTGAGAGCAATAAATTCGAAATAAATATAAAAATTTCAAGGCCTACTTCGAATTATTTTCAAGGTCAAAAATCCAAAAAACATACTAGCGATTTTTTCAAATTGAATTTGACGACACCACTGGATTTACGATATTTTTAAATGGTTTATGTGAAAATTACTCAGGAATGTGTTCATCAATAAAAAAGTAATATGGGAATAAACTTTGAAAATTATGTCAATTAATCAACCCAAAATTTTAATTTCAGATTTTTATCAAAATTCTGACTACACCACTCTATTCAGAATATTTCGAAATATATTTGGACAGAATTCCATCGAAATCTATTCATAAATAAAAAAAATTATAAAATAATAAAGTTTGAAAAGAATGTTGATTGGTGGAATTTCAGAAAAATATTATTTTACATTTTATAATTTGTTTATTTATAAACAAATTCTGACCAAATATATTTCGAAATATTCTGAATTCAGTGGTGTAGTCAGAATTTTCATAAAAGTTCTGAAACTGAAGTGGTGGGTTGATTTATTGACATAATTTCCAAATTTTATTCCTTTATAACTTTTTTTATGATGGACGCATTTCTGCGTAATTTTCACATAAACCACTCGAAAATGTCGTGAATCTAGTGGCGTCGTCAAATTTCATTTAAAAAAATCGCTAGTATGTTTTTTGACCTTGAAAAAAATTCGAAGTAGGCATTGAAATTTTGATTTTTATTTCGAATTTATGGCACTTAACTAGAACTTTTGATGCTCTATCTATTGAAAAAAAAAATCTTCTGTATCGGATGATAAATAATAGTTTTAGAGTATGTGTGGCGTTAATATGAATTTATATAGCGTCACGAGATGCAAACGAAATTATTTCTACAAACGTCAAATAAAAAAATAGGTAGTATAAAATTTTGTCACAATTTGAAAAGTGTTAAAAAGCTTCATTTAATTATTGTTGAACATTCAGAAATAAATGATTTCTTGGATTTTTGCTTAATTGAGGACTATATAGGTTAGAATGAAAATCCCATATAGTTTACATGCAGTTTGCGAAATAGGTATTTCGCACATTACTTCGCGCACGGTGTCATGGTAACGAAGGAAAATGAATATTGTTGTCAATGCGCGAACTTTTTGATTAGTCAGAATATTGTCAACTCAGTAAAAATGTTCTGAAAACAATCGATAGTTATTTCTGAGAACTAGAAAATATCACGTGAATATACATTCGCACCTCATCAAATGATTTATAAGTGGTTTATTATTTTTTGCATCGTTGTTTATATAATTTCCATAAAAGCACCCCATTTGTGAAGAGTTTGGGGAACTCCCAACGCTTTCCAATTACATTTCTGAAATACCAACTCCCTGCGGTTTCCCTACATGATAAGCATCATCAACATCCGCCACATTGAATCATACGATTACATTAAAGCACAGTGCCTGGAACTGTGCCAGTGCGAACTGAAATTAGCTTTTCTCGGTTTACGAAACGAATTATCCTCCCGTCTCTGTTTCCTCGATGATTTATAACGGTCTGTTATGAAAGGAATCGACTATTTCCCATTGTCCTCACTTAATCAATCTATGATCCGTATATCGGCGAACATTTCAGATCGCTAAATAACGGTTTCTGAGTTTTCAAGCAACCGGCTGCACATATACGGACCACTTGTCACTTGTCTTGAGTCAACAATTTGAAATAAATTTGTAAAAGGTATAATTTTTTCATCAAAAAAGAATTAAATGTAATGTTTTTAGACCCAAAGACCTTTTTTGAGATAAATATCAGATTTTTGATCCAAAGTTTCAAATCTGGCGCTCAATAAAATGATTCTAATTGACAAATGACAAGCGGTTCCACCAAATCCGTGGATGTCTTATGTGGGCTAAACAAGACTACACAAACACCAATCGTTCTAGACACTCTCATGCAGGCGAAACAAGCCAACTAGTAGAAACGAGACTATCAAAACACCAATCTTAGTAACGAGTGGAAACTAGCTGATACCTAATTAAATAATTATAATAACCGTGTTTATTCATTCATATGTTATAACTAGGTGTTTAGTGGCGAAAGATCGATAGAACAATAGAATTACAACAAAATCGCTACAAAATATCGATATTAATGTATAACTACATTGATATCAATACATTGACTACATTTATTGAGGTATATTGACTGAACTCATTGGTTGCCCATGTGAATTGCCTGTCTTGCGACAATAAGTGCAGTGAACACGGCACCCACTAGGGCGCTGGAGACACTGCCTGTCTTCCACCAATGACGAAGCGAACGAATGTATGGACCTTCTCTCAAAAAGTTAAACTACTTTGGGTCCATTGTCACACCGGATTGCCCGGAAACGAACAGGCCAATTATTTAGGCTCGACGCACACGGGCGATTTCTATCGCCAAGTTCGCTGCGAGCTCGCCGCGAAATTTTCTCGCGCGGTAGCAGACCAAAGAAACAAATGGTGCCATTCACACGTAGGCGAGCTCGCAGCGAATTCGCCGCATGCACGCTGCTAGTCGCCGGCGCTCGCCAGGGACTGCTACTTCGCCACGATCTCGCGGCGAGAGTTCCTCGTCTGACGGATAAGCAGTACCTGTGGAGAACGCCACGAATTCGCTCGCTCGTGTGCATCGAGCCTTATCCGTCGGACGACGAGATCGTGGCAGTCCCTAGCGAGCGCAGGCGACTAGCAGCGTGCACGCGTCGAATTCACTGCGAATTCGCTATGAGGTCGCCTGCGTGTGAATCGCACCATTTGTTGCTTTTATCTGCTACCGCGCGCGAAAAATCTTCGCGGCCAGATCGCAGCGAACTTGGCGATAGAAATCGCCCGTGTGCATCGAGCCTAAGTATTCGAGATATCTTGTCACATTCACACACTCCATAATGACAGTAGATGTTAACTGTTGAAACGTCGTGACTCAAATACAAGCAGATAATTATTTTTTTTTGTTTCTAGACAATGGACTTTCGGATAATGGAAACTTATGTAAAGGGTGTCATTTGAAAACAAAAGTTTTGGGTCACTTCCGGTTGAACCGGAAGTGGTGAATTTTCAGTAGAGACTTCAAAATACGCGTATTCAAGTGCTATGGCAACACACCAAATTTGAAATTTGTATCTTCAAAACTAGAGAAAAATTGGGGGGGCGTACCTCACCTTGTGGTCACCCGGTATACTACCAGTTAAGAATTTTCCTAGGTCCACATTTATATTTTTCATGTTCCGCGCCCGTTCAATTTGTGTTATTTAAAAAATCATCAAAAGAAGAGAAAACGAAGAAATTTTTTCTGGAATTTTCTAGTATTAAGTAATGAAGATACTTGAGTATGGTGTTCCCCAAGATTCAGTCCGAGAGCCTCTATTGTTAATCATGTATATTTGTTTAGCTTCTATATCATTAGAAAGGAATATCCTACAATGAACTTAAAGAACGTAGGTGAAAGCTGTTGGTTTTCTTGAAGTTGTAGAGATTCCAAAACAAAGGAAAGAATCGTTGTTCACATTAATTTTGATGTTCTATGGTGTTGGCATCTAATATGTGTAATTTATCAGTCATCATTAATTTAAAAAAAAGATGGTTAGTACGGCAATCATACTCATTTCGAATCATCTGAAAGATGTTATCTTTCCTTCTCATGAAAAAATATTATGTGTCACAACTCAGCTGTGTGATATAAACTTTGGGATTTTAAATGACCCTATGAAAAGAAGTCTAATGGTATAATAGATCAGGAGATCATTCTATTGGTTTTTGCCTTCCAATCCATCGCCATGTGAAATTATTGTCGAAAAATTGACGTACAGGTATAACAAAATGTGAAGGATCTCCATCTCGTTGAGACCTTCAAGTAGGTTATCATCGTCTACAATTCCTGAGGAGTTTGTGAATGAGTTTCATTTACATTTTGCTGCACATATTGCTGCACAGAGAGATGGATTGGAAGGCGAGGACTAATAGAATGGCCTGCTAGATATCTTGATCTGTCACCATCAGTCTTCTTTTTTTGGGAACATTTAAAATCCAAACTTTATATCATACAAATTCTCTTGATGATCCACGCAGAAGGATTTTAGATAACTGTCGTACAGTCTCCAGAAATTAACTGAATGGTTCACATTTCGAATCTTGCATATGATTATAACATTTCAGGTACCTAATGAAAAATAAAGATATCTTGATAACATTTTATTTTCATGGAAATGTATTCCAAAACAACATCACAAATGGCGTACCAGGAACGAGAACTTCAACTTCAGGATTCATCGCAAAGATTTTGAATGTTATATTATTGACAAGTGGATATCTATTCAAATGACTCGCTAAAGTAGTCACGGTAGGCATCAAAGGCTATGTTGTGACGTCTAGATCAGCAGGGCATTTGTACAAGTACAGTGTTTTTTATTATTAATTTCTCAAGAAAAATTATTCCTGATAAAAAGCTCTGTTTCTTCCTAAACCTTTACCAGAATTCAATTTTTACGACCCTGTAGATAATTCAGTTTTAATTACTATTTGCAGCAAAATTTGGTGACACATATTTTAATTAATGTCATTTTCCGATTGAAGTGAGAAAAGAGAGAACATCCTAACAATATACCATCCGGCTAGCAAAGTATTCCCAACGTTGTACAGTGCTATGAGGAGAAAATGGGATCTTAGGTGGCTATGATTTGAATTTCTAGATGAACATTCGATTCTAAACAATATTTCCCCATGACTTTTACTTCTACCGTGAAAAATTAATATTTTTTTTTTTTCACAAACAAAGCATGTTTTTTAATCTCCCTCGTATAGTGTCGAAAAAAATTCAATTCTGGTATTTGCTATTCAAGTTTGGGATGAAGCAGAGGATTTTATCAGAAATGGTTTTTTTTTTTCGAACAATCAATAATAAAAAGGTTTTTCATATGCTACGAACTTTATGCCGGACACTGTATTTGTCTTTAATGATGGCACTCGCATGTAGCGCTGTTGAGTAATATATTTGTGAAATATAAGAGAAAATGAAAAAATAAATAAATAAATATAAGTAAATCAAGATAAAGATTTATCAATTCTTCAAAGTTTGGAGCGGCCAAATTTTGCCCTATTCAACAAGTATTCTTGTATATGTATAAACGAAATCATTTCGAAGGCGTCAAATTTTTTTTTAGAAGAGACTCGCCGTACCTAGAATTCTTTGCGACCGATTTCTTAAAATATTCGCGAGTATTAGTTCTAATAAGTTCTAGACTTCTTAAAAATATATATATTGCTGTAAAATTAATATTCATAAAACTTCAAGTTGATTTCAGATAATTATCGTCATGGAACACAAAATGGTAAATCAGTACTTACTTGTTCGATATATCATAAACCAGAACTCTATTCTATACATTTTTCTTCAAACCATCATTAGTCAGCTGGCAGGTTAGGCGTCAAAAATACGTAAAAACTGAAAAAGCAGAAGCTCGAGTGAGGGGGATGAAAGCTGGATGGTGACAAAGTTGACGAAAAATACAAAAAATTGTCGTGAAGGCGCTGCGATAGTTAGAGGAAGCTGCAGTGATGATTTTTTACAC
The DNA here is from genome assembly GCA_958298965.1 of Chrysolina haemoptera. NCBI lineage: Eukaryota > Metazoa > Arthropoda > Insecta > Coleoptera > Chrysomelidae > Chrysolina > Chrysolina haemoptera. Next base: position 2,398,784 of record OY282600.1, read on the forward strand.
AACAAATCGGTGTGCGTATCTTGAAGATGTTCTTAATTTAACTTGGGTATGTTTATAGCTCCCATTACCAATAATCAAATGAATACCGAAATGTCTGTCATAAGAACAGCATAAAACACACAGGAATACAACTATGTTTGTGTTGTAATTGTTTGAGTTCATGTCAGGAGCTTCAGTGATGAGGATAATAATTGCCAAAGACCAAGCAAATGTCTATTGGTCCTAACACAAATTCAATAATGTCAGATATGAATTACTATTCAAAGAATTGATGTCAATAATAATTAATTCCTCGTCAAAAGCTTTAATTATTACTGAATTAATCAGAATTTTTCATTATTTATTAAGCGGTTTGAAACTGACTCTCCCAACTTTGTTCAATTTTTCTTAAATTTCAGTCGCCATTAATTGCTTCATCTATGAACAAATTTAACTCATGTCCAGTATCTATTAAAATATTTTTGAATTTGACTCTTTCGAAGATATTATACTCATGTCAAGAGCTTCAGTAAATATCCATTAAAATATGTTCAATATCGACTTCATCAACTATGACTTCATCGATAAAAGGAATGATTCATTGATTTTCTGGCATATAATAATAATAATCATGTCAGGAATCATATATTATTCAGTGAATTTATGGTCAAGTCCCTGTCAAGAGCTCACCATTGAAATTGACTTTTATAACTGTAAATTCATAAATTTTCAGTGTTTTGGAAATATTTCAAAAATTATTTTAGATATGCAAAAATTCTCGGAGAACAGGATATTTACTAAAAAAAGTTTGGTCCCTCGGAACCGAACCGATAATATTCATAATTTTAAATCAGAGATGAAAATTGGGATAGTGGCACTTCTACGCGCGTAAACCTATTCAAAAGCATACTGAAAACAAATTATTTCAACCGATCAAATATTATTATTAAAGAACAAAAAAATGTTTTTACTATTCAAATACATAAATAAACAATTATCCGTCAACAAAAACTGTTTACACAATACACCAATTTTTTATTCAACTATGCTTTTGTTAATCAGTTTATTTTCACCTGTTGAAAGTTTATTTTTTTATTTCTTTCAATCTAATCCTTGATAAAAATAATGATATTCAAAAAAAACAAATTTATTGTCAGAAAACATGATTAACATTTTTTTTTTGAGCTTATAATATTGATACTACCTAATTTACCACGATCTCTCATATTATGAAAAAAAAGTTTATTTTTGTTCACCTTTTATTGGTTTCTTAAACAAACAATTTGTTATAAACAAATGAATTATTGCGCAATACTTTTATTAAAAAATTATTGCGCAAAAATGTATTAGTTCATAACAAATTGCTTGTTTAATAAACAAATGAAAAGTGGATAAAACAATAATAAAATAAAAAAATCGTTCCTTAATATTAATAGTAGGCAACAAAAACCAATTGTTAATCAGCAGGTGTACAAAATAATTGATTGCTTAATTTATGTTTTTCATTTTTCAATGCCTTAGATTTTTGATAGAAAAATAAAATAAAATCATTATTTCTCAGAAGCGATCTTTTCAAAATCCTTTCAAGAATAGTTTCACGTAAAAAAAACTTGGTTTTAGAAATAATCAGAGTTTTTATGTTAACTTTCATTAGGTAAAAATTAGCTAATCAACAAAAGCATAATTAATTAATTAAAAAATTGAGTTGAAAATGTTTTGTTGAAAGATTATCGTTCATTTAATATTCATATTTAATCGGTTGAAATAATTTTTTTTTATCCCAATTCTCACCTCTGAATTAAAATTATAAAAATTATCGGTATAGTGCCGGGAAGTTGAAAATATCCTGGTTTATGAGGATTTTTTTTTTTCAAATTTTAGATGTGTCAAATAATTTTTGAAATAATTGCAAAAAACAGACCATCCTTCTTTTTTGCTCAGTTGTTTTGCAAATTTTCAGCCCCCAATTTTCCAGTTCAACATTTTTTCTAGATGCCATTTCGCATCAAATAATACTAGAATCATAATTTTCGGTGGTCTAGGTCAGCTTTTTGACAAAATTACACTTGTGAATCTTACTATAAAGGTAACACTGCAAATGTGTATATTAGTATACCACGACTAGAAGAAGCCATTGTATGGCGAAACAATTATGGTGATTTTGAAAACCCACATTCTGTCAAAGTCATTGAGGTTAAAGCTATACATTTCTATAAAAGCTTCACTGGCCTTAAGCACTTCACCCCAGCCCCACCGAACGTTTCGTACCCTTCGCAAACCATCTTCAAGACACGCACCGCCGCCTTACAGAACCCAGAGATGACTCTTACCACGGCGGAATCGGAGTTGAGGTAGCGGTTGGTAGCTGAGTACGCGTTCCAGGGCCTCATCTTGTTCTCGATGCGGTCGAACTCGCGCTGCAGGACCGACGGCCGCGTCGCCCACACTTTCGGCGGCGTCGTCACCACCGTCAGCCGCTTGTGGCCCACGTACGGCGCCACGCGGTCGTACGAGTACGTCACGTGAACCTTGGGGTGGAAAAAATGGGGGGTTAAACAGTGTGGTGGCAGGACCGATATGGTTTGTCTTGGGTTTCACGATTTTTTTTTTATATCAAGTTTGAATGCAACAATATACAGTATCGGACAGAAAGTAATGCTTACAGGTCATTCCATATATTATGTAATATGGGGGAAACCCAGGGATTCATGCATGGCCCATAACTTATTTTTTATCCCAGCTATAGTCTTTATTTTCAAACGATAATTGATCCAGTAACGAAAAACAAACTCGAACAAAAAGTGAAGAAAGACGTGTAGCACTCTGAATCTCGACATCATGTATTATTGGAAGAAAATTGTTTACCAAAAAATGAGGGGTGGAACCTAAAAAATTTTTCATTTAAAAAAAAAATTTTTTTTTGTTATTTCAGAAAATATAAGATATATCAAAAAACGATTTCGATAGGTTGGGAGATAATTCAATTCTCCACAAGATTGATTTTTAGTAATACCTCATGAAATACGCTCGTTTTCTCAGAAAACGTGGTTTAACGCCGACGTCACATTTTATGCTCGCGCTAACCCGCCACTGCAAGTTCAGACAGGGACGGTAATAAGATGTGCTAAAAATTATAGTAGAAGGAAAAGAAAACGTGCATATCATTTCTGAAGACTTCTACTTCCTTATGCAAATATCACATGTGAATATCTGAGTACCTGAAATGTGTTTTGTCCCACTTCACATAACCCTTCTACGATATTTACAGAGGATACGAAAGTCATGGATATTTTAGTTCATATAAAATAATTATACTGAATCATCAATCAGTACCCTCTTTGGACCATATGCAACGATTTTAGACTAGTGAGACAAGTCTCACTCATACATGCCAAAGAAAAAACTGGGTTTTACTCCTGCCTCAGTTTCCAACTCACCCATAATCCCGGCAATTTCTTCAGTAAATGTTGAAAATAATCGCTCATACACATCTTACATAAAAAATGAAGTATGTGATTTCAAGCTTGCGGTTTGCACTTCACAATAGTGTTATTAAATATATATATATATATTATTTTCAACATTCACTGAAGAGAATTCCGATTTAGTTGAAAATGAGGCAGGAGTAAAACAAAGTTTTTTTCGGCATCTGTATGTGGGACCTGTCACACTACTTTAAAATTGTTGCATATAGTCCAAAGAGGGTATGGGTTGCTTCTACAGTATAACAATTCCATATTTACTGAATTATTTATGATTTTCGGATCATCCGCAAACATCTCCGTGAAGTGCGACAAAACACATTTTAGGTACTCAAATACTCGCATATTATATTTGCATGAGAAGGTAGGAGTCTTCAGAAACAATATGAACTTTTCCTTTTCCTTCTCCGATCATTTTTAGCAAAGTTATGACCAATAAAATATTCGGCTCCGTCAGAACTTTCAGCGGCGGGTATACCTGAACCTGATATTTGATGTCGGCACGAGTGCATTTCATAAGAAATTACATGGGATAATTTTTGTGGATAATTGAATTGTTTTTCAACCTGTTGAGTTGTTTTTCCGATAAATCATATACTTTCCAAGATTACAGCAAAAATATATTCATATATTTTTTAACGAAAAAAAAAATATGTTCCACCCCTGGAATTTTGGTAAACAATTTTTTTCGTGTTTATTATGGTTCCAACTACTAGCATAATAAGTTTGGTGGTGCTACAATCGATTCTTGTCTCAAAACCCAATCGTACTGGATTAAATGGAGCTTATTATGAAATTATTTTCGTTTATACAGAGTTAACCAGGGTAAAACCGCCAAACGTTTTCGAGAAACAGGGTGTCAAAGCTTTTAGAAACAAATCTATTTTGTATTCATCACTCAAAAAACTTTTTGACTGAATTTGCTAAAACTTGGCATGCCCATTTGTCATGAAAGGATTATTTTAATGTACTTGAAATGAAAAAATAAATTATTTTTCCTAAAAACTTTGACACCCTGTATTTTGAAAACGAAGCAAGTTGGGACATATGCTTGTGTGAAGAAAAAATCTAATTTTCACATAAAAACCATGGTGTTTAGAATTGATTTAAAAAATGTCTTCCCCAGGCACAAAGTACCCAAAAATGTCCATTTAATGCTGTGGAAAAAAATATCAAATATACCTAACACTTTTATAAAATATAAATATAAAACACTTTTATCGTCGACCTCTACAAAAAATAATATACACCTCGGCGAAAAACTGTCATCAAAAGAAAAGTTCCTCTCGAATCTTTTTCCTGAAGAAAATTCTTCAACTAACATTTTGAGTTACCTATTTATCGACCAAGGAGGATCTTGTCATTTTCTCTTCATGCTTCTAACAGTAACCATTATACAGAGAAGCCCACGGGGAAGTAAAATTACTCACTATTCCAAAAATGTATTCGAATAAAAGTTGTATGAGTAGTACATGTGCGTCTTCATGAAATATTTAAAAACATAACAATAGCTCTGAAACACTTTATATTTTTATAGGTCACGAGCTGTGTAATACGATTTTCTCCACAAAGTTTCGAAGTTGCACTATCAAAAGCTCTCATTTGCTGCGAGGCTTGCTCTGGCGAGACAATCAACTCTGTATGCAGCAACGCAGGAACTTTTGAAATTCCACGAAATTATTTGCGAGAATTTATGAAAACACAGTATGTCGCTATAGAATTTACATGGAATCATTGCATATGAATGATAGAGTCTCTGTTCCAGTTTGCAGCTGAGATTAAATGTTAATACGCTGAAATATGCGCCATAACCCAATTATGCTCATTATCATTATTCAAATGGTGCAGGATAGAATTTCTAACAAACTTCATGAAAACGAAAATTAAGTTCCTGAGCTAGACTTGACCAGTGGACAAAAGGGGGTCACAGGGATGACTTTACCCCCAATTATATGGAACACAACTAAAATGAATATGTGTCATTTAGCAGCATGCCTTCCGAGGGGAAGCTGGAGCTTTTGAACTTTGGAATGTAGCTATTGTTATTAGGTATGCTGTTCGTCTCTACCACATACAGAAATATACTGAAATTTACATTGAAATATACGTATTGTGGTCGTTGTTCAGTCACGTTTGTATCACTCTTAGACCTTTCCCTATCGATTCTGCAAAAAATAGGCCATCTGAAACTTCCATGATCTTTAGATTCCTTGACTGAAACTTTGGATGAAAAATCCATGTTCAAAGTGCTATGGAAACTGGAAGTGCATGCTTCATACCGGTTAATACATTTCCCAAAATTCTTGTGGTTGATTTAAAAATGTTTGTTTTGGCTAGGATAAAGATTCAGGGGGAAATTTAATGTGACCATTTATTTTTCTGCAGATAAATAAATAAATAAGTAAATAACGGGACTACTGATTGTATACCCTACATGGCTTGATGTAAACACCATTCTGCACATCAGTGTCCATTTTCACTGATTTCATATTTGCACTAATCGTGTAGGTCAAGTTGCAGATTTAGGCAATTGAAACGTTGTTGTGGAAAATATTTAAACGATAGTCTGAAATGTAAGTAATCATTGGAGATACCCTTGTACGTATCCATATAGGTTTATTTAAGACTGTGTTTTGGGTCTAGATATTATAGAGAAAAAAACGACTTCGTTTTCAATGTCAAAGTGAGAATTTTTCGGATAAGCAATGGACATTTTTCCTGAGCAGATACCATGAGAAACTCTAGACCGCTAAGATTTATGTTGAGGAAGACATTCATACGCAGTGAAATTAAGTAACAATCATTATGGCCCGACTGAAAGGAAAGTCTGGAGATTTGAGAAAAGAAATTATGGATAATAATGAATACCGTCACAATGGTATTCCAATTGACTGATATCTTCTGAAGAAAACCGAATTTCTACAAACAAGTCTGTCACTCAAAATGCTAAAAGGCTAAAGAGTTCTTTGAAAATCATCGTAACATTTTAAATTTTTTTGACAGAGACTTCAACGGAACTTACGAATATTTTTCAACGCCGCATCAACACAGTTGATTTCTGGCCAATTCTGAAGGCGACGAGGAGACTTTTATTTTCCTAACGGAAAAATGAAACAGACCCATTGCCATGAATCGATGACAAGTTGAAAAAAGAATCCAATTCGACATATTTTTCAACGTTGGGTCCGAAAAGCCAAAATAATTGGTTGATGAAAAAAATTACTTTGAAGTGGCAAAAAGAAGAGTAAGATGACGAAATATCGAAAAATGTCTGTTGAAAAACTTGCCCAGAATTCAATTATGTATAATGTACTCGTATACAGAGTTTTAAATGAAATTGGAGATGACAATTTTTTTAATATTTTCGTATCTTTTCACAAATTTTACTTCTGTATGTGAGAATATAAACAAATTCTAAGCACCTTTTTCTAATAATGACATTTTTCGATACTTTGCCATCTACTATTCTTTCTGCCAGTTCATAGTCATTTTTTTTCAATTGGCCGCCATACCATGGATCACGTGACATATTCAAAATTGATCACCTCAAATATTTTATTCGATACTCTAATGATAAACTTTTTTCTGTATTGCAGGTATATCTGGAATAATTGAAAGTAGCGATTTTTTCTGAATATCATTCAATTGTTTTAGAAACGCTGTTTTTATGGTTTTAAATAACGTTTATTATTCATTATGAACGTATTTGATCAATAAAATTAATTTTAGGATTTGTTCCCAAATATTAGTGCAAAATTTTAATTGGATTCCACTTGCCAAGGTCCATATTTTACATTTTGGTTAATTTTTTTAATTTTTCTCTTTAAATTTTTCAAAAGATAATGTATTCGACGGAAAACGAAGCTCAGTATATCGAATGTCTTGTTATTTGAAATATTTTTAACAATAAAAATATTGTTGTTACTAGAACGACAAACATCAAAAATGAACAAAAAAATATTTACAAAAAATTGCAATTTTCAATTATTTCAGAGAGATATTTCAAAATTCGCATATTGACCTAAAATTTAATTTGTAGTTTTTGATATCCCTCGTGAACAAAATTAATAAGCGAGTCCATGATGCACGTCAAAAAATCTGTCAGATACTGTATATTTACCAAAATCCAAAATGACTTACCTTCCCTAAACCCGGTATCACCCTCACTTGACGGGAAGGCATGCCCTGTAGGAAAGGAAAAGACAGGATGAAAATACAGCACTGGATAGTTAGTAATTTGTACAAAATTGAGGTTAAAAAAGTCTCCATTCCAAGCCAATAGATTTGCGAAGTTCGAGAAAAAATCAACAAATCGAAAAAATGCTTTTTGCTTTTCCAAAATGCAAAAAATAAACACATACTTTGTTAGTAGATAGGATGTAGGAAATAGGTGTATATATGGGACGTGGAATAATCAATGATTAAACGGTATATTTTCAGTTCGTATATTACTATAAACATCTAAATAATATAAAATAAAACTATACAAAATATATTTTTGGGTTCCTTACATACTAATGAATCAATAAACTTTCAAGAAAACAACTGTTGGCATCTACATTACTTAGTGCCATGAAACTGCAGTTGAAAACCAAACGAAAATTGTGCCCAAAACTCAAATATAATAATGATAAGTATACCTTTTTTTTAGTGACAAGTAAAAAAAATTATATCAATTTTTTATTATCCAAGTAATCAAATAACTCAACCCTAATTATTGTTATGAATACAATATGAAATAACAAGTTTTTAGCTACCGCTATACTACTTTTATATACATTCAAAGCATAATTGTTATTATTATTAGTCAAAAAATACATATTACAATCGTATTGACTAGATATTCCTACTGCTAAAGGGTGCTCAAATATCAGTTAGTATTTTGTTAATAATTATGAAATAGCTAGTTGGGAGGAGCTCCAAGTGCACAAGACTTGCTCGAGAAAATCCTAAAAGTTAACATATACATTAATATTATTGACTCATTTTATTCCCCTAAAGCATTCCACCACCTCAAACAACTCAAACAAGTCATGTGAACTGAATCGCTCAGCACTGAAAATTCAATGGGCCTTAGACCCGGTAAGAGTAGTGGCGGTAGCCAGTACCACCGGGTAATCTTCCCGAGGTAGTCGAGCTGTAGCTAGAGCTGTAACCCCCTGGTCCATCACCCCTGGTGCGAGAAGAACGTTCCGTGGAGTAGGTAGACCCTCCTGGTCCTCCCGCTGAGGACCGGGTCACTGATTCGGACGTGGAGTAGGAACTTCTCGCGGGAGCAGAGTAGGGATCACCGTAGCGGTTCGAGGAGGAGTCTACGTTCGAGTTATAGGAGTAGGAGTAGACTTGTTCGGCTGAACGTTGGCTACGGTCCGGTGTATCGTGGACTACGTAGTGTCTTGGAGTCTGAGGACAAAGAATAATTATCGGTAAGGGATAGAATGCGCGTGGCTTATGTTTTAGAGTTTTTCGATGTTTTATTTTGTTGAGAAAGTGGTTTTATAGCCGTTGACTGGGTTTCTCAGAGATAGGTCCATCTACGATGATGAATGCAGGCTGCACCATCTATTGACCAGAGGAAAATACAGTCTACGTTCGAGCTAGGATATATCAGTCTGTTTCAGGATTGATGTCAGCAGTACTGAAGTACTAGATGGGGCAATTTGTGGAAAAGTTGAATTTTGATATGGTAACGAGTAGGTCACAGGTTGACCTGTACCATAGGACACAACATATAAGTTCGTGTATGAAATGCCGTTTGGAAACGTTTGTATCTGAATGATAATGGATGTGTGATAGAATTGTGTCTGTGGTGTCATTACCAATTGCCGAAAAGCAATCATTGTCAGATTTTCACTGTCATCTGTCATTGAGGCTGTCTGAATAATAACCAATTTTAAATTTGCCCAGTCACCTCGTATTTTCAGTACATCTCTCTCGAATCATTTTTGTTACCCAATATTTATTAGGCGGGGCAATACTGATCTGCATCCAGCATCGAAGAGGGAAGCAAACGACCTGCTCAAAAGTGACATCTGTCCTTCACATTCCAATTTATTTACTGTTATTCTAAGTGTGTTTTGACGGAAAACTTATTATATAGTGCTAGTCTAAAGTCCGTTCCCCCCTACTAATTTTTGAACCACCGGGTATATCGCAACGAAATTTGGAAGGCTCAAAAAAAAATGATTGAAGATGGCGCTCAGCTGCCATTTTGAAACTTTTAGCTGGAATTTTCTCATGAAAAAGTAGGTTTTTATCTCCTATTTGAGCCTTCCAAATTTCCTTGCGATATACCAGGTGGTTCAAAAATTAGTAGGGGGGGAACGGACTTTAGACTAGCACTGTATTTTCCCATTGTGTAACTTATTTCACATTTTCATTTCTCTCTGGTTTATTTTGCATCCAACAACATTTAATTTTTCATATATGTGTTTAGCGTCAGAAGCAGCTTGCAATGCGATATTTCAAATCCACCGAAATTATTGCCAAACTTTTTTTTTGGAATATCAGAAATAATTCAGCGCGAAGTGAATCTGAGTATGTGCCAAAAATATTGCCTAATAAAATATGCAAGCGAGCCAAGATCTTTTATTCACTCAACTCCCAAAAACTACCTTTGAATATCAATTATATTATAGAAATTTCCTTAAGGATAAATTTACCCAAAAATCTCTTGAAAGATATATCTGTGATTATTCATTCCTCGGCAGATAATTCAATGATGAATGATCAAACAATATTTCATTGTCAAAATATATATAGTATCGTTATATACAGTGTGTCCACTTATATTGGCGACAAATGGAAAATGAAAAAAAAATTATTTCATAAAAAGTTTTGTATGTTCTAGAACATAATTTGAACAATCAATTTTTGAAATTTATAAGTCGTATTCATACGAATAGTGTCAAAAATATGAATTTGGCAAAAGAATACTTTTATTTCTGACAATTGTGTTATTGTAGAGAAAACTCTTTAAAAACCCTTTTTTTCTTCTTATTTTCAGCGTATATTCATACAATCGCTTATTTGAACGTGATTTTTATTTCTGAACATCTTTTTTTAATAGTAATTTTAGAAATTGCCACAAATAAAAGTATCCACTTTACTCTTGTAACAAATCCATATTTTTGATACCACTCGTATAAAACTGACAAATTTGAAATTTAGCTTCTAGAACGCTGAACTTTTTATAAAAATAACTTTTTACCTAAAAACAAAAAAAATATTGTCCAAACTTAATTGGACACACTGTATATTGTTGTAAGTGAAAACAAATCTGTCATTTCTGAACAAAACTAAATCTGTAAACTATGCGGGATCATCTAGTCTACAAATTACTACAAATACATAAGTAACGGCATAATCAAAACAATATCAACAACTATGCCTCAATCTACAGACTCCTAGATTACCATCATCAAACCTTACCTTTTCATGTTTGCTGCCATCGTGTCAGCAGACCTCCCAATCCACTAAAGGTAAGGGATGGAAGGGTATATGTTAATGGTGCTACGGTTTTTGTATGTGTATATTCTTACATGCAATTTTTGAAAAACTATGTAGTCTACTTGATGTGAAGAAAATTGTCCGACTTGTTTGTAAAAGTTTATTGTGATTAAATGAGGTATATGTAATAACTACTTAAAAATGCATCATTTGACAATATAAGCGTAGCAAAGCATCACAATAATAATAAAGCGTAAAATGCATCAAACCCAAAACAAATGCCGAGGTTGCAGCACCTTGAATATATTTGCTATCAATTTGGTATATTTCTATGAAATATAACTCCTATAAAAAATAAATTGCTGACTATTTGAAAAACTAGTAAACAAACATTCAATAAATACATCTAGAGGCAGTTGAGTATACAAAAGAAAATCTGTTCACGTAAAGTACAGAGCAAGACAGCTTTTGAAGTAGGCAATATATTATAGTATACAACCTTAAGAAGGAAATCAGGAGTAAGTGATTCAATTTATCATGATGTCTCGAAAACTTCAAATTCGTACTAGATGGACATCTCATCGTTTGAATTATATAACACCACTGGTTTCTTGATGATTTTTGTCCACACGACGCCTTTCTGAATTCCATCAGTTTTCGTCAACTCATCACAAATGTAAATTTAAAAAAATCATCCAAAAACATCAGCTGTTCCTTCTATCTATCACAATCTTTGACATGAAATATATCTCAAATTCTATCACTTTATTTATCCAATATAATTTTTAAAGTTTATTGGAAAAAATTTGTTTATTTGAATTTTGTCTTCAATCAACCAAAATAATGACGTCTTGGAATATGCTTCTTTTCTATTTCTATTAAGTAGCTTCATGTTTCTTTATCGCAGTTATTTTCAGTTGCACAATTAGATTCATTTCATACCATATCTATTAATTTCAAGGCAAGCTTATAATAAAATAAATGATGTCATCGGTACAAACTAAGTCAAATAGAGGACCCCTTATCAAGCCTTGTGGAATACCACTTCCATCATTTAATACAATGATACCTTTCCAAAGAAACTTCTCTACTTTCATACAAATATTTGCAAAGAGATTTTCAGAAGAATTCCTGTGAGAGAAACAGTTGAAACATTCGAGAAGGATAATATACAAGGACGCATGTTCTCACTTTTCAGTTCCTGTACTTCGTCTGACCACCTAAGTGCTTCTATTTTATCAACAACACTGCTACTAGATATGGAGAGGAAACTCCAAGTACTGACAGTACTAATCAAACTATTTTTTGATACCACTGGTAATACTACTGACAACCCTATTACCCTAAAACGAAAGCCAGTAATTCTTACACTAGGTATTGAACGGAAACTACCGGTACTAAATTATGTCATCAAGTAGAGGTCCGGATATTAAGCCTTGTGGAATACCACTGCCATTCGTTAGAACAGTTTTCCACTTTCATAGGAACAGGTATGAGAAAAAAGTTTCCAGAAGAATTCAAGTGACTGAAACAGTTGAAAATTCCAAAAGGATGTTATACAAGGATACATGTCACTATTCAAGTTCCTGTACCACGTCTGAACACCTTAGTGCGTCTATTGTATCATCAATACTGGTAGTGGATTCAGCAAGCAGACAGTACTCACCAAACTACTTTTCGACGCTACTGGTAATACTAATGACAGACCAATTACGTTTTCACATGTCTTGAAAGCAAAGTACTAGTAGTAATGCAACTACACGAACTGTTTTTTGCAGCCAAGACAAAAGCCAGTAACTCGAAAACTACTGGTCCTAGTCAATACCCACTCAACTCTCTGTTGCTGGTACTACTCAAAAAAGCCTTATTTCGGAAAAATAACTATACTGATACCGACAGAACTCACTGAACTGTCTGGTACCACTTAAATGCCTACTACGTTTTTTCCACACTCGTTCTTGGATAAAACTATTGGTACTGCCAGTACTCACTAGGTTTCTTTCTTAGGGTCGTTTTTGGCAGCCAATACAAAAGCCAGTAACTCTTACACCAGGTATTGATCGAAAACTACTGGTCCTAGTCAATACACACTCAACTCTCTGCTACTGGTACTACTCAAAAAGCCTTACTTCGGAAAAATAACTACTGATACCGACAGTACTCACTGAACTGTCTGGTACCACTTGAAAAGCCTACTACGTTTTTTCCACACTCGTTCTTGGATGAAACTACTGGTACTGCCAGTACTCACTAGGTTTCTTTCTTAGGGTCGTTACCTATTCCTCAACTGTCTCGCTGTGTACCTCCCTGAATTTACCAAACAGGAGGCAAGTCGGAGGTCGAGACCATCCTCCTCTTGTAAGGCAAATCCGGGCACTCTGCGACCTTGTGCAGCCTAGGCAGCACGTAGTCCATGGACTCGGCGGTAGGCTGCATGTGGCTCCTCAATATGCCGGTGAAGACTTTCTCCCTGGTGGCGTCCCTGGCAGAGACGTAAGGCTTCACAGGCTCCAGATAGGCCGCTGGCCTAATTTTGGCGCGTTCTTCCGGCGACAGGATGGATTTTCTTTCGGTTTTGATCTGCTGGTCGGGTTTCCTTCTTCCGAAAGCGGTGACCGGATCTGGAACCAGACTTGGCCTCGGGACGAACGGCACTTTGTCCCAGGGGATCTCACGTTTCTGCAAGAATGGATGATATCAGTGCTGTTCGTCCCACTCCAAATCCGGCAAGGGGAGGGGCAGGGCGGAATTTTAATGAGAAATTGCAAGAAGTTATAAAGGAAAATATTGTGTTCGGGGGAATATGTAGAACTTTTAAAAGTGTCATTATCAGTTTTCTGATTACCGATGCAGAAAAACTCCACAAATTTAATATAACCACCAAATGTTATGTGATGGTAGAACGATCAAAAAATATCGATCAGTTCAATGGTATCATAGTAGTACTTGTTTCGAACAAATATAGGTTCATCAACAGCTAAGTTTTAAGTTATGGAGAGAAAAATGTTATATAGAAACTTTGATGAAATTAAAAGAGGGGTGTCACCAGAGTGCTTTTACCTCTACTCGAAAGATGGAGCTGCCTAGACCACATATTATAGCGCGGGATCAGAATGGGCCAATAGCCAACCATAATAGGATGCGAATTGCGAGTTGTGAAAATACGGACGAGGAACAGATGGCATTAAAACTATTCGCACAGATCTACTTCACCTCCTTTTCGTTTCTGTTAGAGATAAATGTATGATTTACATACAATGATAAAAAAATATAAAATATGTAAATTAGCAGTTGAAGTTGAAAAAGACTTAATTTCTGTATGTGCATTTGTACATATAATAATCCATTGGATTTGGATTTATCATCTTCATATGGAACGTAAAGCTGAGACCATTCATTATGATTCTTATTATTTCCAACTGTGACGGGCATTTCATACGAACGTTACCTGCACGGCGCGGCGGTTGCTTAGTCGCTACCTCTCTACCTCTCGAGAATACGTGGATTTGGGACAAACACGCACAAACGTAATAACATTTTCAGAACTCTGGATTCTTATTAATAGAAATAGCATTCCCCAGCTACGTGTTAGTAAAAATAACCTACTGAAATTTTAACTATGACAGAACGAGCGAAAGTTGCGAAATTGCGCCTTGATAACGAGCAGAGAATCAAATTACATTTTTTGCGCTGGGGATTCACAAAAGATTGACGTCTGGTTATTGGGTTGTTTTGTTGGATGGGCTGTGGTGATGCGAAAGTTGATGATGAAGTTACAACTTCTAACACGCTAATATCTCATTTTTATTCAATGCCACGCAAGTGCCGACTAATTCAATTACTTAAATATCTCATTTCGGTAACATTGTATAGTTTTTTTTAATGGAATTACATAATCCATTTTTCGTTATTATCTGGATAAGAGACAAACGAAATCAACAAGAAGTCAGATAAAGCTGTACTTTTTCTTTTCTCATTTCCTCTTTTCATTCAATTTTCATGTTTATTTTCCTTGTTCCGATAGTCACACAGGTTGTTGATGCCTTGAAATTATTGACGCTTGTTTTTTGTGCTTAACCAAGTCTTATAGCTCCCTGAATTTGACTGCCCCGAACTGAAGATGGCCAACAAGACTGAAACACGAGTATGTGATTGTTTTCCCACGTATGATTATTTATCCCGTTTAACTCTTCTGAATACAGGATGTTTCAAAATGTAATACAAATATTTTAAGGGGGTATTCCTGGAGTCCAAATAAAAACTTTTTTCCATGAACACCTTCAAGCGAAAAAATAGTAAATATTTAAGTTTAGTTACAATTATGTATGTTTTTTGGACGGTGTCCCCGTTTCTTGCTTGAAAAATAATGTAACTCTTATTCAAAAGGGGTGAATGGGGGTTGCTTACAGTTTTATGGCCAAAATTTTCTATTTCCACCAAAAAAATTCAAATTTAAACATCACCGTTGTCCCTGCAAAAACTCAAAATTCTGACCTCTTGAATCAGTCGGTAAATGAAAATACCTAATGCGGGCTATGACTCCCTTTTTAACGTTGTAATTGTAAAACAGCACTTCGATCTATTAGTAAGTTTGACGTTTCTCAAACGGTATACATCTTTTTGTATTTTTCGGCATAGTGTTAATTTTGTATTCTGTCTGTAGCTTGGAGAAGGGGAATTTCAGGACACATGTTTTTGGGAAAAAAAGTCTTATTTTGATCTAAGAAATATGCTCTTGAAATTGTATTACATTTTCAGACACCCTGTATTACTATACTGGTTGTATAATATGGTGGTAGCTCCTGCAATAACATATGCTTCTTTGGTATATCCTAAGACCCAACAAAAAAGGACTCTGACAAGATCAAGCAAGGTCCAAAGACTTGCCAGGCTTGAGATCACAGGGGCCATGACTGCCTCCCTTTCACTAAGTGACCCAGATAGATGCAAGGTTTAGAGCCTTCAGAATACAAAACATACTGGACAACGTTCTTATTGGGCCAGGACACATGAACATCAGAGAATCATCGAAAATGAGCAGATCTACATAATTTTTCAAGTGCAGCCTGTCTATAAAGCCATGAGAAGTCAGGAAATGACAATCCGACTGGTATGGCCACACAAAGAGGAACAGAAAACACTTGCAGGCGATGAGAATGCTGACAAACTTGCTGGAAGAGGGTCGTTGGAAAACCATCAAAATCCAGAACAGACTATACAGTAGTCCAAAACGTACTGCACGAAGATCTGTGAAAGACTGGATCGAAATACGAAAAAAACAGGATCATCAGCACTTGATAGAGGAAAGATGGTCGGCTATGCGCCAGTAAGAGGCACGTAAATAAAGGGACGGCCAGTAGCTTTGTCAAGACCAGTGTTGATTATTCCAGTTTTGGGGGAGGCTAAATCCTGTGCCAAAATCTGTGTATTACAAATAATATCCTGATCTGGACGCAGCTGAAATATATCATACTCCTTCAAATAAAAAGTGTGTTCCTCGGGTTGGAGACATGGTTGTTTGCTTTAGTGGAGTTTTGATTGCTGGAACCGAGAACTAGAACTTTTCTACCCTAAGAGTATCTGCAAGCACCAAGGGGCGATATTTTAGTTTCTTCTCAGCCGGTAAACGAAGAGCCAGAAATACCACGTGTCGGTCTGGCCTCCATGAATTGAAGATGATATGCCAGGCGCTGATCAGATGGGAACCTTTTGGAAGATGACCAAGAGCAGTTCGAAGTTTCCTACAAGAATCTTCCCTAGCATGACCCCAGTAATTTGTATAATCTAATAACCAAGAACTTTACAATTCCAAGACCAGATAGGATGAATCATTATTATTGAAATGATTCCCTTGCAACCAACAATGCAAGAGTTTTCAAGTTTCAGATTTTGGAACGAATATTTTTCAGACCCAAGTCTGATAGTCATACGCATTCTATGTTGTACATATGCGACTACTTTAGAAACAGATACGGGTGAAAATGATTAGAGAAAAAAGTCGCAAGGACCAAATCCAATCAAATTAATTCAACATAACATCAGATCAGGCTTTGGTCATTTTTTTTTTCATTACTATTTTATGTAATTAGCAAGTAAATGAAATGATAATCCTTCATGTAAAATAATAGCAAAAATTTGGCAAAAAGCCATGATTTCATAAAATAAAAATTAATTATTACAATCACATGAATTATTAGACATAACATATAGGTTAAAATTTTTATTTTGGTTTAGTTGTAATAAACCCAGATTTAAAAAAGTTATAAATGAAATTTGGAAGCATCCGTTTCTGATTTTGGCTGCCATTTCATTTTGTAATGGATATAAATATTTTTCTAATGGTTTTCAGTAGTGGAAATAGAATATTGGCAAAGTCGCAGAGCGGATGCTATCTATAAATCATTTTTGACACTGTTCAATTGTTTGGAGTAGGCTGAAACAGATGCTTCTATCGAAAATAAAAACATATTGGCGGTAATATTATTTTTTTAAATCATTGTTCGTTTGCTAATTCTCATGGAGCTACAAGTTAATATCCATTAATATTTCAGAAAGGGAATATTGAGATTTTTTCGTAAAAAATAATATATAGTAAAAAATATCGTTTTCCTCCTACCCCTATAGAAAGTACACACTTTCCTCCCTCAAACCAGGGAGGATACTCATACTTTTCCTCCCTAGGAAGGAAAGTACTTTTCCCCTCCCTCATTTCAAGTGAGTTGTAAGCGATGAAACTTGTGAATATATTATAATCAAATTGTTTCTGTAATTTCTAGAACATCTCATGAGGTGATACATACTTGGGCTTATGTAATAAATATATTTAGATGTTATAAAGTCTCGATAGGAAACAATTGATAGCAAATATGTTTCGGGTACCTCAAATTGAAAAAAAAAATGTTAAATTACTCTTTAACTTTGAAAATATATAAAACTTTGTTTTGAGAAGAAAATGAGCGCTAAGAAGAAAACCAAACAAATCAAAGAAAATTGCACTATTTCAATATGTGGAGTTAGTAATAACAAAACAAAAAAAAATCGTAACAATTCATGAAATTTCGCAGAAAAAGTCAACTATCTCTATGATTCGATTATATTAAATATTTCGAATATGTATAAACAAATATTGTCACAAAACTTGCGTTTACTTTCGAATATTTATTAGTCGATATTCAAAACAGATATTTCTTGAAATAACAGCATTCATTGAAAAGTTGACTGTCAAATCATTCAAATGTCAAAATTAATAAATTGCTTGACTTTCCTGAAAAGTATCATGGATCGTTGCTGAAATATTTTGTCTGCACATTGTTAATTATGAAGGTGTCTGGAAAAGTCACAAATCTTTTTTTTTAAGAATCAAATGTTAAAAAATGGGTATAGTTCTTATACGTTCAGATGGAAACAATTATCATCTATCTTTTTTATGGCTCAGTAAGAGGGCCAGGTAGCTCAGTGGTTGAGACTGTCGCGTTCAAAACCATTGCTATGTTCAAATCCTAGTGACAACAGATTTTTATCTGATGGCCCGAGAAAGTGCTAGGAATCGCACGTTAAACGGTAATACCTCGATAATCCTTGGCTCGCACAAGTTTCTACTTTTGAGGGCTGCCTTTCGTAAGGGCTGGTTAATGGAAAAAACAATATTAACAATTTTTCAACAACAAACTCGGCGTTATTTTTGTTCAAAAAAATCTTCAACTTCAGAAATGTTGGCATATTCTTAAAATCCTCTTGGAAAAAGTAGTTCCAAATTCAATTCAAGTGAGCACATCATTGTAGTTTTTTTTTCAGTTTTTCAAGGTGTACCTGTCTACTCATCTACTTTGCTTTTCTCAAGCTATTTGAGAAAAATCGGCCATGTGTCACATCATTGATCAAGGAAAATATGGTTATAGATCAAGAATATCAAGAATATCATGAAAGTACACGAAAACTCTTTATGATAGTATATCCATACAAAGTATTTTCTACGACAGTTATTATATTGGCAAGTTGTAGCTTGTATGTTGCGAATTGTCGTCGTATTATCAAATGACTCCCGATTAGAATTTGACATGAAATAGTGTCTTTTTCAACAATGAGTAAATGTATGAAAGGTGTCTAAAGAATAACTTCACGCACAGTTGATGGTTCTACGCACTGTTAATTTTTTTATGCACTTCTGCCACTTTATACACGTAAATAAAAAGTATGTGATTCAGAGATAGTAAAATTAATACATTATTGTTTAATCTTCGTTTTAAAATCAATGATAGTTGATTTTCGCTTAAAAAAAGTGTTTTCCAATTCTCTGCATCATAATTAATAAAAAACACGAGGCATTATTCTTTGAGTAAAACTGGTGCCCAAACCTTACTATCCACCACTTTTCACCCCCAAGACGGCCATTTTTCCAGACACCACTTCAAAACATACCCTCAGCAAACTCCCCAAGCTCTTATCTAAAAACTATTCAACTCACCGAGCTAGTGTAGGACGAAATCGAAGGGGATGGCCGATAGGGCCTCCTGGTCGTGTAAAAGTCGGATTCGTAAACCATTTTTTCGGATATTTCGGGCAAAGGCGACGTGTAATATGTTAGAACGGCGTTTCGAGATGTTTGAACAGGACTGAAGCTGGACCTAGTCGCCTGGGGTTTTAGCACAACGTACCGGTCTATTTTTAGCCGCCGAGTCGCGCGGATTCGAATCCTCTTTATTTTTAATCGTTCGTACACCGGTCAGATATTTTTCTGATAAATACTCTGTGGGTGCGGTTCGTTGGGTCACAATGGAGCGTCGGCTGTGAGATTTTGTTATGCGTTTGTTGTTTATTGGCTTTGTCCTACGCTAATGCTCTAGAAAATCGATTCGTTGAGTCGATTTTTTTGGCGCTTCGGGAGCGTTCTTGAATGGGTGCCTCGTCGATCAATTCTACTTGCTTTGATGTTCGAAAATGGCTCATCTTAGTGGATTTAAACTCCGCTTCGTTAGGATGTCCTTAGGATGTCCCATGCAAGTCATATAGGGATGAAACAGGGATGCAGCTTGGTCACAACTAGGATCAAATTCTGCATGATTGGGACTTGATAATTGGACCATTTTTTTTGCAGACATTATTTATTGTCTGCAAAGACCTTTACCCTATACTGATGAGGGCAAGAACCAAGAAATTGATCTATAGGTGGTCCAAATGCGGTTATTATAAAAAAAAAAAAATGATATTTCGAGTTTTTGTTCGAAAAATTTGTGTTTAGTTGTTCGTAATCCGGGACACCACGATAATTGTCCTGTCATACATCGCCTTTCTCCGATAGAAAGATACCTACTTCGTTATTATCTTTTCTGAATCCCAATTCGATGAAAACCTTAAAATAATATAAAATATCGGAAACAGTAGATACCTAAATCCTCACTCTCAATTTCAATACACGATGCTCTAAGCCTGAACAAATAAATATGAATAAAAAACATTACGAGGACTCTAGTTTATTCCACGGAAATCTCGAATTTTCTAAAAACTTTCCAGAAGCTTCAAGAACATTCTAGATTTTTTTCTGATGTTATAGAAATGTCTTTTTCATATTCTAGAATATTCCAGAAAGTTACAAAACCACGCCCTCTCTCTAGTAACCATATTTTTGAAAACTTACATAATTGTTCGAGAATTTTTGACAATGTCGAAGTACCCTTCTCTGCAAATACTTCCACCGTGTGGAAAATATGAGGCAATCATCGGACAGAAAACAACTACTCCCCGGCTAATACCACGACGGATATTGAATTAAATCTGACAGATATTTGTTAAACGTTCTTCCAAGAAGACCCAGTTGCGATTGCTTATTGTAATTATACAGCAGATTATCCTTCATTTGGCTGGGAAAGACCACCTGCAGAAGCGTTTCCATGGCTACCTACGACCAGTTGAAAAGTGGAAAATTGGGAAAAGCATACTAGGCTTTTTTTTATCGCAAAAATAACACCATATTCTGTTTCAGAACGCACTAAAATCTCCATATCTCAGTGCTAATTCACCAATACAGATGTTTTTGTCGTCGTTTCATTTTCCATTATGTCTTCTTGTCCAAGAAAATTGTAAAAGATGCGATCCGTAATTGCCACACGTCCTACGCCTTCTATTTACGTAGAGAAAAACAAAAACACCACGCGTAACTTTCATTCAATGGACTACACACACACGATTTGAAGCTGGTGGGAGATTTTTTACGTCAAAGGAGCCGAAGTAAACAATGTGTTCGATTTCGTGGAAAAATATTGAAATGACTCTCTGAAACCGTAGTGATTTTTTGCATTTCCTAACTATGTAAGTGGATATGACAGTTAGGTAATTTTGATTTCGCGCGGAGTAGAGCAAAATATAACCTTAATACTTTGCACCTAGTTTGATGTTTAATCTGACATGTGAACAGTCACTAATTACAATAAAACCAACCTAGCTGAAAACGTGAAAACGTGATGCGCACTCGTAGGACAACGGATAACATAGTCCGTAATATATTCAGTCACAGCCGACTTAATCTCCCGAGCCACCGCTTTACAACGCTTAATGTGGTTATTTAATTTTTTTCGTCACAAATGGAATCGCAATATATTCAATTTCTTATACAGAGTGACCCATTTGAAAGCGGGCCACCTCTCTAAAACTGTTACTTATTATCCGATTCAGAAGTTTGTTTTTTCAATAGATAGAGCATCAATAGTTCTAGTTAAGTGACATAAATTCGAAATGAAAATAAAAATTTCAAGGCCTACTTCGAATTTTTTTCAAGGTCAAAAATCCAAAAAACATACTAACGATATTTTTAGATCAAGTGATATATGTAAAAATATCGTAAGAATGCGTCCATCAATAAAAAACTAATGTTGGTATAACATTTGAAAATTTTGTCAATAAATCAACCCACTACTTCAATTTCAGAACTTTCATCTAAAATCTTACTACACCACTGGATTTAGAATACTTCGAAATACATTTGGTCAGAATGTCATCGAAATCTGTTCATAAATAAAAAAGTTGTGAAATAAGAAAATTTTAAATTAGTGGAATTTTAGGAAAATTTTATTTTATTATTTTATAATTTTTTTATTTATGAACAGATTTCGATGAAATTCTGACTAATTATATTTCGAAATATTTTGAATCCAGTGGTGTAAACAGAATTTTGATGAAAGTTCTGAAATTGAAGTAGTGGGTTGATTTATTGACAAAATTTTCAAATTTTATACCCATGTAACTTTTTTATTGATGGACGCATTCTTAAGAAATTTTTACATAAACCACTTAAAATGTCGTGAATCCAGTGGCGTCGCCAAATTCTATATAAGAAAATCGCTAGTATGTTGTTTGGATTTTTGACCTTGAAAAAAATTCGAAGTAGGCCTTGAAATTTTTATTTTTATTTAGAATTTATGGCAGTCAATTAGAACTATTGATGCTCTATCTCTTGAAAAAAAAACTTCCGAATCGGATAAAAAATAACAGTTTTAGAGAGGTGACCCGCTTTCAAATGGGTCACTCTGTATATGGGAAATCTGTCAATTTTGGTTTTTCCATGACCTAAAATTCACATTTAGGGAGATTTTTTTAAAATATTTTTCCCGGTAAGTGCAGAAACCATATAGATGATCTCTGACTTTTTTCAGATTTTTCATTTGAAATCTGACTGATGAAAATAATATGTTATTGGAAGGTATTATCTATACATAATGAGCAAAACTACCTGAGTTTGGTACATTCTGTATAATGTACCTTCCAATAACATTATTATTATTATTATTATTTTCATCAGTCAGATTTCAAAGGAAAAATCTGAAAAGAATCAGGGATCATCTATGTGGTTTCTGCACTTATCAAAAAAAAAATTAAAAAAATCTCCCGAAATGTGAATTTTAGGGCAAGGAAAAACTAAACTTGACAGATTTCCCATATCTAAGGAATTGAATATATTGCTATTCTAGTTTGTGATGAAAAAAATTAAATAACCACATAAATCGTCGTTCTTTTCTCTAAAAATTCATTCTCCTGTTTTTTTTTCTAGTTTTTTGATAAGCCGAGAAATTCATATTAAAGAATTAATGACTAGGACGTCAAATTGCCTTCCATGCGGTGTTGCCGATTTTCTCACCAGTTATAAGGCACTCAACATGGACGTACGCTCATTTAAAATGTTCAGCTAGATTGGTTTCACTATACCAATAAAGTTTTGACCATGACAATTTGATTTCTCATTAGACTTTCCATCGGTTGACCTGCATTCCCTGGTTTTTATTAACGTTACTACAGAGTTATCATATTTATTAATTTTGAAGAAATTTGTTATCGTATTGGCACTCCTTTTTTGGAGTATCTAGTTGTTTCGCTTATCCTATGACCTTGAGTTCGAATTGACATCTCTCAATTTTATTTTGGTCTAAACTTTTTTATTATTTAACAACGAAGAGCTTATAGAAGTTATAAAGACCTGGTTTGCAAGATCAAGATATATTTTTTTAAGATCTAGAGGCGTTGAAAGTTTGTTGAATTAAATGTTTAAGTTAAGAGGGGAGTATGTTGAATGATGAAATAATTCGACTTTCAAATTTTGTTTCTTCTATAGCAGGCTGAGAATTTTTCAATGCATCCTGACATGTTGTTCACTGGAAAAACTGAGAAAAAAACGGTTCCTTCATGAAAATCTGCCAGCAGTGAACGCAATCTGCGAATATTTAAAAATAACTCAAACCTCTCTAAACAACTCGAACGGTCGTGGCCTGAAAACACCATTACAAAAATACTATCAAACCTTTCAGTGCCACAATACTGAAATTAATTACTGCTGGTTTTATACTGCACAATGAAAGCGAACAGAGAGTTTTCCGCTGGTGAAATGATAGAGGCATGATTAAAACTAAATATTAGCGTTACGAGTGCTATGATAATTCAAAAAAATTCGCAGTGAGGTTGGAGGTTTGTTTTTTCTTTCTGTTCTCCATGTACCACAATTATGATGGTTTGGTGATGATGCAGTTTCGAGAAATGAGATGCACATGCAATGGAAAATAGTCCAATAGTATTTTTAATATTGAAAAATTGATATATACCTGGTGATTCAACCAAGTATTAGCGGTCCTGTTACTTTCTTATACGAAGAGAAAATCATAACGTACCTTATGCATTTTTTTAATGGTTCATGTTCATTGAAAGCAATTTAATGATTTAGTATCCATATTTCGGTCAAAGGCTTACATGAAATAGTAAAATCGACTATGTCGAAGAACCCTTCTCTCCATATATTTCCACCGTATGGAAAATATTAGGCAAACATCTGACAGAAAACGACTACTTCCCTGGCTAATACCACGACGGACATTGAATTATTATTTGTTCACGTCCTTCCAAGAAGACCCAGTTACAATTTGCTTATTGTAATTATACAGCATTATCCTTCATTTGGCTGGGGAAGACCACATGCCGCTCGTCAGTGACAGGGTAGGTCGGACAACATTAGAGTCGTCCTGCCCCAGCCCAATGAATTATAATCCACTGTATAACTAATATTTCCTCACAAATGAAGCAGCGACTTACAATAAAAGTCAGCTGCAGCGCCACCCGTGGAGAAACCAACAAGCAATCCTCGGTAGCATATTGGACTTTTTTCTGTCACCCTATTTCAAGAAATGTTTTTGCGTTAGAGCTCTTACAAATAATACAATTCAAGAGGAATCATTTGTAAAAGTTCGCACATGTATATGGCCGTTTGTGCAATTGGTAATACTAATTCCTTTTGGTACCTCTGGCCCGCTAAGCACACTCCATTACCAAACGATAACCGATAGGGGCCCCTTCAAAAGCAATTTCTTTGAATGTGAGATGGAAAAATAGAAACCCTTTGTATGGTACTTGTGCCAACATCTATCATCCAAGAGACGATACATTCAACGGCGAAAAGTTGCAAGCATAACAGTTTTCTTCAAAAGAGAATTAGGTAGTGTTTTAGTGTTTTAGATATCTTTATTCGCAGTCTGCGCAAAGGGTGCTGCCGGGACATACAAAGTCAAAAGCAATTTGTATGTGAGATGGATAAATAGAGAAACCCTTTGAATGGTACTTGTGCCGACATCTATCAGCCAAGAGACGATACATTCAACGGCGAAAAGTTGCAAGCATAACAGTTTTCTTCAAAAGAGAATTAGTGTTATAGATATCTTCATTCGCAGTCTGCGCAAAGGATGCGACATCTATAATTATTTGGTTGAAGTGATAAAAAGTAGATCAGGTGTTTCTTGTCATAAGCATTTTAATTGTCAAGCCGACAAATTCTATCGGCACTTCATTCGAGGAAGTCCTTTGACCAGGGATATAACATCTGTAAGAGAGCACCACGACATACCCTGGCGGTATGGGGGCTATATATACCAAACCCTGGATATTTTCCGGGAGATCCCCGAAGACGAGTAGAAACTCATTGACCGAGGTCACGATGTACACAACCGGTTTTTTCGTTGTTTTTCCGGACACTAGTCAGATCTTCAAACGATGATGAATCCAATCGCCTGATGGCTCTCTATGAAAATACTAGTTTCCCCTGCATGGTTCACCAGGAGGCAAGGACTCAACAGAAAGGTGACAAAGCCCATATCCGTGGAAGTGGCCCACACAACACCGTGGGGCCTGCCCTTCGGGCAGGTGAGTCATGGTTTCATCCCGCCCGCTGGACCACCAGAAGGGCAGGAGGGAAACCTCGCTCCGGGGAAAAACAATTCACAAAACTCCCTCCTTTACCCCTACCCTGTGGTATAGCGATAGTTTTAAATTGTTTTTATATATTTTCCTGTTTTATGTGTGCGGCCGTATTTTATATATTTCTACTAAATAAACGTTTTTTGCTTTTGCTTTTGCTTTTGCTTTTGCATTTTAATTGTTTTCTCATTATTGATCGATTTTTGGACTATAAATTGAGTTCAGAGACATTCGTTAGTGTTCATAGTTTCAGAATAAGTCAACTTTGAATGGCGGCAGAATTCAAAAGTTCCATTACTAAGAGTATTTGCTCAGTGCCGCAATGCTCTATATAATAATAGTACCACAGACAAAGTTCCTTTACATTATTTTTCTTTTAAAAGAGTTGTGCAAGACATGGCAGTCTACGCAAAGGGTGCTGCCGGGACATACAAAGTCAAAAGCAATTTCTTTGAATGTGAGATGGATAAATAAACCCTTTGAATGGTACTTGTGCCGACATCTATCATCCAAGAGACGATACATTCAACGGCGAAAAGTTGCAAGCATAACAGTTTTCTTCAAAAGAGAATTAGTGTTGTAGATATCTTTATTCGCAGTCTGCGCAAAGGGTGCGACATCTATAATTATTTGGTTGAACTGATAAAAAGTAGATCAGGTGTTTCTTGCCATATTTTAATTGTTTTCTCATTATTGATCGATGTTTGGACTATAAATTGAGTTCAGAGACATTCGTTAGTGTTCATAGTTTCAGAATAAGTCAACTTTGAATGGCGGCAGAATTCAAAAGTTCCATTACTAAGAGTATTTGCTCAGTGCCGCAATGCTCTATATAATAATAGTACCACAGACAAAGTTCCTTTACATTATTTTTCTTTTAAAAGAGTTGTGCAAGACATGGCAGTCTACGCAAAGGGTGCTGCCGGGACATACAAAGTCAAAAGCAATTTCTTTGAATGTGAGATGGATAAATAAACCCTTTGAATGGTACTTGTGCCGACATCTATCATCCAAGAGACGATACATTCAACGGCGAAAAGTTGCAAGCATAACAGTTTTCTTCAAAAGAGAATTAGTGTTGTAGATATCTTTATTCGCAGTCTGCGCAAAGGGTGCGACATCTATAATTATTTGGTTGAACTGATAAAAAGTAGATCAGGTGTTTCTTGCCATATTTTAATTGTTTTCTCATTATTGATCGATGTTTGGACTATAAATTGAGTTCAGAGACATTCGTTAGTGTTCATAGTTTCAGAATAAGTCAACTTTGAATGGCGGCAGAATTCAAAAGTTCCATTACTAAGAGTATTTGCTCAGTGCCGCAATGCTCTATATAATAATAGTACCACAGACAAAGTTCCTTTACATTATTTTTCTTTTAAAAGAGTTGTGCAAGACATGGCAGTCTACGCAAAGGGTGCTGCCGGGACATACAAAGTCAAAAGCAATTTCTTTGAATGTGAGATGGATAAATAAACCCTTTGAATGGTACTTGTGCCGACATCTATCATCCAAGAGACGATACATTCAACGGCGAAAAGTTGCAAGCATAACAGTTTTCTTCAAAAGAGAATTAGTGTTGTAGATATCTTTATTCGCAGTCTGCGCAAAGGGTGCGACATCTATAATTATTTGGTTGAACTGATAAAAAGTAGATCAGGTGTTTCTTGCCATATTTTAATTGTTTTCTCATTATTGATCGATGTTTGGACTATAAATTGAGTTCAGAGACATTCGTTAGTGTTCATAGTTTCAGAATAAGTCAACTTTGAATGGCGGCAGAATTCAAAAGTTCCATTACTAAGAGTATTTGCTCAGTGCCGCAATGCTCTATATAATAATAGTACCACAGACAAAGTTCCTTTACATTATTTTTCTTTTAAAAGAGTTGTGCAAGACATGGCAGTCTACGCAAAGGGTGCTGCCGGGACATACAAAGTCAAAAGCAATTTCTTTGAATGTGAGATGGATAAATAAACCCTTTGAATGGTACTTGTGCCGACATCTATCATCCAAGAGACGATACATTCAACGGCGAAAAGTTGCAAGCATAACAGTTTTCTTCAAAAGAGAATTAGTGTTGTAGATATCTTTATTCGCAGTCTGCGCAAAGGGTGCGACATCTATAATTATTTGGTTGAACTGATAAAAAGTAGATCAGGTGTTTCTTGCCATATTTTAATTGTTTTCTCATTATTGATCGATGTTTGGACTATAAATTGAGTTCAGAGACATTCGTTAGTGTTCATAGTTTCAGAATAAGTCAACTTTGAATGGCGGCAGAATTCAAAAGTTCCATTACTAAGAGTATTTGCTCAGTGCCGCAATGCTCTATATAATAATAGTACCACAGACAAAGTTCCTTTACATTATTTTTCTTTTAAAAGAGTTGTGCAAGACATGGCAGTCTACGCAAAGGGTGCTGCCGGGACATACAAAGTCAAAAGCAATTTCTTTGAATGTGAGATGGATAAATAAACCCTTTGAATGGTACTTGTGCCGACATCTATCATCCAAGAGACGATACATTCAACGGCGAAAAGTTGCAAGCATAACAGTTTTCTTCAAAAGAGAATTAGTGTTGTAGATATCTTTATTCGCAGTCTGCGCAAAGGGTGCGACATCTATAATTATTTGGTTGAACTGATAAAAAGTAGATCAGGTGTTTCTTGCCATATTTTAATTGTTTTCTCATTATTGATCGATGTTTGGACTATAAATTGAGTTCAGAGACATTCGTTAGTGTTCATAGTTTCAGAATAAGTCAACTTTGAATGGCGGCAGAATTCAAAAGTTCCATTACTAAGAGTATTTGCTCAGTGCCGCAATGCTCTATGTAATAATAGTACCAAAGACAAAGTTCCTTTACATTATTTTTCTTTTAAAAGAGTTGTGCAAGACATGGCAGTCTACGCAAAGGGTGCTGCCGGGATATACAAAGTCAAAAGCAATTTCTTTGAATGTGAGATGGATAAATAAACCGTTTGAATGGTACTTGTGCCGACATCTATCATCCAAGAGACGATACATTCAACGGCGAAAAGTTGCAAGCATAACAGTTTTCTTCAAAAGAGAATTAGTGTTGTAGATATCTTTATTCGCAGTCTGCGCAAAGGGTGCGACATCTGTAATTATTTGGTTGAACTGATAGAAAGTAGATCAGGTGTTTCTTGCCATAAGCATTTTAATTGTTTTCTCATTATTGATCGATTTTTGGACTATAAATTGAGTTCAGTGGCATTCGTAAGTGTTCATAGTTTCAGAATAAGTTAACTTTGAATGGCGGCAGAATTCAAAAGTTCCATTACTAAGAGTATTTGCTCAGTGCCGCAAGTCTGAATGTAATAATAGTGCCAAAGACAAAGTTCCTCTACATTATTTTGCTTTTAAAAACAAAGAGTTGTGCAAGACATGGCAATGTTGTCACAGATAAAAATCTCAAATTTGAATGGGACTGAAATTAAACACTATGATCTCTTATGGAGTTTAGCAGCCGATCACCATTATATTTTTAGCGCCACCTAGCGGGAACGTATTTCGTCAGCAAGAATATTATACTTATTATAGATAAATAGATATCTACAATATCGGCCCTGAACATTTACAAATATTTGAAAAATTCAAATTCAAGTGACATTTGGGAATCCAATCCATCAATAAAAGCACGGCATATTCAAATAATTTGATTCTGCTTGAAGAAAAACTTTTGGTTACATAGTG
This sequence comes from Chrysolina haemoptera, assembly GCA_958298965.1. Lineage (NCBI taxonomy): Eukaryota > Metazoa > Arthropoda > Insecta > Coleoptera > Chrysomelidae > Chrysolina > Chrysolina haemoptera. The sequence continues at coordinate 2,428,135 of OY282600.1, forward strand.
CCAAGATCCATGGCCTACATTACTTGAACTAGACCACAAGAACCACAAGGTAACCTTGTCCATGTTTACTAATTTGTTTTCATTAGGTATGTTTGTAGTTTGGTAGGTAGGATGTGGTTAGCTTCAACGTTAGATTATCGATTATACGTTATTTAGTATTTTCTTCTCAGTAATCCTGAAAAACAGCCAAAGACCAACGTTCCCGTTCATCTAGACACAGTTCAGTACTCAAAAGTGTCGGAGAAGTATCGATTATGACTAGTAAGTAAATTTAAGGGATATTTTTGAAGACATTGATTAAATATATGTAACCTTTCTCAATATATTACAATACTATATGGATTTAACTTGCGGTAAATGTAGTCACACAGATTTCTTCAAGAATTTTGAAAGATTTTTGAACAATATTTTCTGGCTATCAAAAAAGGCCGTGGATAGAGGTCCGCACCTGCGGAACTTTATCATAATTTGCTAAAGGTCCGCACCTGGAAAATTCCGAATATAATATGAAGAATTTTGAAAATACCAATTTAGAATCTGATATGTCTAAGGAACAGGAAACCTCTGAAAATTTAATGTGTGAATTATTTGAAACAGAAGAAGGAAAAGAAATTGATAGTTTCAAACATAAAAGGTTTTATAAAAAAACTGACGAGGACGGGGGAAGGGGAAAATCGCTTCCTGTTTCCTAAACCCCGCAGTAGGTTTGTTATTTCACAATTTCCCTTCCTCATCAGTTTTTTTTATAAAACCTTTTATGTTTGAAACTATCAATTTATTTTCCTTCTTCTGTTTCAAATAAATCACACATTAAATTTTCTGAGGTTTCCTGTTCCTCAGACATATTATATTCGGAATTTTCCAGGTGCGGACCTTTAGCAAATTATGATAAAGTTCCACGGCCATCAAAAAATATCTCGAATCCTAATATCCTTCAAAAAAGAAACATTACGCTAAAATAATAAAAGAAATTAGACTACTTTGCAAAGTTCCTTGGAAGATTAGGGACCACTTCACAGACACAACATTCACAAACTATACGACTATGTATGTTCAGAACACTTTTCATTTCATAGGAATAATCTGTCATGACGTAATAGATGCTATACTACTATATCCTCGAATGTATTTTGTATGCCAGAAATAACTCTTCTGAATTCTCAAAAAACCGAGATTTCCATAATTACCCTACAAGATATGCTGACCAATTTTTTATTTCTAATCACTCAACAGCTCTCTTTTAACATAGCCCCACTGTATCATGAAATAAGATTCTTCAATCATTTCCCACCATCCATGAAAAATGTAAAAGATTTAAAGCTATTTAAAAGACTCCTAAAGAATTTTTTAGTCAAGAAATGTGTGTATAACATTTCCACCAATTTTATGTGTTTACAGTGTACTTGTTTGTATCGTATAATCTTTATTACCTGTATTTTCTCTCATTTACTTCTGTTGACCTGCCTTATATCACTTCTGTGTGATCTAAAAAGATGAATAAAGTTTATTATTACCATTATTATTCCCTTGTATCGTATATTGTTTCCAGCCTCTGAAGACTACATAGAAGAAACGGTATGCCAAGTTTCCGAACTCCAAGAAAACGAACTGAAAACATTCAAATTAGGCGATGGCGAGATATTATTAGTGAAACAGAACGGTGTTATCAGTGCCCTGGGCACAAAGTGCACGCATTATGGGGCCCCAATGGCTACCAGCGCCTTGGGTGATGGCAGGATACGCTGTCCCTGGCACGGGGCCTGCTTCAGCCTTGCCACGGGAGATATCGAAGATTTTCCAGGTTTGGACTCTCTTCCGTGCTACCAAGTTACGATTGATGGTAGCAATGTGAGAGTCAGAGCTGAAAAGTCACAGCTGGTTTCGAACAAACGCGTGAAAAATATGGTCGGTCAGTGTCAGCAGGAGCAACACTGCATTGTTGTTATAGGAGGGGGGCCAGCAGCAGCAACTTGCGTGGAAACGTTGAGGCAGGAGGGTTATAAGGGACAGATCGTCATGGTTTGCAAGGAAAATTGTTTGCCTTATGATAGGGTGAGTAGAATTGAATAGAATTTGTTGATGATTTTCACCCTAAAGTTTTAGACCAGTCAAAATATACGTACTGGGGGAGTCTGAGAGATGGTGTACTCCTATTTTGGAGAGAAATGATCCGATTCAAACTACGACAATTTAGGAGGCTGTTTAAGAACTAAAATATGATTTTTTGAGATTGAAATAAGTTCTGTATAACTTCCGGTTTCGACGGAAATGGTCTTAGTTTGAACTTTTTGAACGCCTTGCTATTTTCATATTTTTTAAATCTAGCGCAAATTCTGATAATAATGAGCTGAATCTTTCATTTAATTTTTTTTATTTATTTATTTTTTCAGATTTGTTGATTTTTCACAGGTGAAACGTTCTTTTTCGATGCAATGTAGTTCAAGAAAATGAAATTATCCCTTTGATTACAATACTTTGCCAGGGTTATTTGAATGTGGCAAAATAACTATTTTTCTAAGAAGGGGAAAATTCTCCATTAAAATGGAAAAATGAAAAATGTTATTTATTTGTAATATCTAACAGAAAACAACTACTTCCCCGGCTAAAGCCACGCTGGACATTGAACTACATCTGATAGATATTGTGAAAAGACTCTAACTGAAAAGAGAAAATCTGACATTGAAAATTCGCATTTTCATTCAGATAGTTGATTTTTTTATGATTTTCTCAAGATTTCATTGAAAATTCATTAAATAACTTAGATAGGGAGAATGTTATTAAAAATATCACTCACAGAAATCGTTCATTTCATTGAAGCAAGGTTCGCTTCTCTCGCATTTAATCCCCAATACATATTTGTCGACGAAAATCTATTTCGCTTTGCCAAGCTCATCAGGGAGATTGATAGAATTGGAAAACAGGCTCTTCAGAAGCAATTATACACAAGGTTGGAAATGATGGAAATATTTCTTCTGCGGGAACAGTTTGAAACTTATTTTTTTACATAGATCTTTTTTTTTTCAAATGTCACGTGGTACCTGGTTTTGAAGGCCTTTCGATTGCCTATGCAACACTGCTTTTTTGTGAAAATCGGCTAAGCCGTTTCAAACTGACAAGCATTTGAAAGGAGGGTATGCTTTTGATAGGAAAATTTGGGCTATTTCTATTTCTAAAATATCCAAATTCTTCCAAATGCTCAAAAATGAGTAATGGAGAACTACATATTAATTTTTTTTTCAATCTAGAATAAGTTATCTTCTATAATATGTTCTCATCAATAATTTTCAAGAAATGCAAAGTGGCAACATTGCCCTTGAATTAATTCAGTAACTAATTGCGCTTCTTTGAGAAACTCTGTATAAATGAAACAAACCATCAAAGAGATAGAATAAAATCCTACAACTTATGTATTCACTATTTATTTTAAATATGTACAATAAAGAAGTTAAAGGGGAAGGGGCGACGGACTTTCGGTCCTCACTGTAGAGTAAAAACACTTACAGTTGACTAACACAAATATTTTCGTTTCATTATAGGTTTTGGTCACGAAAGACATGAACTTAAACATAAAAAATGCAGAGTTCCGCAGTGGCGATTTCTATCAGCAATTCAACATATCTGTAATCAAAGGAGTAGAAGCCCTATCGGTGGATACAAAGAACAAAACTGTATCTCTGAGTAACAGCACTGCACTCCGCTACCAAAAACTTTTCATTGCAACCGGTAGCAGCCCCAGAAAGGCTGATATTCCCGGATGTGATCTGGGAAACGTAATAGTTTTGCGAAACTACGAACATGCCCAGTAAGTCTTCTTCATATATAAAAATTCACTTCCTGATGGTCTTCATGTAATAATCTCGATATGTTTTCAAGATATACCAATTCTCAACTCGCCAAAGACAAAGACGTGGTTATTTTGGGAGATAGCTTCATAGCCATGGAAGCTGCTGATTACTGCAGCTCCAAGGTAAAAAAAGTGACTGTCGTAATGAGAGACCAAGTACCGTTCGCTGGTGTTTTGGGACAAAGGATTGGGCAGGCTGTCTTGGAACTATTCAAAAGGAACGGGGTCAACTTCGTCACCCAGTGTGGTATCAGTCGGATAAATGGAAATGGAGGAAACGTGGAAAATGTGGAGCTGACTGACGGTAAGTCCAATTGGAAATAATTTACGTACATCGATCAATGCAGCACAAAATGAGCGATAACAAATTCATATGAAACACCTCATGGAAGAGTACGTTTTGTAGAAAAGACAATCAGGGCATTCCTTGGGAACACCAAGAACTTCAATGACTCAATGCAATGTTTACAAAATCAAAACTTGAATAATAATAATGTAAATATATACGGTCTGTCGATAAAGGTAACTTTTGGACAGAGTGGAATTTTTCTTTGAAATTTTTTTTTGTTAAATGGTAGTTCATAAGCTACTTTTTGACAATGATAAAAAATGATCTCTTTCAAAATGGCGACCAGACATTGCGAGTCCAAAACATAACTACTGACCGTCTTCCACGTGATGGCATAGTCATCTATTGATTGGCCTTTAGGAGTTACCATTTTTTCATTCATCCCTTAAGGTACCACCCTTCCTGCAGACCTTGTGATTATGGGAATCGGCAGTACTCTCAACACGGAATTCCTAAAGGATTCAGGCATCGAAATTCAACCCAATGGATCCATCGAGACTAACGTACTCCTCCAAACCAACTTGCCAGATGTTTTCGTTGGTGGAGATATAGCCTATGCCCCTGTGTATTGTGCCGACAACAAGAAAGGGGCCATAGGACATTTCGGACTGGCCCACTACCATGGAAGAACCGCGGCTCTGAACATGATAGGAAAGAAAAGGGAGCTGAAGAGCGTGCCGTATTTCTGGACGAGGTTGTTTGGTCTGTCAGTAAGGTAAAGAAGTTCAGTTTTTATTTCCGTCTTGTATTTTTCAATAATAATTATCAACTTAACCTGGTTCTGTTATGGTTGTTTCGGTTTGTCTATTTTTTTCTGAGTTTGTCTGGGCGTTTATGTGTTATCTTGTAACAGTTTCCACTCTGTTTGGATTTGAATATTGTATTTTTCAATGATCTTATTCAACTTCATTTATTTCTATTGTGCTTGTTTCTGTTTTTTTTTTTTTTGTAATTTATGTGTTGTTTATTTTGTCTGTTTTGTCTGATTGTTTATATGTTTTTCTGTAACAACTTTCACTTCCTTTGGAATTTTAACTTTGTATTTTTCAATAATCTTATTCAATTTCTTTCGCTTCTGTTGGGCTTGTTTATGTTTTTCCAAGAATTTATTTCTTTGTTTGCCTGTTTATTTTTTCTGTGTTTATTTGGTTGTTAATATGTTTGTTATTATGTAACAACTTTCACTCCCTTTGGATTTTAACTTTGTATTTTTCAATAATCTTATTCAATTGCGTTAGCTTCTGTTGGGCTTGTTTATGTTTTTCCAAGAATTTATTTCTTTGTTTGCCTGTTTATTTTTTCTGTGTTTATTTGGTTGTTTATATGTTTGTTATTATGTAACAACTTTCACTCCCTTTGGATTTTAACTTTGTATTTTTCAATAATATTATTCAATTTCTTTCGCTTCTGTTGGGCTTGTTTATGTTTTTCCAAGAATTTATTTCTTTGTTTGCCTGTTTATTTTTTCTGTGTTTATTTGGTTGTTAATATGTTTGTTATTATGTAACAACTTTCACTCCCTTTGGATTTTAACTTTGTATTTTTCAATAATCTTATTCAATTGCGTTAGCTTCTGTTGGGCTTGTTTATGTTTTTCCAAGAATTTATTTCTTTGTTTGCCTGTTTATTTTTTCTGTGTTTATTTGGTTGTTTATATGTTTGTTATTATGTAACAACTTTCACTCCCTTTGGATTTTAACTTTGTATTTTTCAATAATATTATTCAATTTCTTTCGCTTCTGTTGGGCTTGTTTATGTTTTTCCAAGAATTTATTTCTTTGTTTGCCTGTTTATTTTTTCTGTGTTTATTTGGTTGTTAATATGTTTGTTATTATGTAACAACTTTCACTCCCTTTGGATTTTAACTTTGTATTTTTCAATAATCTTATTCAATTGCGTTAGCTTCTGTTGGGCTTGTTTATGTTTTTCCAAGAATTTATTTCTTTGTTTGCCTGTTTATTTTTTCTGTGTTTATTTGGTTGTTTATATGTTTGTTATTATGTAACAACTTTCACTCCCTTTGGATTTTAACTTTGTATTTTTCAATAATATTATTCAATTTCTTTCGCTTCTGTTGGGCTTGTTTATGTTTTCCTAAGAATTTATTTCTTTGTTTGCCTATTTATTTTTTCTGTGTTTATCTGGTTGTTTATATGTTTGTTATTCTGTAACAACTTTCATTCCCTTTGGATTTTAACTTTGTATTTTTCAATAATCTTATTCAATTTCTTTCACTTCTGTTGGGCTTGTTTATGTTTTTCCAAGAATTTATTTCTTTGTTTGCCTGTTTATTTTTTCTGTGTTTATTTGGTTGTTTATGTGTTTGTTATTATGTAACAACTTTCACTCCCTTTGGATTTTAACTTTGTATTTTTCAATAATCTTATTCAATTGCGTTAGCTTCTGTTGGGCTTGTTTATGTTTTTCCAAGAATTTATTTCTTTGTTTGCCTGTTTATTTTTTCTGTGTTTATTTGGTTGTTTATATGTTTGTTATTATGTAACAACTTTCACTCCCTTTGGATTTTAACTTTGTATTTTTCAATAATATTATTCAATTTCTTTCGCTTCTGTTGGGCTTGTTTATGTTTTCCTAAGAATTTATTTCTTTGTTTGCCTATTTATTTTTTCTGTGTTTATCTGGTTGTTCATATGTTTGTCATCTTGTAGCAAGTTTTTAGTCCCTTTGGATTTTAATATAGTATTTTTTCAATAATTTTTCCTACTGAACCTGTTTTTTGTGTGTATATTTTCGTTTTTCTGGTAGTTTATGCCTGTGTTTGACTGTGTGTTTTTTCTGTGTTTGTCTGTTTGTTTTTTCTGTGTTTGTCTGTTTGTTTTTTCTGTGTTTGTCTGTTTGTTTTTTCTGTGTTTGTCTGGTTGTTTATATGTTTTTTGTTACAATGTATCAACTTTCACACTCTTTGGATTTCAATATTCTATTTTAGAATAATCGTATTCAACCTGTTTCTGTGGTGCATTTATTTTCTTATTTGTCATGTTGTTTATATGTTTGTTGTAACAAACTTCTCCCTCTTTGGATTGAAATATTGTAACTTTCAATATTCTTATTCAACTTCTCCTGTTTCTGTTTTGCTTATTTCTGTTTGATTGTTATTTCTTTGTTCAATTTTGTGTTTTTGTTCTCACCAATCTTTTCTCTTCATCTGTTTTTGTTGTGTTAGTTTCCGTTTTTCTAGTAATTTTTTCTGTGTTTGTATAATTATTCCATCTATGAAAAGGGGAACATTCTCCATGAACATTAAAAAATGAAATGTGTGATTTTGTAATATCTAAAAGAAAACAACTACTTCTCCGGCTAAAGCCATGTGGGACATTGAACTACATATTCATATGACATGTTTGTCAAAAAATAACTTTCAAAGTTTTATCGCAGAAGAAATATTTCCATCATTTCCATCCTTGATGTGTATAATTGCTTCTGAAGAGCCTGCTTTCCAATTCTTCCAATCTCCCTGATGAGCTTGGGACCAAAATGTATTGGGGATTAAATGCGAGAGAAGTGAACCTTGCTTCATATTTTCAAACAAAAATCAATATTCCATCTATGTTTGTCTAGTTGTTTATATATTTGTTATCTCGTAACAACTTTCAGTAGGTTTTTTGTAACATCGCATTTTTTTTATTATGTCCACAGATACTGCGGTTTCGGAGAGTTCGACGACATCATCTACACAGGAGATGTGGAAGCCCTGAAGTTCGTGGCATTTTATCTGAAAGATGACGAAGTGGTTGCAGCAAGTTCTTGCGGCATGGACCCCATAGTATCCAAATTTGGAGAGCTTTTGGCACAGGGAAAGAAACTCAGGAGGGGGGATCTTGTTGATGATCCTCTCTCGTGGACGAAGCCAAAGCTATTCGTACAGTTGTAAACGCAGTTTTTTGGCTTGAAAGTATTCTTTTCGTACTTGAATTAACGTAAATGTGTGTTAGTCATTCATAGATATAAGTATTTAATAAAAGTATGGGAATTTAAGATTTTTATTTCCAAGTCCAGTCGTTTCTTTTTTCGGCATATCAAAAACTGAGAAGGGGAAGTTTTTAAATAGTTTCACGATAGCAATGACTTTTTTAATGCAGTGTTTGGGATTTTTAGGACACAAAATCCTTTGAAATAATTATAATTTTTGGATTTCTATTTCGGTGAATTAATTGGCTGAAAGTTATTTTGTATTAGTGTTGTTGTTTGTTATTCAGAATTAAATGTTATTTTATTATTTTTCAATAAACAATTTTCTGTTTAGTTTTTCTCCAACACTAATAATAATAATAAAATTCATTGGAAGTCCACTGGCGAAAATGCAACGTGTTTCAGACTGAATCTTTGGAGAGCAGCAACGGCACTTTGTGCTCGAAAAACACACAATTTTTCTTTAAATCGCAGCTGTTGGAAGTGAATACGCCACCAAAAATCAGTAAGTCGCCCCGGAGCACCACGGCAAATAATAGTATCCGTCCTCCACCCGCACAGGCTATGCCTTTGGGTACACTCTACAAGTGTTTATGAGGGAGTATTATTATCATTATACACCTTATAGTGACTACTGTCTGGGTGAATTACAGAAATAAGCAGAAAAACCTACCTAGGGTCTTAATGAATTTGAATTTGTAGAAAAATAATCCGGTGTACCAAAATTCCAGGGGTGGAACATTTTTTTTTTTTTCGTTTAAAAATATATAAGTAAATTTTTGCTGTAATCTTGGAAAGCATATGATTTATCGGAAAAACAACTCAACAGGGTGAAGAAAAATTCAATTTTCCACAAAAATTATTCCCAGTAATTTCTTGTGAAATGCGCTCATTTTCTCAGAAAACGTGATTGAACGCCGACATCAAATTTCAGGTTCACGCCTACCCGCCGCTGGAAGTTCTGGCGGAGCCGAATTTTGATTGGTCATAACTCTGCTAAAAATGATCGGAGAAGGAAAAGGAAAAGTTCATATCGTTTCTGAAGACTCCTACCTTCTCATGCAAATGTAATATGCGAGTATTTGAGTACTTAAATTGTGTTTTGTCGCACTTCACGAGATGTTTGCGGATGGTCCGAAAATTATGAATAATTTAGTAAATATGTTATATTATACTGAAAGAGCAACCCATACCCTCTTTGGAGTACATGCAACAATTTTAAAGTAGTGCGACAGGTCCCACTTATACATGCCAAAAAAAACTTTGTTTTACTCCTGCCTCATTTTCAACTTACCCATAAAATCGGCATTCTCTTCACTAAATCTTGAAAATAATCGCTTATTCATATCGTGCAAATATACAGGGTGTCCCAGAATAAAGGGGACAAACTCTGAGGGAAGAATCCTCACGTTTGTAACTCTGAACAGGGGCGTACGGCAGGTGGGTACCCCTATTCGCCCCCCCAACTTTCACGCCACTGGATTAATATCGATTTCGTATTCTTTTTCTCAATCCCCAATATTTCCTATACAAAAAATGAATACGTTTCGTTTCGCAAATATCAACGGTTTTTGAGATAATAATACATGATGTCGAGATGTCATGTGCCGAATTTCAGAGTGCTACAATTCATTCTTCACTTTTTGCTCGAGTTTGTCGTTACTGGATTAAAAACATACAAAGCCTGATCCAGACTAATCAAGAGAAACTTATAGGAACAATATAAAACCAAACATTTACTGTTGACTTAATTAGTATGATCAGCAATTAATAAATGCATTCAATGTCTCTACTTAAATCACTATAATGCTCGAGAACATTCAATTTTTGAAGGTCAGCTTCCAGATCAATTCACCAGAAAAACCAAGACCGATTGCAGTCATCAGAACTGTTAGTTGGAACAGCGCCTTGTCGCCAAATCCCTTTCTGAGGTAAACGGGCTGTCCACTGTCAATCTGAAAATAACGAGTCAAATTTAGAAAAGGGTTCAAAAGTGATGATCGAGTACAGAGGCAGGGAAAGGCACTTTGAAATAAATTAAATGTAACATAAAAAACAATTTATAAAATAATTAATAATAATAACGTTTAATTTTCCCAAGAAACAACAATATGTTTATGATAGGGAACACAACTGATTAAAAAAATATTTATAATGTACACATATATACGAGAAAGCAGTAAAAGTAGAATAACTTGAGAGGGAAATAAATACAGTACATGATGTAGTGAATATTTTGAGAAAAGATTTTTTTTTATCTTAATAGATGTTTCTCTAATTTAATTTTGGATGTATCTCGAGTTACTTTCAAAAAAGAGGCTAACAATGTTGTTGTCATGCCATAATACTGTTGTATTGCAAAAATGGTAAATAGTCCATCAGTTATGTTAGCCAGGTCATTAAAGTATAACAAAAATAATATTGGGCCAAGAACGGACCCTTGGGGAACTCCACAATGAATTGATCCGCTGGCTGGTAACTTGTAGGTTTTCAGAAACTGGGTTACCATATCCACTTATGACTGATTCCTGAATCCATATAGTTGTAGCTTTTTTAGCAAAACTTAATGATCTACGCAATCGAAGGCCTTCGACTGATCACAGAATACTGCTGCACTCACTCGACACTGATTCAGTTCATTATAGTCTGTTGAGAATAAAACAGTGTCTCCTGTAAATTTCTGTTGCTGAAATTGTTGGGTATTCAAAATATTGTGCTCTTTTATGAATGAAATTCATTAGACTCGTCTTTACCAGTTTCTCAAATATTTTGGCTAGAACTGGATTAAGGTATATTGGTCTAAAGTTGGATAGCTACACTATTATTTCTAGGGTGTATATTGGCATATATTTTTATTGAGATGTTATGGATCCCACAAGAACTTTTGTTTTTCATGTTTTATAGTATCCACTTAACCGCAAAAGTTATGATTTTTAACATTTGGAAGCTAACCTGGAAATGTTTCTGGGCAGCCCGAAGTTTCTCCATTTTAGCGCTGACTGCACCAGTCGTAGCTTGCCTTACGAATTGCTTTTGGCAAGCTCTGGCCAAATGCAGCATCATCTGAAAATGAAAATTGATTATAATCTGAAGTATTACGTAAAATGTCGTGTGGCTTTCGGATACTGGAAAGGAGTAACTAAAACTTTTCGGTAAGATTGATCCGGTAATTTATCAAGATATTTCGATACTTACCACAGATTTGTTCATTTTAACTTGAAAAATAGGCTTTTCAACTTTCGCCCAGAACCTGAGATAATTTTTTGCGAAATGTAGAAATGTAAAGTATGCAACTTATGCAACAAATTCTATATCGATTGCCAACTATTCGAGAATTTGATCTTTAACTTTAACAACCAAATATCCCTAGAATGTGGGGTCGCAGTCGGAATGTCACTTGTTATCGCCGTGTCTAAATTCCGGCTACGTCATAATTTTAATGTTCTGTGATAAATGCGTTCGAGTTCTTCCGTGGCGTTTAACGTAAAATATAAACTACTTCTAACATTTCGAGAATAGCAGAAGGAATATCTGGAACATAACTTTTAAATAGTTATAAACTGATAATGGAATTTTCAAATACATTTGAAATACAATTTCATATCTTGAAACTTTGGCAAAAAAAATGGGATTTGAAAAATTATTTTCACTAAATATGAATTTTGAGACCCTTGCTACAATTTCAATAAAACTATGTAAAAATAAAAAAGGTATAGGCATTGTACACGTTTATTTACTGATATTACTGCTGACAGAATTTTTCCTTTTCCTCTTTGTTTTGTTGGATCTCTTTGCAGATAATGTTCGTTCTAAATCTAATTTTTCTTCTTTGTCGACAATCTTCTTCAACTCCTGTAGGGATTCTTTGTATTTTTCTCCTAGAGGTTCCAAGTCATCTTCAGGAATAGACAGCTGTAGAAAATAAATTATTTCATATACTTATATTACTAATTTTCAGAACAATAAAAATCATTTTTAATATAATAAAGACGGTTCTCTGTATATTAAGACTATTTGGGTTATTTCTATTTTACTGTTGATATACTTGTTACAAATATATCTCACACTAGCCACTTGCAAAAACCACCGACTCAATCTCAATCAAGACCGCATGTAAAGCAATTTGACGTTCCACTTATTCTTTAATGTGAATTTCTCGGCTTATAAGGAAAACTAGGAAAAAAATCACAAGAGAATTTACTTTTAGAGAAAAGAACGACGATTAATGTATTTATTTAATTTTTTTAATCACAAACTGGAATCGCAATATATTCAATTTCTTAGATATGGGAAATCTGTCAAGTTTGGTTTTTCCATGCCCTAAAATTCACATTTCGGGAGATTTTTTTAAAATATTTCTTCCAAGTGCAGAAAGCACATAGATGACCTCTGATTCTCTTCAGATTTTTTATTTGAAATCTGACTGATGAAAATAATATATTATTGGAAGGTACCTATATAGAATCTGCCCAACTACCTTAGATCTTGTAAATGGATGAATTTGAATTTTGTATCAGGATAAGCGATCTGGACTGAGGTTATGTCGTGGCAAAAAATCTTCTTGTTGTATGTCACCACAGGATAATCCTTTCTGAAGGCGACAACCTCACACTTCATTACCAACATACCACCTCTACAATAGGCACCGCCCAAACTCCTTACCTCTTCAACGTTGGTTTTGTTGGCTTGATCCAGCATCCCCTTGAACTTTGAAACCTGCGTCTTATTAAGGAGGGTAACAGCCAAACCCTGTTCCCCAGCCCTAGCTGTCCTACCGGCCCTGTGGATGTAGGTTTTAAGGTATCTTGGAGCTGAATACGAAATAACGCATTCTACGCCAGGAAGATCTATGCCTCTAGCCAAGGCATCTGTGCAAACCAATCTACAAGTATTAATAATTATATCATTTAATCGTTTTTCCTTGAATGTTTCATAGTTTTTGTTATTGACTTTTTGTTGCTATCAAAAATATATTAATGATGAATGTATAGGTTATTTACATTAAGATGAGCATGACGTCATGCATGCTCTTCTTAACGTGAATAACCTATATTGTACTTCCCTAACCATCAAAACTTAGCAAGATTTTGGGTATATGTTTTAGGACGAAACCCATCAACCCATATCAGACGACGACATAACCTATATTGTAATTTTCTGGATAAAAAAGTGAAGGTTCAGTTTTGAAACTTGATAATAGGTTCATCGTGACAGATGAAAAGGTCAAAGTTCGTCATGAAGCATTTCCGAGGACCAATTCAAAAGTTAAAACATTACCCTCAAGATGTTTCACATTTTTCTGCGGGCATTTTTCAATTATTTTGTAATTATTGCCTAATTTTTGACACCGTCCAGTTTTTGCTGTCCATCCTTTTTTTGCGCCAAAAATATTTACTTATAGATAAGAATTTGAGTTTTTATGATAGGGAATAATTTTTGTTGGGATAACGTAGTTTGTGTGCCGGCTGTTACGACTGTCATTGTTTTGTATGTGTTTTGCTACGAAGGCTAACCGAGGGTATAAATAGTAGAAACGCATGAAAATCGTGAAAAAGTTAAAGCTATCGTCGGAAATCAAGAGAATAAAATTGCTATAAGAGATGTTTTGTTTTCTACTGGTATAGAATTCAATCTACTTCTGTCTGCAAATTAGACGTAAAAAGATTTCAAATCACGTTAAAAAATGGGAAAAGGGAGAAAAAACTGCAGAAACCTTACGAAAAAACAAATTCTATGAGCTAGAATTTTACATGGGAAAAGATAATGCAAATATATCACAACTAACATGTTAGTAATGAAGGATTGAAAAGCCAGGTGTAGATTGTGGTAAAAAATAATAGATATTCCATACAATTGAATAATAATAATAATAAATTCTATTTCTTGAACTAGTAGTTCATAATTCAAGAGGCAATTGATCGAGGTCCTACAGCCTTACATGCAAATGAAATTATTTGAAATGAAGAAAACAATAACTTTGCTTACAAATCGATTTCTCCTCCACAAAACTTTTCAATGAGCCGATTCCTGTTCTTCCCCTGCAAATTCGAAGAAGTCTCTTCCACTTTCAAATCCTTCCCAAACAGAGCTTTCAAGAGTATAGCCAGCCTATGAGCGCTCTCAACTGAGTGAGTAAAAACAATTGACTTGGTCAACTTTTTCATCTTTATGAACTTGTACAAGAACAACGGTTTGAGTTCCAAGGAAGTAATGATGTATTTCTCTGTAAGCTCACTAGGTGTGGTATATTTTCCAATGAAAGTGTCTGTAGAGGGTCTTTCTATGCTGGGGTCATCATCTGGATTTTCCACAACGGAGGTGAACAGTTTTGGTTGGAACAAGGATAACTTCTGCAGCTTTTCTGGGTCCTGAGAAAGTGTAGCGGAAAACAGTAGCTTTTGTGGAGGTCTTGGCTTTTGGAGGGCAAACAAATTCAGAACTCTTCCAGCTGACGAGGTCAGCTCTAAAACGAAACAATATATTTTTCGCCAACGAACAACAAAGTAATGTTTGCTTACCTTCCTGATGGATATGTTTTTCTAGATGATACAGCCAGTCATTCTGGACACTTTCTAGAACTCTGTCTGCTTCATCAATGATGAGAAACTCCAGATTACACAGGCTGAATCCTTTCGTCAATTTCAAGTGATCTACCAAGCGACCGGCAGTGCAAACCAAGATATCTACTTTGCTCACAGCACCAAAAGCCTTGTCTGAAAATTAAAACAGGATATTGAAAAAATAAAAATAATAAAAAATCAAAATATTAGAAAATAAATTGTCAACCATTCGCAAAATATTACATTGTAAGGTGGGTGCTATAAAGTAGGATAGAATTTTATTGAGAGAGCAGATTATTGCACTCATAAAAATTATGTTTGGTGCAAGTCAAATCCACAAAGGACACTTCCCTACAAAAAAAATACATTTTCATACATTATTCAATGGTTCCGTGTTTTTTCCTTATATTCCAGACTTTTCTATTTTATATCCGCGAGTTTTCATAATTTTGGAGAAGGAGGGAGGCAGATGAGTATAATTTTTTCAAATTAAATTATTCGATAGTCTTTCTCAAAACAAAAAAAAAGAAATACGCTGTACATTTTGATGATTTAGACATAACAGATGTTATGAATGTCTCAATTTTCACTTACTTTCTACCACTAACTGGGACTGCTCAACTGCAAAGGAATTACTGCCAGTTATAAGACAAATATCAATACTCGTATTTTGAGCATACATCTTGAAAGTTTTGAAAACCTGCATAGCCAAATCCTGAGTTGGCAAAACAACCAAAGCCCTGATTTTTTTCACTGTATACCTCTTCAAGGCTTGTATCACCGGTAAAGCAAATGCCAGTGTCTTTCCACTTCCTGTTGGCGCAGACACGCAAATATCCCTTGGGAACATAACATCAGAATGTTTTATGCTTGTAAGTAGCCAAGGGATAACTTCAGCTTGGACGGGGAAGAAGTGTTTTACCCCATTAGCTTTCAGGAGCTTTCTGATACCCTTGTCTAGTAGTTTGATGTCAGATACTTTTGTCTGGAGATTTTGGAGGTTTACTGAAATTACTGTAGGATTTGAGAGCCAGTTCGGTAACACTCGTTTGACCTAAAAATAAGAGTACACTGATACACTGAGTGACTGATATTGATCTTGATATTACCTTGCTTTTTTTGGCAAAACTGTCACCACCTAAAATGGTGAAACCTTCTAATGCTTTAGGATCCAATTTATTTTTCTTCTCAGCTGGTTCTTCAGTTTCCCTTTCATTTTCTTCATTTGCATCTTTGACATGCTCATCAACATCTTTATCAATGAATGCGTCATTCTTGTTTTCAGGAACTGGTACTATTGAAGCTTTGATTTTTCTTCTGATCTGTCTTGATTCGAGGGTTTCTTTTTTCTTCGCAACTATGAAGGATTGTCGCTCTTTCTGCCTCTGACGAAGTTTTTTATTCTTTTCGATTTTCTTCAGTACTCTGTCCAATTTTGATTTCTCATTTTCAGTGACTTCCTTCGGTTCATCTCCTTCATGTCTGTTTTGGAAATGAATATTGATATTTGTGTAACATGAGCTTTTTTTAATATTTACCTATTCACTACAAATAATTCCATTATTCTTTCTTTTTGCAATATTGCAATATTTAAAATACTGAAAACATGAGATACTCTTGTACCTAACCTACAAATGATTGTTTGACATTGACACTTTTGGCAGTCTTCTTCTTATTCGTCTTCTTCTTGTTTCGTTTTTTTTTTTGGGTTTGACATCTAGGTCATCTGTCCAGTTACGACTCTTGACAGTGTATGTGACATGCCAGTATTGCCAGTCCCGAAATGTGAAAAATATGCTCGGTACAACCCAAGTACAACTCCGCATTCTATGAGCAAAAGTGACAAGTGCATTTTCCAAGCAATGTAAATGGGATGCTCAAGTATAGACCTTTTGCCTCTTTTGCTCACTTGGAACGCCAAAGAGCTCTACTTGGGTTCGGTAAGTTTCCCATTCACATTGCTGAAAAGTCTTTAAAAAAGTAGCTATTGGTTTACCTATCTCATCTATAGAGGTTGTGTTCGATAAACTTTCAGAGTAATAAAAGACATGAAGTGGCCTTTTCCATCCTTGTCTTGAAGGCAACAACATCAATACTACACCGATAAAAGAAATAAAACTCAACTGGATCGTTTTGAAAAATTATAGTTCCTTTTTTATTTTCCAAATGCCCCATTAAGGTTGCACATTGAATCTGGATAGATTTTCAGTATAAATGCATTATCTTTCTTACTTGTAACTTCTGGAGACACCATGAAATAATAATAAGAATAATAATCAAAAAGTATTCTGCATACGAAATTGGGAAATTATCCATATCGCAAATTCTATTTGAAACATGAAAGAGTAAATGAACAAACGATAATCCCAACCTCAAATGCCAAAATATTTTTTGCCGTATGAGTATAGACGTTTTTGCAGCAATTTTCGTCTGATTTGCGAATCACAAAGGAATTGTGAATGCACGCAAGGGTATGAACGAGCCTTCACAAATGGAAGTGCTGTTTGATTGTCTCTTACAACAAGAGCCGTTTTCGATTGGCGTTTAGTTCTGGTAGCAATTGACATAAAAATGACAGCGGTTTACTTTCTGCTACTGTTAATGACGTCATAGTGAATAATGAAACGAATGTGTTGATTGATTACCGCAACCACTAACCAACGAATGTGTTGATTGATTACCGCAACCACTAACGAACACATTCGTTTCATTATTCACTATGACGTCATTAACAGTACCAGAAAGTAAACCACTGTCATTTTTATGTCAACCGCTACCAGAACCAAACGCCAATCGAAAACGGCTAAGGCCGGATTTTCATTCATACGATATCCGACGATCCGATGGTACGAAAGTGTTCTGATTGGTTGAGAAAATGTTTTGATTGGTTGAGTTGTTGTCACGCCTACCAATTCAACCAATCCGAACATTTTCGTACCATCGGATCGTCGGATGTCTATGCATGAAAATCCGGCCAAAGATGCCAAAATCTAATGGTTATGAAGAAATTCAAACTGGCAACAGCGGCAACACTGGCTTGCTGCCGGTGAGTTTCCTTCATTTCCGTGACGCCGTCGATGATTTTTCTACGTTTATAAATCTGCCATTTTGTTTTACGTTTTGGAGTTGAAAGAAGGTGCAATCTAATCTCGCCTAAAACGAAGTGGAAATATTCGTATACACAGTGCTGTGTAGTTTGAAGTATGTTTTATCATTTTTCGTTTACTAATATGTAGTTATTTCTAGTGAATATGTTCGACAATGAGTGTTTTGCTTGTGTTTTTAGGAAAGGAGTGCCGAGTGCCATCGCGTCAGTAATTGGTGCGTGCAGTGCGTATGATAGCCTCTGGAAAGGACAAAATAACAGTTAGGATACATAATATGAAAAGAAGTAGTGATAGGGACACTCCGCCACGTAGCAAAAGGTCTAGGTCGAGCATGGGCAGATACGACGACAGTTCAGACGAAAGGATCACGCCCGATAGAATCAGACGCCGCGGAAGTCGTGCCCGCTCCCCCAGCCCCCGGGCTCGGTACGTTTCGCCCCACCGCGAGGACTACATGCGCCCCCCGGAGCGCACTTACCACTACAAAGTTCTCTGTGTCAGCGCTTTGCATCCGAAAGCCAGCGACGAAGTCATCAAAAACACACTGTACGCGGAATACAAGAAGTACGGCGACCTGAGTATCAGAGTGACACACGACTTGGACGAACGAGTCGCTTACGTTTGCTTCAGAAACCCGGAAGATGCCAGGGATGCCAAACATGGCAAGCCCCGCATCATAATCTACGATAAAGTAGCTCTGGTCGAGGCTGTGTACGAAGTGCCTCGAACCAGCGAGGCCTACCGTAGCAGACCTCGCTCTATAAGTCCTGCCGACTACGAACGGCACTACTACGCTAGATCCCCTGACCGCCTGCGGCCTGTGGAGCGCTATGACAGTCGCTATGCGGTCCCTCCAGGTGTGCCTGTACACCGCGAGTACAGGCGAGAAGCCCTGCCTGCTCCCCACCACGATTACCTCGCCAGGCCTCCTATGCACCATCCCCCCCACATGGCCCCCGTTCACGGGTATGGCCCTCCCAGACAACACGTCCCTCGCTCGCCCTTTGAGAAGCAGGAGAATAAGAAAGACAAGTTTCCCAACTACCTGCACCACGTCCAACCGGAAGACGACCCGCTAGCAACCCGTACTCTCTTTGCAGGTAACTTGGAAATCAACATAACTGAGGAGGAATTGAGGAGGATCTTCGGCAGATACGGCGTAGTGGAAGACATCGACATCAAACGTCCCCCACCAGGAACAGGTAATGCCTTTGCTTTTGTTCGATTTAACACCCTCGACATGGCCCACAGGGCCAAAGTCGAGCTGTCTGGGCAGTACATCGGGAAGTTCCAGTGCAAAATTGGGTATGGTAAGGCCACCCCCACTACTAGGATCTGGGTGGGTGGTCTGGGCCCCTGGACTTCTGTACCACAGCTCGAGAGAGAGTTCGACAGATTTGGTGCTATCAAAAAAATTGACTACGTCAAAGGTGATAACCAGGCGTTGATTCTTTATGACAGTATTGACGCAGCCCAGGCTGCTGTCAAGGAAATGAGGGGCTTTGCCTTAGGCGGGCCAGAGCGAAAGCTCAGAACTGACTTTGCCGACGTAACCCCTGGGGTAAACTTCAGAGCCAAGGCTCCCTACCCTGCTGGGGATGATTACAGAAGGGAACCTGAAGGTGAGTTCGAGTACGATGCGGCATACAGGGGACGGTTCCCTGACAGGGGTAGAGGAGGTAGCAGAGGGCCATACCGCTACCCCGAGGGTGCTGAGGATGAGTTCGGAAGGGTCAGAGACCCAGAATACGACCGTAGACGTTCTGGTTCTAGAGTGGCTGATAGATCGAGATCACGCTCGCCTAGAAGGTCCCCAGATTCCGATTCTGACAGCGGTTCCCGCAGGGCTGGTCTTCTAGCCTCAAGCCGCACCCTCCCCGAAGTCGCCAGAAAGTGCAACACAATCTGGCAAGGGGCTTTGATCCTGAAGAACTCGCTTTTCCCGGCTAAGTTCCACTTGATGGACGGCGATACGGATATTGTCGAGGGGCTCATGAAAGATGAGGACGGCAAGCACCAGCTGAGAATCACCCAAAGACTGAGACTGGACCAGCCAAAATTAGAAGATGTGCAGAAGCGTATTTCTAGTGCCAGCTCCCATGCTATATTCCTGGGGCTGGCTGGTTCCACGGCGTCAGTCACCAACGACGATGCTTCTGTTCAGACCAGGCCTCTGAGAAACCTGGTGTCGTATCTCAAACAGAAAGAAGCGGCCGGAGTAATTTCCTTGTTGAATAAAGAGACGGAAGCTACGGGTGTCCTCTACTCCTTCCCGCCTTGTCCCTTCTCCACCGAGCTCCTGAAACGTTCCTGTCCCAACTTGTCCGATGAAGCCATCAAGGAAGATCATTTGATCATTGTTGTGGTACGTGGCGGTACTGCATAATTTTTTTCATGTTATACACTAGGTAGTTTTATCATTTTTTGACAATCTTGAGATGGTATGAAAAGTATAGTCAATATATTTATTTTTTTGACTGGGAGTGTAGCAACATAGAAGGGAATTTGATTCCTTTTGAGTCGTTTTTTAAATAGAAATCCTTATATTCAAACAACTTTGTGAAGTAAAGATTACAATCTTAAATACAACAAAAAATGCCTTTGCAAAATTAAATATAACAAAATAAAAATGCCATAATGGCATAATGGCATTTTTATTTTGATTGGTGAGGTCAATAAAAAATATACTGATTTATCCTTCCTTTGAATGGACTTAGGGGATATAGGGGTATAACAATTGTGACTATAAAATCTCAAGGAACATAATTAACAAAAATAGTTTTTCTTGAATAAGATACCTAGGCAGTATGGAAGCCTTCTGAAATCTATATATCACACTTTATTAGCAATTTAGATCTTACAAACAAAACTTCAAAGCAAAATATTACAGAGATAGTATTATTATTATTTTACAATAAATACTACCATTCAGTATTTCTCTTTCACATAATCATTTTTTTTAAACTATTCAATCACATCTTGAATTGATGTAGAAGTTATTTTCTGATCTGCTTCTTGTTTTATGTCAATGGACTTGATTTGTGTAAATTCTTCGTTTATATATATGTGGTTAGCGTAGTTTTCCTTCAATTTTTATATAAAAATCAACATATTGTATGTAATTCTCTGCGTTATACTCACACACAGTATTCACTGTGAGGAACTAAGATTGATCTAAAAATTGTGAGTTTAAAAAAGTGGACACCTTATTGTTCAGCCTATATAAAAAATTGATTTTTGAAAAAACTTGGGTGCCTGGACAGTATATGTTTTGAATATAATCTTTTTTTGGTTTCAACCAAAATCTTTTAGTCTATATATAGCTAATGGCCTTTTAGATATTGTAGGTCTACTGAAGTTCTTGATAAAAATATGAATCTTTTCAAACCTCTTAAGCATTATCTGAACAAAGGATTGTTGATTACATTTAAAGGGTTGAATCTCATAAAAAGGCACATAATAAAAAATTATAAGATCTTGTGGGAAAAAAATTGATTCAGTCACTTGGTACAAATCAATTGACAAATAAGTAACAAGCATTTTTCAGATTTCTTAAGTTTGAGTTGTTTTTCTTCAACAGCATTTTCAATGACTTGATTCAAATTATTTTCCAGGTTCTTTGTTATTCAGGTTAAAGCTTAAAGCTACTTGAGTCAACAAAATATTGTCAACAACTTTCGAACTAATAAAAAATATCACATATATTAAAACACAGCCTTAAAAAAAATGGTATCTGGGTTTCAAAGATTTCTTATTTTCCTAAGGATGGATGAATATTATGATAAACGGTAAAAATTCCATCAAAAAAAAAAAGGAAATAAAAACCCTGGGGAAAAAACCCAAGAAAAAACCCTTCCTAGCCGTTTTTTTCGTTTTTTTCCTAGATTCGAAAATTATACATCATGATCTCAAAAAATATAAAATATTGGTAATTCTGTGTTGCTACAGTCCTCAACGTTTTCTGGTTAGAAATACAATTGGTTTATGCTTTACACTTGATCTAGTTATATATTTTTACTATACTTTTTAAATTATTACCTTTATATGACTAGTTGTAATTGAAACACTAATTTTAATCCACAAGTTACACACCAGAGCTAGGGCCTTATTGGGAACTCTGAGCATTTTTCTAATAATCGTTTATTTCAGGAGATTGGAGATCAGCGATAAAAAGTAATGAAAGCTGTGTTAAAATTCCATGTATTCAAATTTTACTCGAAAGTGTACACTAACCAACGCTCTGTATTTTGTGAAGTGGGATTTAGTTTGTGAGCTGCAGTTCTTTCCCATGAGTTTTTCAAATGATGATGTTTAATTTTGTTCAGTGTATTCAAACAGAATATGTGAAAGGGCTGTAAATTTCATCGATCACAGTGTATGCCTAGTGTAGTGTAGTCGATAATTTTGAAAACTTGTACTTTGGAATCATTCATTGACATTTTGTGATGGTAGTGTTAAGTTATCGGTGTTTTGAAATTGCATGGTAATGTCCGTATTTTACCGATGACGTAAAATATATCTGTACCATGTATAACTGTGCTTGTGAAATAGATAAGTTCTTTCCAAAATGGTGTTGTTTATTGAGTGGGTGAGAGTGCAGAGTGCATTTTTGAGTTTTTTTTTTTTTATTTTCGAAACAAGGTGTAAGTGAGTTTTCTCTGCTTGGCAATCTTGGACCTCGAAGTGTCTTAAAAGTATGTGGTAATATTGAAGTTATATAAGGTGGAAGTTCTTTCAAATTCTTCTAAATTTTCCTGTGGTTGGCAATGTAGTGAAATCAGTAAAAGTTTGTGTTAAAGGACGAATATAAGGATGCCAAAGGTCTGTAATTTCCGTATTTCTTTTTACAATTAAAATTGATGACTGTATGTCTACCTATACTTACCTTCAACGTTTGAATTTTATTTCCCATTTTGTGAAGTCCAAATCCGTATAATGTAAAGTCTTAAGTCTTTTGGTTGGAAAGCACACTGTATAATTTTCAGTAAGTAGTCATAAGTCATCCTCTATAGACGCGAAATACGAATAGTGATGGAATGTCATAGCGATATTTTCCTGTTTTCATGAAAAATTTCGCAGCTTCTCAAGAGATATAATTATATTTTTATACTATAAAAAAAAGTATCCCAAAAGTATTGGTTCGTTCATTTTCACATTTCTGATTGCTCAATTTTTTCATATCATAATTTCTTCGAATATGCAAACGATAATTCACTGAGAATTGAATCACTTCCAAGTTTGACTCTCCCAGATTCCTAAGTACATTGAAAATAATCTGTTTCTTGTTTCCCTTTGGCACTTCGATTTAAAAAGATGGACCTTTGCAACTCACATCCATGTGAACATCGCTTGAGAAGAAATTATGGCAGTAGGTCTGAGAAACTCAAAAAGAAGAAGAGGCATATTGTTAGCAGTTAGTAAGTATAAAGGTACAACATTTATCAATGCGCCAGTGGAAGATTAAGTAATAAACTAACGGTACAAAGTTGTTTTCTTGACATCTGGAATATGTTTGAACTATCTCTGATGTTGGTCGAGAACTAACTCCTAGTTGATCTAAGGCTTTATTTATAAAGGGCTAGTGGGGTTGGGGGAGTGGCTATGGGATCTGCTGACATTCCATTGGCTGGCGCTTGATCGCTATTTAATGCGACTTAACTTGCGTTATGTAATTTTACTAATTTCTTACGTTTTCCCATCGAATTAGCTCGATAAGTTGAGTTTGCGCAAAGATTCAGTGGGTCAAATTTGATTAAATCAGATATAACATTCATTCCCAATTTATATTGGGACTAAATAAATCAAGTTTTTCTGTTTTATAGTTCGTGAAATTTCCGGGAAAAAATTACTAAGTTTGTTATCAGATGTTTTTAAATGCATATTCTGAATGTACAGGGCCTTGGCAATGAAATGTCCATAACGTATTTTCAGAAATCTCCACTTTGATATTTTTACGTAGATTGTAGAATGAAAAATGAGCGAACTCAAAAACAACGGGTACAGAAAAACATGATTCAGTTGGGCCCAGTATAAATTGGGAATGAATGTTATATCTGATTTGCTCAAATTCGACCTACTGAATCTTTGTGCAAACTCAGCTTGTCGAGCTAATTCGATAGGAAAACGAAAAAAAAATTGTAGAATATCGAATATCAAATTTTATAATTGCTGCCGAAGTGTATCGCATACATTGCACATGTGGAAAGGTGTACACAGAAACCACTAAAAGATCTATGGGTACGAGGTTGAAAGAACATTGAATAAACTGCAGGATAGCTCAAACAGATAAATCGGCAGTAGCTGAACATGCGTTCTGCGAGGGAGACCACAAAATACTTTTTGGAGACGTGTAACTTCTCGTACCCATTCACAACTGACTCGTACAAGAAGCAATATTGTTCCATAAAAACACAGATAATTTCGATAGGAATGTGGAAACCCTGAAACTAACCCTAATCTGGAATCTAATTCCCAAAAACGCTAGGAAAGTCCCATTAAACATCTCTAACCGCCAGGCAATAGGATGTCAGCAAACCACATAGCTATGCCGGCCGTATATAAATATAGCCTTAGATCAACTAGGAGTTAGTTTTCGACCAACATCGTAGATGGACAGATTATGCGCAAAAAAAATTCAAAATTTCAAGAATAATAATAATAAAGTGTTTCTTATGATTCAGATTAAAACTTGCAATAATTCAAGCGCTATGAATTTAACAATTTTCATAGATAAATTAAATTTTTGCAAAATCTACAAGTGATTATTTTTTGAGCAGCACTTAATGAACCAATTATTTTAATTTTACCGGCTATTAATTGTTTTTTTTTTTTGTAAAGTGATCATGGTTTCATAAACTTGTCTCCATATCAACATGGTTATTTAAATCATTTACAAAAAAGTAAGTAATTTCAAATAATGACAAAAAACCCGCATCTAGTTCTTTAGAAACTTGCACAAAATTTTCGGGTGATATAAAAAAAGTAAATAATATAAAAAAATTAAGAAAGTCTTAATGCTATCTGCATCTGACATATTTTAACATATTGATATTATGTATTTTATTCATAAATATTTGTATATTTAGATACATTTCGGTAATATTCTTTGACGTTTGACCACCTTATCTGACATAGACTAATGAAAAAGAAATCACCTTTGAAATAATCTACAGTAACCAAGAAAACGCGCCATAATAATTATAACCATTGAGTAATGATTAATAGTTGTTAATTTTCAACAGTCATACCCTATAGTAGTTGTTTCTTTATTCCTATAACTGGTATGAAAATAAATATGTTTGTGTTATATTTCGTTTTTATGTTTTCGTTATCAAAGTATAATAAACAATTATCTTGATTTTAGTTCGAAAATATGAATAGGACATTCATAAAGTCTGTTGTGGAATCATCTGCGGCTGAAAGACAAACTTTAGTCGCTATTTCCCTTCGTTCAAGATAACCTTTTGGGAGGTATTCATGTTGAAAAGGGGAACATTCTCCATGAAAATTGAAAAATGAAAAATATGATTTATTTGTAATATCTAACAGAAAACAACTACTTCCCCGGCACAAGCCATGCTGGACATTCAACTGCATCTGATATATATTGTGAAAAAAAAAATCTGAAAGTGAAAATTCGCATTTTCATTCAGATAGCTGATTTTTTAAATTCTTTCTAGTTTTCATTGAAAAAATCATTAAATAAATTAGATAAGGAGAATGTTATTAAAAAATATCATCAAATGTCATTTGTTGAATTGATGCCACGGATTGCCATGTAATTAAACTTTCAATAAGAACAAATGATGTCTCTTTTTTTTTCACCCTTTTAATCACCATTGAACGATTTTTTTTATGGGGATATGTCAAATATAGTGGGTTGAATTCATAAAAGCTAGCACATGCTCTTACTATTGGTTTGTCTCTCATAACTCAACTGAATTCAAGAAATCCAAGTTGAAGCATTTGCTTGAGGTTTATGAACACAACCATTCCAACAAGTTCAACAGAAAAATTGACGGTGGAACTGATGAATGTTTTCAATGAATAGTATAACACCACATTATAATATTGAAAGGGCAGTGATGAACGTGAAACATCAATTGTTTTATTTGGATGAATAAAATAAATCCAAAAACATTATTTAATTCACAAAATATAGTCAAAACACAAATTAAACTTATCTATTATGTTACGAATAAAAATTGCAAAAAAAACGATATTCTCAACAAAAATTCGTCCTGGAATTTTTGCTGTAATTTCTTCCATACTCTAGATGCTTCAGATATGAAAGCATTTTTTTCTGCAATTTTCTAAACTAAACGTAACTAACCAATACAAGTTGTGTCAAAATAGGCAAATGCTTAAAATCCACCAAAACGCTGTAAAAATTGGTGCTGTATTTTTTTCAAAAATATCTAATTTTTTTTTTTAAATATTGATATCGTTTGATTTGCAGTTTGTATTTTAATGGTACTGGTTTAATTTGTATTTTGGCCATATTTTGTAAAATAAGTGTTATTTATTATTTATTTTATTCATTGATTAAAAAAATTCGAACTTACAGTTTTTGAAATACCAATTGTGAGCATAAAAAAAAAGCTATCTTGGATACACATTAAAGCACCATTCAGTTTATTTGAAAAATATATTTTTTTTTTAATTATGTATAGAAGAGCACTGAACTTTCAGCAACCCCTTGAAAAAAAAATCTTTTATTATAACATGTTCTTTATTTGATAATTTACATCATTAGCTTATTAATAAAAATATATTAACAAATCTGAGAAAAAGCTGTGTGAAAATAAAATGTTCAACACAATAAAAATATTTTCCTGAAAGTTATAACTATACAATAAATAATGTAGATATATCAACAGACAGTGCATACAGGTGGCAAGTTCAATTTCTGTTCCATAACAACGAAAAATCTTCAAAATTTTTAGTTTGGTTCCTTTCTTTGCATTTCATTTCTAAATTAATATTTGTGAGATGAAACGTGATTATAAGTTGGATCTGAGAGACAAGGTAAGTCATCATAGGGTAGTAACTCGTAGAGGTTTAAGAAAAATATATGAGTTAAGAAAATCAGGCTGCTGTGGTATATATGTCAGAGTTTTCAAGTTCCAAATATATGACTATTTTCAGAAATACTGAAAAATACGACACCCTGAACAATTTTAAACAAGGAATTATTACCTAAAAAATTCGGCACGCCTATGCCTTATACACACATTTCGAAATGTTCTGTTATCATTTTTAATCCTCAGATTATTTTTGATAATAAACAAACAGGACAAAATGCAGAACATGGTCTATATTAAATTATGAGTAGAGAGTATTTTTCTTTTTTCAACAACAAGCAAAATTTAGAACAAATTGTTTTCCAAGAAAACATAATATTAATATAAAGAGAATAAGTCTGAATGTCATTGGCGTGCCATATAAATATTTTCCAAATAGTAGGAGGCCAACGAATTGATAAATTTTATGAAAAGTTGATCACTGAAAGGTTTTTCCCAGTTTTATAAGGCAAATAATAAGAGCTACAAAAATTCAAAGTCATCTTTAACTTTTTACTGCAAAGCAACTCTTCGGCCAAAGTACTTATTTTTTTTTTATTTCAACTACCACAGAAGAAAATTAATTTGTTGGCTTTACGTAATACTCAAAATATGCCATTGCGAATTTTCCAATCTGCTTGAAAACTACTCATATGACTTGTCATCCACTTCTGGAAAAGTCACCTGTACAAATTCAACGTATTCATGGAACACAACCAAATAAAAAATCTCTTGACATTGAAACAGAAAATGAAAATAATCACCACCGTTTATTGAATAAATCATCCCTACAATGACTGCACCAGCATCATCACTTCGGGTTTGAGATAGGCCACGCCTCCAGCAGCTTTGAGGTCTTCCTCCACCGACGGATCCCACTGGAACATCAATATGGTGGCGGGAACTAAGCGTAGGTCCGCTAAAGTGCTGTCTCTGTCGCTTTCCTCCAACTTATGACCAGTCGGAACTGACAGAACGAACGGGAGACCCTCGTGTTCGAGATTTTCTTTGATGAAGTCTACGACCTCGGAGAATTTTTCATAAACCGAAAACGTTCCCTGAAATCAATTGATCACTAGCTTTATTGTTGAAACATGCGCATGCTCACTATATACAAAACATTGATAGGAAGGTCGCGAGATGAAAAATAATCAAGTCACTGGACTCCTTGGCCAGAGCTATTGTAACGGAACGGCAAAATAAGGTAGAATATGGACAGGGTGGCCACCTACAGACTGAATTTGGAGTTATCAGAGAAAGCTAAAATATATATTATCATATTCTGCAGCTTGATTACCAGAAACACTTGCAAAAGTATCAGACAAATGTCAATCAATGTTCGACGCGATATTAGACTCTGAGCAGGCGTTTTCTGTAAAATAAGTTCCTCAGAAAATAGACAAGAACGCTATTCTTAACAATACTACTAGGATCTTAATCTTAAATACTCCTCACACTCACCAAAGAAGAGAGATCTGCGGCAAGTGGTGATGTTTTCAGTGCATATTAGCGACACGATTCTAGCAAGTTCGTCAACTAGGATTGGTGCCGACCACGCATGGACAGAGCACTAGCCTCGTCCCAAAGCATTCGGTGGTGCCGACCAGGCATGGACAGAGCACTAGCCTCGTCCCAAAGCATTTGGTGGTGCCGACCACGCATGGACAGAGCACTAGCCTCGTCCCAAAGCATTCGGTGGTGCCGACCACGCATAGACAAATCACTAGCCTCGTCTCAAAGCATTCGATGGTGCCGAGCACGCATGGACAGAGCACTAGCCTTGTCTCAAAGCATTCGATGGTGCCGAGCACGCATGGACAGAGCACTAGCCTCGTCCTAAAGCATTCGGTGGTACCGACCACGCATGGGCAGAGCACTAGCCTCGACCCAAAGCATTCGAAGGTGCGGACCACGCATTGGCAGAGCACTAGCCTCGTCCCAAAGCATTCGGTGGTGCCGACCACGCATGAACAGAGCACTAGTCTCGTCCCAAAGCATTCGATGGTGCCGAGCACGCATGGACAGAGCACTAGCCTCGTCCGAAAGCATTCGGTGCTACCGATCACGCATGAACAGAGCACTAGCCTCGTCCCAAAGCATTCGAAGGTGCGGACCACGCATGGACAGAGCACTAGCCTCGTCCCAAAGCATTCGGTGGTGCCGACCACGCATGGACAGAGCACCACAGAATGATTTGGGATGAGGCTAGTGTTCTTCATAGATAGGAATATTGTTTCAAGCGTAAATTTATTGAAACCGCCTATATCGAAGTCAATGGTGCCTTCAGTCAACCGAGCGTGGAAATTAAAAACGTATATGGAGACCGCTAATTGACCGTTTTGGAGAGAGAAAAAGCGCAAAAACGCGCGACACGCCACAAGACCGCGCGTAATTACATCATACCCGCAGATCTATAAAACATCGTGTTGATTCTTAATTGGTCAGTATTCATCTGAAGACGATTGCAGATTCAAGCAATTGAAACGTTGTGAAAAATTGAAAGAAGTAGAAATCTTTCAACCATCAAGACAATGGAAGTTCGAAATGCCAGTAATAAATACAACTAATATTCGTCAATTTCATTGATCATTCATTTTTGAATTAATCATGAATTTTTTTGACTGTATAAGCTGGCAATATCAAGACTTCAGTTTGTGCATCAATGAGATCTACATTCATAACTCTTATATATACCATGCTATAAAGTTGAATCTTTTAGACAATGCTGAAAATAAACCTTTGAAATTTTGTGCCCATTTGAGAAAAATA
Organism: Chrysolina haemoptera; assembly: GCA_958298965.1. Lineage (NCBI taxonomy): Eukaryota > Metazoa > Arthropoda > Insecta > Coleoptera > Chrysomelidae > Chrysolina > Chrysolina haemoptera. The sequence continues at coordinate 2,457,756 of OY282600.1, forward strand.
TAACTGTTCACAAAAATTGAATATTTTCAACATCAACACTTAGTTTTGATCCAAAATGGTCATGTTTGAAGCTATGAGCTAAGCCTTACCTGTAGATATAGCCCATCTGGAAAACGAATTCTTATGAGGCAAAATTTGTATTTCCTAATTTCCCGAATCTCGTCTTTTTCCCTCATAGCTTTGGTCCTCAACTGAAGCTGCTTCTCCAATATTTCACTCCTGGAAACGAGATTTTTTCAGTAACTATTAGCAATATTTTGAAATAACATGAAATAAAAAAACAATACAACACTGAAAATCGGTTCTGGCCAAGTGTTAGAACCTACCTCAGCTGTTTTTCCCTTTTTATCTCCTCTACAGACATTGCGTAGAAATCTTGGGGTAATTCAAATTTTTGGGCAGCTTGGGCAGGGGATAGTACTTGAAGGTTTCGGTCAATTTCCAATTCAACTCTTTCTTCTGCCTTTAGGGTTTCTCTGAGGAACTGTATAATTATAAAATATTAATTCATTTATCAACTGTTTAATTGTACAAAGTGTTTCAGGCTAGTGTGAATATGGACAATTCAAAATTTACCCTAGTGTTTAGTTTACTGAAATAGTGGCCTGTTTGTATAAGATAACATACAAATTCTTCACTAGTAAGACAATTTCAAAAACTTTTCTCTTAATACAACAAGGATTTTAAGTTTTCTGAAATGCCATTATGATTTGCTAAGAACTGTTGGGTTTTAATATTCAACAATTAAAATTGTGAAATACCTGTAAGGTTCCAACCCCATCTATGTTTTCACTGGACCACACCAAGAAATCTTCTTCAACTCCGTTATTTTCCATTTTCTGCTGTCGAAAGCCTGCAGCATAGAGAAAATCTGTTGCTCCCAGTATAGGGACTACCTTCTCGTTGAAAGTGGCATTTGAACATCTAATTTTATGGAATTTGGGTTCATCAGGATTTGCCATAAGGTTATCCAAGTATCTACATAAAACATTTACACAGTCGATTACCTAAAAAAGTTACAAATATTCAGATAGAGAACAGGATGGCATAACATTTGCTTATTTTTGTTTCACCTTAGATCTATTATAATTACAGGAATATATAATTAGGCAGGCAGTCATTCCTCTCTCTTCTTCTAAAGTGTTGAATAAAAACTCTTTTATTTTCCCCTTCCATTCCTCTTTGGTCAATACTTCTTCACTAATCAAAGGACATTTAAAATAAACCCCTACAAACAATAATTTAGCATATTAAGTAATTTCTTCAAACTTTTTATTACCCTTCACAGCCAAATGAGAAGAAACTTCCAGTTCAGTTTCCTGGGGTCTAACAGCAGTGGCACCTTCTTGCAATTGATTATTTTTATTTTCCGCCTCTAACTCCCTGCGAACTTTAGCTTGAATAGCAGCCAGCGAAGTGTTGAATGCAGTATCTTTCTTCTGTCCAGAAACTCTTACCAATGCAGCTTCTGCGGCTTGTCTAGCAGCTTCGCTAGGCTCCACTTTAGCTGGGACATAAGCAGGCTTCTTTTTACTAGGGCCTACTACAACGGTGCTAGAGGAATCGTTTAGCTTGTGTCCAGGACCTGCCAACTTGAATTTTGCATCAGCTTTTTTCCTGGCAAAGAACTTTTTTATTTTCTCTGCCATAATTACTAACTAGGGGCTTATATTCTAGGGGAGTGTTCCTTCGGTAGTTTCAGTTTTGCTACACTCGCTTTGAGCTCTTCAATTTCTCTCAGTGTAGCTGTCAAAAAAGTGGAAAATGAGTAATGGTGTCATCAGATTGTCATCTAAACCTACTCACAGTTTTTCATAAATGTCTCACTCAAAACTGGTCCGTATATGTTCCACAAAATTATAATCGATATTATATTGAACAACAGTAGACCGGAGAAAATAGTTAATAATTTCCACTGGAAATCGTCAAAGTGGATGGTATCGGGTAGATATTCCAATAACTTTTTGATCGTTCCACTTTCAGTTTTGCGAATTGAGGTGAAAGCGTTTGTTAAATACAAAATTACGTTGTTCCAATACAATTGAATTACATCCACAATTGATGTATTTTCTAAATAATCTGAAAAAAATAAGCTCATTACTTACAAATTTGTCATTTACATATGGAACAATTATATTTTTGACATCAATCACAGAATCCAGATTACAGAATGTCTCCGAAGCTCAAAGTTCAAAAATTGAAGTACTCTGCAATTCGCAAAATACGGTGCGGCTAGATGACGCCCAAAATTTGGGAACAAAATGATAATGGTGATCAGCTGCTAAATTCCATTAAAAACCATGGTATTTGATTTTATTCCCATTCAAACTTGAACAAATTGTTGAAGATGTCGAAAGTTGAAATGAGTTTATCAGACATTTCCATGTACACGGACATTGTCCCTTTTTGCATAACTCTGTTTTCAGCTTTCATGGGAAAATAATTTAAAGAAACTTTGTCTGTACAATTGATAATGCGTTCAGCCACAGATTAAGTGTTCAGCATTGGGATCTGAACAAATATGCCTGGTGATAGAACTATTGACTTTTTCCGTAATTTTAAGTTATCTAATTCTGAAACTAAGAACATTACTAAACTCATAATCTGAAAACAGTAAAAATAAATACACAAGAAAGACCTGATATACTTTTCATCACTTCAACTAAATGATTATAGATGGCGTAACCCTTGGGCTGAATGCGAATTCGCGAAATGAGTTTTCGCTAGGTGGCGCTAAAAACTTTAGGCGAGAAACAATATAATGGTGATCAGCCGCTAAATTCCATAAGAGACCATAGTGTTTAACTTCATTCTCTTTCAAATTTGAATCAAGTACTGGATATGTCGAAAGTTAATATGAGTTTATCAGACATTTTATCAACGACGACATTGCCATATCTGGCATAAACTCTTTGATTGTTAATGGATAATAATGGAAAGACACTTAGTCTTTGGTTTTATTGATACATTCAGCATGCGATACTGAGCAAATACGCTAGCTATGGAACTTTTGACTTCTACCGCCACTTCAAGTTGACTTATTCTGAAACTTTGAACACTAAAGAATATCACTGAACTAAATTTATTATCCAAAAATCGATCAATAAAGAGAAAACAACCGAAACAGATACACTACCCCTCATGGCAAGAAAAACCTGATGTACTTTTTATCAGTTCAACCAAATAAATATAGATGTCGCACCCTCTGGGCAAAATGCGATTTTATTTCCATCTGTGAGTGAGTAGTTGAAACGAAAAAAAATTAAGAAGCTGCTTTCTTCTTTATTTCGAAAAGCTTCCTTTAGTGGACGAAAGATGACGCTACTACAAACTATTTAAGAATTGTTCAAAATTAGTATATTTTTCAACATGACATGAAAATTCTTTTTTTTTCGTCAGGTGAGGTTTTTGTCCACGAGCAAAGCGAGTGTGGCAATCTCACGAACGAAAAAAACGTATTTCATCTCGAGTAGGATGATACTTTTCCTACGATAGATAAGATACTGGATTGCAATTTTTAGAACTTAATAAATGTTTATAAACTGTCAAACGAAGAACGAAGTGACGTTTGTTTGCTGATATAAGTGCCAAGTAGTAAGATCGGGTGGCATAATTTGGATGGATTTAAATTATATTGTTTTCCATCAGGTCCGTAACTAGGGCGGGGCAAGGGAGGCTTTGGCCACGGGCGTTAGCCCGCAAGGAGCGCCAAAAATCGAACATAAAATTTCCATTGAATCAGAGTTGAATATTAATTTGATGTGGCTGATAAATCTGATTAAAAAAAATTGTTCATCTCATATTTATGGGTAGGTATCTCACATTACAAGCAAACACTTTTCCAAATGAACACTCTATATATTGAACTCCGACATGTTTCTCTTCACATGCCTTTTAATAAATTGATCGAGAACATGCCTATAAAAAATGAAAAAGCCGAACCCTATCATTACCCTCTGCTCTATGCAGAATAATCTAATAAATAATTCTCTTTTACGAACTATAATGCATTAGTGGATGAGTTTCCGCATATCATTCCACTCAATAGATGCATTTAGTCATGTCGATCCAAGAAAAAGGCACCGGTTCACACGAACTGTATAAAATTGGTGAAAACCAGCCCTTTTCGTCTACCCTCGATACTCTAACTTTCTACTGGATGTACCCGAGGAATCCCAAAATACGTTCCATGGTAGGATACTACGCGGTTGCTGGTACTTTAGTATTTACGACATATGGGTTTTGCTGTTTTCTGTGTTTGATGCACTTAATCATGGCCAAAGTGGGTGAGTTCATGAATACCATCCAAAGAGTTAGAAATTCAATTCGAAATATAGGAGAACGGGCTAGTTGTCTCACGGATTGGTTGTCTCACGGGATGGTTGTCTCACGGGTCGGTTGTCTCACGAGTTGTTTGTCTCGCGGGTCGGTTGTCTCACGGGTTGTTTGTCTCACGGGTTGTTTGTCTCACGGGTCGGTTGTCTCACGGGTTGTTTATCTCACGGGTTGTTTGTCTCACGGGTTGGTTGTTTTACGGGTTGGTTGTCTCACGGGTCGGTTGTCTCACGGTTGTTTGTCTCACGGGTTGGTTGTCTCACAGGTTGGTTGTATCACGACTCGGTTGTCTCACGGTTTGTTTGTCTCACGACTCGGTTGTCTCACGGGTCGGTTGTCTCACGGGTTGGTTGTCTCACAGGTTGGTTGTATCACGACTCGGTTGTCTCACGGGTTGTTTGTCTCACGGGTTGGTTGTCTCACAGGTTGTTTGTCTCACGGCTTGATTGTCACAACGGCCTTGAACAATCTGTACAAATGAACCAGTTCATTAGTTGGTATCGAGGAAGCGCAAGATCAACCCCACCGTCATTTGTTTCGTTTCTGAGATACAGGGCGTTGAAGTTTTAAAAAAAGGTATTTATAAAATATCATGAATATACTCAAACCGATTAGGTTGAAATTTGGTACAGTTGTTTAAACTAATAAGGCGCTTATTTAGCCCCAACAAGATTGAAATTATTAGGGCCAGTGGCGTCTCAGCCAACAATATTGAAAAAAATGTACGACACTGACTTTTTTTGTATGTTTTTATTTTTTTTTGTTTATATTAAGCAAAATACAACTTTTTGGTCTATTTTCTTAATATTCTTCAATTTCAAGAAAAAACACAAAAATTCACTTTAACTCATTCTAAAAACTACGAAAGCGCAAGAGAGGACCATAAGAGTTTTTTTTTTCGACATTTCAATTTTAAAGTCGAAAAAAAGTTAGAATTTCGACATTGGAGTTGAAATTTCAACTTAAAAGTCGACATCGTTTTTTGCCGCTCTGGGCAAATTTACGCACACAAACCACACAAAGAAAAGTAAGACAGTTGTAGAAAAATCTTAAATTTTTTCAGAGGGCAGAAACACGTCCATCAGCGAGGACGTGTCTCTCATCACAGCAGGCTCTGGACTCATCTTCGCCAACGCCTCCTTCTCATTGAGATGCAGAGGCTGGTCCTCGCTAATGAGCAGAATCGCAAATTTATGTCAGCTCGGCGAATCACAGATGTCGAAAGTGACTATAAAGCGATGCAACAAACTATCCAAAATATTCTCGAGGTACTGCTGTCTTTCTACCGTCTTCTACGGGGCTACAGCCTACTACGAATCCTTCAACTGCGTTAAAGTCAACGAGGAGAGAGGTCTTGATGAGATATGTCGTACTTTTATGACGGCTTGGTTGCCTTTCAAATTGAGCGTTGCTGGTGAAATGGTACTGTTTGGCTTACAAGCGACTTCGGCAATTTTATCAGTTGTACCTGGTAAGTTTTCTTGGGTAGGTGACGACACCAAAATCAAGTTCACAGATCATACTGTAAAGGATATACAGTTAAATACTTCACAATAATTTATTTACTACCTGAAAAGGTTGGAATTTTTTAATTTGTAGCGGATTCTATATCTGAATCTATTCTCTAATGGTCTGAACTAATGTCGATGAAATTTTACTAAATTGGAATGAACGTGTCAAAGTTGACAGTTTGCAAAATAAATCAACAATGGGCGCAACGCTTGCTTGTTGCATGATTCTTTTATATCATTAATTTAAGGAATATTGACTAATTTTTAGTAAATAATTAAAATTATTGGTAGTAGGTAAAATATTGTATGTTAAATAACTATTTGAAATGGAAATTTAATAATTAAAGTACGACAACTATAATTTGATAGCCTTTTGCCGAACAATTTTATAGAAAAAACTAGAAAATTCATTCTTTACATCCACTAGACATTCTTTGTGTACGTCCATTGGACATCCACGGCGTATCTGGACAGTTGGTGGACTTTAACGGACATGTAAGGACGTAACTGGTCGTCCAATGGACGTCCATAAGATATGTGCTGTACATCCATTGGACATACATCAGACGTACAGGTGCGTATTCTGGACCTTTTTAAGATCCATATTATACGTCCAATGGACGTGAATCTGATACATTTCTGTACATCCATGGACGTTTTTTATGTACATCTATTGGGCATTCATGGCGTACGTCCATAGGATGTTATATCCAGTGTATCTGGACATTTGAGGAACATTAACTGGACCTTTATGAAAGTAACTGGACGTCCTTAAGATCCATTGGACATACATCAGACGTACATGTGCTATGTAGGACGGACATATTTTAATCAATTGTATTTTCAGCTGTTGCAGTCATCTTCATTAACTGGGAATGTGCCGAATTGATTTCTTTGTGCTTTAATCATTTGAAGGGCTCTTCAAAGTTGATATTGGAGGAAGACAGTATCGAAAGAAGACATGCAAAATTGAAATTGTGGATACTTCATCACCAAAAAATTTTAGAGTGAGTATACAATGTGCTATAGTTCCATAAATTTGCTTGATTGCTTTCAGGTGAACTTTTCAGTCTCAATAATTCCAAGACCTTTGAAATCTGTGTTCTATTCAATAGAAAATGAATTCATCTTTAGTGAATTACTTTGCTGTGATAGCTTTTTTACCAGATAATTTTCATATTCGAGAGTAAAATTTTAACACTGGCCATAAATCAATTCAGTTATCAATGCCTATTGAAATGGCTAGAGACCAAACAAAAAATTAAAGCAATTTTTTGTTATAACTCAAAACATTGAAAAGTGTCTTGTTTCACTAGCTTTTTTTTCAGGATCACTGCCAAGTTTAATAAAGAAATGAAATCCAGCGTAGGACATCTATCATTGATTGCTGCATTGGTTTTTGGGTGTCTCATCAACCAAGCTACTAAGGTAAGTAATGACCTCAATGATTATTTTGCTTCTTAAATTGATACGTTGGAAACATTGTGAGAGAAGTAAAATTACTCGTCATTTGATTCGATATTTAGATAAACCAACCATAATATGTGATGGTTCGATATAGCACAATAGTGAATAATTTCTTACCATGAAAAAAAGGAGAGGATTGCACAAGAACAACAGTGGCCCCAGTGTACTTTCCTACGGTACACCGTTTTCATTTGAAATTTCTGAGGATGTTTTTTGTTAAGATGTGTGACCTGTTTCCTATATATTCTGAAGATAGTTTATGATCCATTCTAATGCCATCCAAAAAACCATACTTTTGTAATTTGCGATTAGTTTTTGTCTATCGATTGTCTCGAATGCGCGTTGTAAGTCTAGAAACACTACTCCAATTATAATATTATTATTGTTTTTGTTCAGATTGATTTGTTTGTTTGTTTTGACATTGTTCCGCAACTGTCATATTACGTCACTGACAGTTACTGCAGAATTTTTTTTTTTCGAGATATTATTATCTGATATTTTCTTCTTCCAGTATAAAATCAGTGGCGCTGTCTGTGAACTTGTTGGTTGGCTAATTTCCCTATTTCTTCTTTGTGATGCAGGTCAAAAGGTTTCGGACAGTGTAAGTAATAATAATAATATAGGAATTCGTCATAACTCCTTTTTTATAATATGGTCTGGATGGAATATCTGTTTCATTGCAATGTGGTTTCTACTGTGTCTTCAAATGAATGTATTAATGAATAAACAAAAGTTACCTATCCATCCTACCGACTGCGCCAATTATTTATAATCTTCGCACATTGTACACTCATGTTTTCAGAGCCTTTCGATAAGTGAAGCTATATATGATATGGAATGGCACTCTACTGATCTCCAAACTAAGAAATACCTTTTATTCGTATTGATGCGTTCTCAAAAGCCAATGGTTTTGGATGCGCTCCCGCTAGGAACTCTGAATTACACTTTATATTTGATGGTAAGGGTGATATAATTGCTTCTCTATTTGGTCTCGGTGATTGATTTTTTATTTATTTTTTCAGATGCTGAAGGCATCATATTCTTTCTGGACACTTCTCACACACACTACTTGAATACACAGTTAGAAATAACCTATAGCTCTGATGATCTCTATACTTATTGCACTTTAGTGATATTGTAGTAAAGCATTTCTGAAAACCTAGTTATCCATCCTACCGACTGCGCCAATTATTTATATTCTTCGCACATATGCACACTCATGTTTTCAGAGCCTTTCGATAAGTGAAGAAATATATGATATGGAATGGTACTCTACTGATGTCCAAACTAAGAAATACCTTTTATTCGTATTGATGCGTTCTCAAAAGCCAATGGTTTTGGATGCGCTCCCGCTAGGAACTCTGAATTACACTTTATATTTGATGGTAAGGGTGATATAATTGCTTCTCTATTTCGTCGTAAAAATCAAATATGTACTCGCTGATTGATTTTTTATTTTTTTTCAGATGCTGAAGGCATCATATTCTTCCTGGACACTTCTTACACACACTACTTGAATACACAGTTAGAAATAACCTATAGCTTTGATGATCTCTATACTTATTGCACTTTAGTGATATTGTAGTAAAGCATTTCTGAAAACCTAGTTATCCATCCTACCGACTGCGCCAATTATTTATATTCTTCGCACATATACACACTCATGTTTTCAGAGCCTTTCGATAAGTGAAGCTATATATGATATGGAATGGTACTGATCTCCAAACTAAGAAATACCTTTTATTCGTATTGATGCGTTCTCAAAAGCCAATGGTTTTGGATGCGCTCCCGCTAGGAACTCTGAATTACACTTTATATTTGATGGTAAGGGTGATATAATTGCTTCTCTATTTCGTCGTAAAAATCAAATATGTACTCGCTGATTGATTTTTTATTTTTTTTCAGATGCTGAAGGCATCATATTCTTTCTGGACACTTCTTACACACACTACTTGAATACACAGTTAGAAATAACCTATAGCTTTGATGATCTCTATACTTATTGCACTTCAGTGATATTTTAGTAAAGCATTTCTGAAAACCTAGTTTTGTATATTCATTTCATCACAGTTCTACTAATTTAATCTTTCCACCCTTCATGCGGAAGTTCCGGGAAATAGAATATGATGTATTGGTGCTATTTTGACCGCATTGTATATGAACATTTCTACAGTCGTCCAATTGGAGTTTTTACTAGTTTGAATGGTTACTAGCCTCAGGGATCATCGATGCCATTCTCGAAATTCTTTTACATTTACCTATTTCTCATTTCTCTCTTGATCTGCATATCTCATAACTAATCACATTATCGATATAAGATTCTCTCCCTGTGATTATACGTTCCTTGTTGTAAAAAGAACATTCTAATAAATGATTCTCATGCATTATACTTAAGCATTCAAGGGTGAATAGAATCATAAAAAAATAATTAAATTCCTATGACTCAAATCTAATAATGAAACATTGAAACAACGGCAAATATAAACAAATATATTACCTATAGTAACAAATAAATAAATAAAAAATAATACACGTCCTTACATGCTACCTAATTGTACAATCGTTACGAAAATGGTCCTTAAAATTTAAATCTTATGTAAATAGTTTTGACAGTTTTTCACTGAAAACACTGCAAGTATATACTCTATACCAAACGTTTGCTGTTTCAATGTACTTCGAGAGGTTCGATATCATACAGGGTGTGACTCGGTATGCGTTTCAGTCAAGAATACATACAGGGTGTCCCAAAATAAAAGGGACAAACTCCGATGGTATATAGAATCATCACTTCATTTTTAGGCTATAAGTACGCACTTATTGAACTTCAAGTATCTTGAAAACCGAAAATATTTTTGAAACGAAACCAAAAACCAATCCCTTATTTGTATAGGCAATATTGAGAATTGAGAAAAAGACGACGAAATCGATATTAATCCAGTGGCGTGAAAGTTGGGGAGGGGCGATTAGGGGTACCCACCTGCCGTACGAACCTGGTTGGAGTTAAGAACACATAATTTACCACCACTTCCGCTTTAACCGGAAGTAACCCCAAACTTTTTTTTTCAAATGACACCCGGTACATATTTTTCCATTATTCGAAAGAGCACGCAATTTGTGATAAACTGTTCTTCAAAATTGGGAATCGGTTGAAAAATGGCGGAGATACAGTTGATTGTTCAGTCAAACAAAGTTAGTTGGCCATGAAATTCAAAATTAAGTTGTCACAACTGACAAACGACATCAGAAGTTATCAGAGGAAGCTTCGAAGTGCGATACAGTTGAAAACTGAGTTTCTCGTGTAATTGCAGCTCTCATATAATCCAACAATTATCAAAAATTACGGAATGGTGTCCATAAAGTAATTTTTGATAATTGTTGGAAAGTATGGAAGCTGCAATTAAATGAGAACCTGTTTTCAACTGTATCGTACTTCAAACTTCCTCTGGTAACTGATGTCGTTTGTCAATTGTTATGATTTGAGTTCGAGTTTCAAGGCCAACTTTGTTCGATTGAACAATCAACTGTATCTCCGCCATTTTTCAACCGATTTTAAATTTTGAAGAACAGTGTTGTCACAAATTGCGTGCTCTTTCTGATAATGAAAAAATATGTACAGGGTGTCATTTGAAAATAAAAAAAAAAAAATGGGTAACTTTCGGTTGAACCGGAAGTGGTGAATTTTCAGTAGAGGCTTCAAAATATGCGTATTAAAGTACTATAGCGACACACCAAATTTGAAATCTGTATCTTCAAAACTATAGAAAATTTGGGGGGCGTACCTCACCTCGTGGACACCAGGTATATATTTTTGTCACCTTCGACACCTTGTAACTCGGTTATTATTCATCTTAGGGTATCTATTTTTTGGAACTTATAGCCTTATAATGAATTGATAATTCTACCATCAGAGTTTGTCCCCTTCTGGGACACCCTGTATTTCATAATTGAAAAGTATTTTTTTTACTCCGTAAATGATAGGTGGGTGGTTGATCAGACTGTGGAGTTTTCATCTTCACCTACTTATATTTCATATGTATAAGTGGGGAAAAAAATTAATTTCAAAATCCTGTAGGTAGGTATATTCGAAAACTTCTCAAATATTTACTGTAGAAATTCGTTACTGAGCATCTGATGGTCACAACATTACGAAAATTTTGTGAAATCGAAAACGAACAAAATAAAAAAAAATATTAAAATTATCAGTATGTTTTGACAACTGATCAGGATTTTATGAAGTGCACGGAATAAATAAATGAATCAATTCATCGAGATGTACTTTCAGAAATGTTCTCTTACTGAGTTTTTTGTTTATTCTCTTAGACCTAAGACGTTGAACTTGACATCTAACTCAGAACTTTTTTGTTTTCCTTCACATCTTGTTTTTATTTTCCATCGACTTCTTCGATCTCAGTGACGTATCAGCAATTCTCTTCCACGACATCCGACCTCTTATACAGAATCTCTCACCGAATCTGAAGAAGATCGTTCGTATATATACACGATAAAAAAAATGGCCCCAAAACAGATCCTTGGGACACACACAAATTCAAGGTATGTGAAATCAGTCACACCCTGTATGCCGTTTCGCGACCGCGACGAAAATCACTTGCACGTGTGCACGTCCATGGAGCGAATGCACGTTTTGCACTCCACCTGGCAGCACCACTTGAACTGGCATTGGCATCGCTCTCTTATGGTACTCTTCAGCGTGTTGTAGCCTCTGCCGCAGCACAGAAGGTTGCATCCTAGAACAGAATGAATAGTGAGAAATCGAAATCCGAGAAAGGAACCCGCACTGAATATACAGAGTTCTTCATATGCGAAAAACTTTTAAACATTCGATTTTTTTTGAAAAAATCTGACTACACCATTGGATTCGCACCATTTTCAAACGGTTCATAAATAAATTACGTTGAAACGCGTCGATCAATAAAAAAGTTATGAGGAAATGAAATTTGAAAAATATGCCGTTTAATCAATCCACCAATTAATTTTCAGAACTTTTATCAAAATTCGGAAAACACTACTGTATTAAGGAGGTTTCGATATATCACCAGTCAAAATTTCATCGAAATCTGTTCATAAATATAAAAATTATAAGATAATAAAATTTGAAAAATATATTAATCAGGAAAATGTCATTTAATCTCATAATTTTTATTTATCAACAGATTTCAATGACATTATAGTCAGTGATATTTCGAGACACCCTCAATCCAGTGGTGTAGTCAAAGTTTTGATTAAAGTTCTAAAATTGAATTGGTGGGTTAATTAAACGGCATATTTTTCAAATTTCATTCCCTCATAACTTTTTTATTCATTGACGCATTTTAACGTAATTGACATATGAACCATTTGAAAATGTCGCGAATCCAGTGGTGTAGTCAGACTGTTTCTGAAAAAATCGCTAGTAATTTTTCTAGATTTTTGACCTTGAAAAATAAAATTAGTTGGCCCTGGAAATGGAGATTTATTCATGAAATTTGGTGTCCTAGTGGACTTTTTGGATGTCTACCTCACGAAACAAAAATCAATCCAATCGGTTGAAAAGTTTTATAAGGGTGCTTCCATCTTAAATGGGTCACACTGTATATTATAAATTATTATGAAATCCAACTTGGGAGTTAGGAATTAATTTTTGCTTCTTGAAAGATGGGCAAAGGCCTTCTTGAATGGGCTCTCGTGACTTTCGTTACCCTCAAAAGTTTTTTTTCAATTATCACTTAAAATATATTTCTTTTTTCATAAGTTTTAAGAGGAAAGTTATTTATTTTATAAGATTCGAAAAATAAAAATAAATGGAAAAAAATCGAAGTGACAGTAGAGAGTCCAAATTTGGAGCAAAGGTATAAAATTGAAAACTTCTTTAATTAGCATTTTTCGAAATTTCCAGAAGAAACTTGATTTTTCGAGGATTTTTGAAAAAATGTCAAATTTAACAGGTTCAAAGTAGCACGTGACAAAACAAAAGAGGCTGTTTTTTACTCATTTTTCAAGCAAAAACTAACTGTGGAGTCAAATTTTCATTATATTTGTTGATAAAAAAAACTTCCATATGTAGCGAACTTTATGTGTGACACTGTATATAACACCAACATTGAAACTGTGAAAAAGCAGACGTTGAATAATCCTTCATGAATACCTTATTTCATTTACATGTTCAGTTGAAAATTTCGGGGTTTTCTATACAAAAGAAGAGTGTGCTTTTTCATTTTTGTGGGTTTATCAGTTCAAACTGGCAGGAAAACAACTTTGCATACATTAAAAAAAAATTCGGAGATATTTAAAAATTCAATGAATATTTAAATTTGATTGGTGCAAGTAGTCTTAGATATTTGGTAAAAACCTATAATAATCATAATCATAATAGTTCATTTGTTGAGCAGTGTATGATACTGGTTCATTCCTCATTCGCCGACACGCTACTCAGGCGCGTAATTTTTTTTTGTTCAAAGTCAAATGCCTTTAAATTGATAGTTAAGGTGTCAATGGGGTATTATAAGCATAAAGATAGGAAAAAAAGGAGGTCAAATTCAATTTGTTTGGACCACCTATAGATCGATTTCTGGGTTCTTGCCCTCATCAGTATAGGGTAGGTCTCTGCAGACAATAACTAATGTCTGCAACAAACGATTCAACAAAATCTCCATGTAAAGGCAGAAGCTGAGACACCGCCCGCAGCCTAGCGTTCACTAAACCACGGGCGCCATCTGAACTCCAGCCCCTCAACCAAAGCAATACACAGAGCTTGCGTGATTAATTTAACCCACTAATACAAATAAAGAAATCTGTCAATAAGCTCGTCAAGAGAAATAATATATATTTAACTTAAGATTCATTTTGTGAATCTTGAAGGTAATTTTGATTGAAATACTGAATTTTCCTCGATCATGGGGGGGTAATTACCTCCCCCCACCCCTCGTATACGCGCCTGCGCATTACACTCACTCACCATCGATATCCTGCGACGTCCTGTTGCACTGACGGCCTTGCGTGCCCAAAGAGCCCACTTTGTCGTCTTTGATGCAGTAGTTGGGAGAGTCCTCGAGGTACACCAAGTCGGACGCCGTGGGGATGGTGACGCGGGGATCCCGGATCTGCAGGCGTCCTCGTCGGTTTACGCGCACCTCCGTTGCGCCGTCGTACTTGTCCCTGAGGTAGTCTCCTGGAATAAAATGAACAAATGGTACAACAGCTCTTATTTTACGAAAACTACCCAAAGGCTAGTTCATGTAAACGTAAGTTGATATGAAGCCCCTTCCATCTAGAAGACATTCCTTTTTTCTGGCACCAATATTGAGCTCAGAAATACTTAAGCTGTCAATGCTCTGAAGAGATCAAAATGTTTAGAATCTTATGGTCTAAATAGCGATACTATGAAAGGTATAATAGAAAATATAATAGAGCCTCTTACTTCACTTTTGAATGCTTACATAACATCAGGTTGTTTTCCAGACTGTTTTAAATCGGCAAAAGTTTTGCCGTTATTCAAGAAAGGAGATGAATCCCTATAGTTGATAATTACCGCCTCATTTCCATTATTCACTTAGATTTCTTTTATTTTGAGACTCCTCCCCTATCAAATGGAATTCGTACCTCGTCCTTTTACCCGCAAATATACTTTGACCTTTTTCAGAAGGTAAACCCCTTCTTAACAGAGAAAAAGAGCGATGCTTCGGACCATGGTTTTAGATGGTTCACAGCCAATCAACTGAAACTGAACGGAGACAAAACACAAGAGAATAATTTTTTCGGTAACAACACTGCTGATAATAATCTTAATGGTAAATTACTTAGTTTGATCATCGACGGAAATTTATCCTGGTCAGCTCATATAAACGAATTGTCAAAAAATTATTAAAGAATATTTTTGCCTTCAGACAACTGAGGAAATTCCTGGATCTCGATGCTTCAAAGAGTGCATACTATATGCCTCATTCCGTGAGAGTTCACCAGACATTTAGATGTATATGATCATAGAACAAGAATTTCGCATCTGTTCGTACCACATCGATACAGACTATCGAAGTCTCAGAAAAATTCACTGAATGTATTCACTGAATATCTGAATTCGACTTTTTTCTAATGTTATACACATTATATTAATATCATTATATTAACTTGTGACTATCTGTTCAGTCATATATTTCCCATATTTTTGTTGTATTTATTTTGTCTTTATACAATTTTACTTTCTATATATATTTCTGTTGTATTTGCCTTTATACTATTTTTTTAATTGATTCTGTACCCAACTTGAAACAAACTTGTAATGCAACGTTGTCAAATAAAATCTATCTATCAATCTTATGTCACGAATATTTAGACCTCAGAACTGGGCGCCATCTAGTGGAGGATAGCAGTAATAGCGGTCCCTAGACTCGAAGGAAAGGAAATTGAAGAATACTGTCGAATACGACTAGAAGAAATGTTTCTTACTGTAAGAAGCCGGGCGAGTCGCCAATTGACAAGTATTGAATACGGACGGATTGAGTGTCGAGATAAATATAGCCCAGTTATTATGTTGTATATAAATTAGCGTGTGGAATAAAGAATTTTAAAGTAAAATTGCAAAGTTCCTTACACTATCATTCTCCATGAAAATTAAACGATGGAAAATAGCGAATAAAGTGTGTCTTTCAGCCGCAATTGATTCCACAACAGATTTTATTAATATTCTATCCATATTTTCGAACAAACATCAAAACACATTCCTCATTACCTCCCACTAAACTTCGACATCAATCAACTAATGAGAGTATGTAATTAATATTCAGAAACATGTGTCACAGCCTTTGATATCGATAACCAAATCCAATAGAACTCCAAACACGCCCGCTCTAGAAAGATAAGAAATGATTCACGACCGAAACAAATGAGAACGAGACCGTGCCCGCCTGCTTTCTTTCAATTGGACGATTTCGCAATGGGTAGATCTAACGTGTTCAATTAGAATCAACAAGATATTTTTATTGGTCTATGATTCATTCAGATGAAGTGGTATCGAAAAAGAAACCAGAAAATAGGCATTGGACAGCCAAGTTCCTTGAAAAATTGCCTTGAAGATTTTTTTTTAGAAACATTAAAAGCTTTTTCTGTGTGGAGCAGGTTTATGATGTTATAACTTGAGAGATATAATAGATATTTACGATATAAGTGTCGTAAAGATTCAGATTATGATATTAGATCGATTATCGTAATATGAATTTACGATACAAATATTGTATTACCTACCATAAATAATTCTAAATGTCCACTCAAAGATAGTTAAAACAATCTTCAAAATAGTGATCTTATAGAGCAAGAGCCAGCAACGTATTTCAAGTTGTCAGTTCCAAAGCCCAAATTTGACTTACGTCAATTTCAATAAATTCATCATAAACTCTGATCATGTGTCGTAATTCGTAATGAACCTTCATGTTTATGTTCCAGTATCGTAACGGAGTAACAGTGTCGTAATGAAGTTCCAGTGTCGTAATGAACCTCATTATGAAACTCAGTATAAATGAAATAGTAAAATCGAGAATGTCGAAGTACCCTTCTCACAAAATATTTCCACCATGAGGAAAATATAAGACAAACATCTGACAGAAAACAACTACTTCCCTGGCTAATACTACGACGGGCATTTAATTACGCATCTGACAGATATTTGTGCAACGTTCTTCCAAGAAGATCCAGTTGTAGTTGCTTATTGTAATTATACAACAGATTATCCTTCATTTAGCTGGGATGACCACCTGCAGACGCGTTTCGAGGTTCTTGCCGCTCGTCAGTGACAGGGCAGGATGGACAACATTAGAGTCGTCCTGCCCCAGAAATTGTCATTTTTCAATTTGTTATCAAAAATTTACTTTCGTTAAAAATTAAAAAGCTTGATGAATCATCAAAAACATATTTTTTTAATATCACTATCGATCTGTTTTTTTTTAAAGGAAGCTACATGAAAATGATTTTTGAAATTTTGTATCTGCTCTTGTTTAAAAAATTGTTATGAACAAATGCGTTGTTTATAAGATGATTTAATTTTTTTTTGGAAACATAATCTTTGATACAAAAATTATGATTTAAAAAAAATCGTTACCAAAAAAAATGTTGTTGCTTAAAACGGATTTGTTAATTAACAATTTTTTTCTTCCACTTGTTATTAATACTGAGGAACCATTTTTTAAAATCATAATTTATCTTACTCTTCGATAACTAATCAAAAAAAATTGCTGTTGTTTCAATTTTCATTGTTCAGTTAATAGATAATTTGTTATGAACAATTCAATTTTTTCTATATATTTTTTTCTTCTTCTATACAATGTAACAAAAACAACTGTGTATTATTTCTTGAGAAAAAAAAATTAATTTTTAATAGAATTTTAATAATTTTTGTCCTTTATTCTTACCTGGTTTTTTATGTTTAAACTTATTATAACTAATTGAGATACAATGAAAAAACTTTGGACTTATATATTTATTCCATATTAATCAAAGAATAAATTGAGCCCAAAATTCAAACTCTTACCCAATTATTTATTCCCTTTATAGAATTAAAAAACAATTTTTTTTATATATGAAGAACCTACGACAACTCTTTGATTCATGCATTATAATCATGAAGATATACGGACAATACTGTCCTCCAAAAGGCATACTGAGTAAAATCGTATATTTCTATATTAAAAGGGGACATTTATTATTATCGTTATTCCATGAATGTTTAACGAGAATAAAAAAAAAAAGAAACAAGAAAGCACCAAGAATAACGAGAACAAAGAAATTACTAGAGCGTTAACTTCTAGTGGATATCCATCCATTTTAATGAAAACCAATTCTGAGTCAACACCGTGATTTTTCACTCGTAAATATTAGTTCGAGATTATAAAACGTCGGTACCGAAAGTTGTTTAACCGTTAAATCGATTATCACCAGCGCTCGTTAACGTTCCTTAAAAGATCTTTCAAATTGTGAAAATTACCCAGCTTTGAGCCATTTCAAGAGTCAATATTATCCAAATCAATAACGTGGGAACTTGGGTAAATATAATGAGATGGAAGAACACTGGATACTAATGTTTATTGTTTACTCAATCTCAGAGAGGTCTGTTCTAGTTACACAGTTTCAATAGATTCGTTTGCTTAGCGGAAATCAACAACTAGTCGAAATCATAAAAGAATGTAGGTATAGGTACCTACATCTATATCACATATCGCAAACAATTCATCTGGGGTATAGACAGAAATCTACACGAGCAACAAGGAACGCAATGATATGATAATACCACATAAACAAGAGAGACACATTACTATGGCAATGCGACACACCGCACACAGCGCACGTCGATATCCCTTCCTCGAGCGAGTAGAGGAGAAAGTATAATGCTCTCTCAACATATACATATAGCAAGCTATTCTTTACGCTCTCATGAAACCAGCATACCCAAGTTGAAAACTTTCCGATACTGTATCGCAAAGTATACTGCATACAGTATCGGAAAGTTTACAGTATACTGTATACAGTATTGGAAAGTTTTCATCTTGGGTACTGTAAACTACGAAGGCGTAGAAGTGCCAACAACAAAATATTTTTCGACACATTTGGAATTGCCACTTTGAACTGACAATTGCCACTTTCAATTGGCAATTGCCACTTTCAATTGGCAATTGCCACTTTGAACTGGCAATTGCCACTTTAAACTGGCAATTGTCACTTTGAACTAACAATTGCCACTTTCAATTGGCAATTGCCACTTTGAATTGGCAATTGCCACTTTGAACTGGCAATTGTCACTTTCAACTGGCAATTGCCACTTTGAACTGGCAATTGCCACTTTAAACTGGCAATTGTCACTTTGAACTGGCAATTGCCACTTTCAATTGGCAATTGCCACTTTGAACTGGCAATTGCCACTTTGAACTGACAATTGCCAATTTGAACTGACAATTGTCACTTTGAACTGGCTGTCACTTTCAACTAGCAATTGCCACTTTGAACTGGCAATTGCCACTTTGAACTGGCAATTGCAACTTTGAACTGGCAATTGCCACTTTGAACTGGCAATTGCCACTTTGAACTGGCAATTACTACTTTCAATTGGCAATTGCCACTTTAAACTGGCAATTGTCACTTTGAACTAACAATTGCCACTTTGAACTAACAATTGCCACTTTCAATTGGCAATTGCCACTTTCAATTGGCAATTGCCACTTTGAACTGGCAATTGCCACTTTAGTCAGTTCAAAGTGGCAATTGCCAATTGAAAGTGGCAATTGTCAGTTCAAAGTGACAATTGCCAGTTTAAAGTGGCAATTGCCAGTTCAAAGTGGCAATTGCCAATTGAAAGTGGCAATTGCCAATTGAAAGTGGCAATTGCCAATTGAAAGTGGCAATTGTTAGTTCAAAGTGACAATTGCCAGTTTAAAGTGGCAATTGCCAGTTCAAAGTGACAATTAACAGTTCAAAGTGACAATTGTCAGTTCAAAGTGGCAATTGTCAGTTCAAAGTGGCAATTGCCAATTGAAAGTGGCAATTGTCAGTTCAAAGTGACAATTGACAGTTTAAAGTGGCAATTGCCAGTTCAAAGTGGCAATTGCCAATTGAAAGTGGCAATTGTTAGTTCAAAGTGACAATTGCCAGTTTAAAGTGGCAATTGCCAGTTCAAAGTGGCAATTGCCAATTGAAAGTGGCAATTGTCAGTTCAAAGTGACAATTGTCAGTTCAAAGTGGCAATTCCAAATGTTTCGAAAAATATTTTGTTGTTGGCCCTTCTACGCCTTCGTAGTAAACAGTATCCGATTCTGTATATAGCCACTGTATCAGTCTTTCGGTAGAATCTGAGTGTGTAAGAGCAAGTTAAATTGATAGTGTGGAAAGTTGTGAGCTTTCTCTGGATGCGAAAATAAACCACATAAAAAAAGACCTACGCCAAAACGGATACTCCGAGAAACTCATAGGGGAAGTTCAGAAACAACTCAAAAGGACCAAGATGGTCGAATAACGACCACGAAACCCAGTTCTTGTCCTTCTCTACATCAGGGGTATTTCCGAGAAGATCAAAAGGATCGGAAACAAATATAACATCAAGAGTTGCTTTCAATCCAGCAAAACTGTATTTACGATGTCCCATGTGAATGTGGAGATTCCTATATCGGAGATCTGTAAGAATAGCTGAACACAAAAAGTGGACTCAACGAGGGGAAACATCTAAATCGGGAATTGCCGACCACGCATGGACAGAGCACCATCGAATTCTTTGGGACAAGGCTTAATGTTCTTCATAGAAAAGAACACTGGTTCAAGCGCAAATTTATTGAAACCGCCTTCAGGTGCCTTCAGTCAACCGAGCGTGGAAATTAAAAACGTATGGAGACCGCTAATGGACCGCTTTGGAGGGAGAATTAGCGCGAAAGCACGGGCGCCACAAGCCCGCGCGTAATTACAACGTAATTACCGTAAGTACCCGCAGACCTATGAAAGATCGTGTAGATTATAAATGTGTCAGTATTCACCTGAAGACGATTGCAGATTCAAGCAATTGAAACGTAGTGAAAAATTTGAAAGAAGTAGAAATCTTTCAACCATCAAGTCCGAAGTACAAGTAATCAAGTTACTACATCGTCTACAACCTTCAAAAAAAGCATGGGAAGTGCCATTTGAAGAAAAAAACTGCCGAGTCTACAACGTGAGTCCCACAGTAGAACCCCGCGGAACACAAAATATCACTACGATTTTCTATCGCTAACAAAGGCAAGCAACGGTGCGTGTCTATATGCATTACTGCGCTATCCATTTTAACAATGGATTCCCCGGACTCGTAGCAGTCGGCTTAAATAGGTATTGTGAGAACATGCACGCAAAATTCAACGTCTTCGTGTGAGGCCCGCAGTCATAAATGACAAGGACAGTTTATCAATACAACCGGCCAGTTAGAACAATCGACGTGCCCATTCATTTTGTTCGCCTAAACCAAAATGACCGACAAGAGTGGGGCTCGAATATTCACTCTGAGAGTGAAGCTGAGAATTCTGTGAGTTTTTTTACTCAGGATTGTTTAAATATAAGGATGACAGTTGGTCAACCTTATGGGATTAATATTGGATTCAAATGGAGGCGACATGTAGATGGCGTCAGTGGTGTTCGCATCCAAATCATGTCTCAACTTGAATGGCAGAATACGTAATTTGGCAGTCTCCTTAAATTTCCGTAAAGTAGATGGCGGATCATGTGATGAATTGTAAATAGAGTAGGTAGGTGGCACCAATGACTGCGATAAAATTAGAAATATGGTTCAATTCAAGAAATTATTTCTTCCGATGTTTCATGGACCGTATCCGTTATAATTAGGGTCACACCGTAAAGTAAGTAGGTATATTTGGAGTGTGGTGATTTAGTTGTTAGTTTGAAATGTGTTAGTACTTATTCTGTTGTGTCATATTGTGTTTTGGATTTTGTAAAGTGATTTAAATATAACTGATAATTAAAAGCAATTTGGACAGCGGTAAATGGTGGCAGGACTATATAAATGTCACTTTTGACTCTTTAGTTTAGTTATTAGGTGGAACTTAATTTAAATCATTTTAAAGCTAGCTGGCTACAACTGAACATTATTGCAAAGTAACCGCCTTTAATTTATTTCAGATTGATATTTCTAAACAGCCCTCATCTTCAATCACCCCTTTCTAACCTCAAAAATAGGTATGGTGCCAGAATATCAAATCAAGCTAACAGGTTCGCCTGAACCACATTTTCAGATAACCTAAGCAAATAACACTACCCGTATCATATATGTGAACTAATAATCTTGATTTTAGACTTCGTATTCGATAACACCTTTCATGCCATTTTAAACAGCTTTCTCAGATTATATATTTCGGTGTACTTCAGAAAAATACTTCATATTATTATTCATGAGTCATTTTTACATAAAACGAACCTCCTCCGTTTTCAGCCATTTCACAACGTTATTTCAACGTCCTTGTGCCCATTGGGAACTAACCAAAAGACTGAATAGTATTAATAATTCCAGTTTGAATATTCGAACGCAATACGTAAAGACTCGCTAATTGACTCCGGTCCGACATTCAAAGGATTGTTTCAGAGATATAAAATTAGAGACATTAGTGCCTCGTCTGCTGACATTATAATTTGTTCAGATTTCCTGTCATCGTTCATTGCATATCATACACGGTACAAATTACTGTTTTCAGGAAATCATTATTATCGACTTGTAAATTGTGGCCAAGAGGCAATTCTTCCGTAACATAGTGCCGACACTATAATTTCTTAGGAGCTAATGAGGAATCGGAACTTTTTATTTGCTCCACATTATCGCAGGTGAACAGAGGAGTTGTCATGGCTTCGGATATTTACCGTATTTTTGTCGTGATAACATCTTATAAATCAATGAAAGCTGCTTGCACGCACAAAAAAGTATGACTCATTGTCACGTTCCGCCTGAGCCGAGCGTGCAAGCGAGAGCGCGAAACAAGCGATAGAGAGGCACGATCGGGCTAAGCGTTCGGCTTGTGACGCATCTATCTCTCTTCCACTCCATCGGCCGATGCGTCCAAGTAGACGAGAGACAGCGGCAGCACACAACCTACACGTGAACTGTTTTGTTAACTGTCTATAAAGTGAAGTAAGAAGTTGATGTGGTTTCCATTGTATATTACAACAAAAATTGCGGCAAAAAAGGTAATTAATTCTTGCATTTTAATAATTTGATTATCGATATATAATCCAGTAACGACAGACAATTAAACTCCAGCAAAAAGTGAAGAATGAATTGTAGCACTCTGAAACTCGGCACATGACATCTCGACATCATGTATTATTCAAAAAAAATTGTTTACCAAAAAATCAGGGGTGGAAACTAAAAAAAAAATATAATTTTTTTTGTTGTTATTTCAGAAAATATAAGATTTATCAAAAAACGATTTCGATAGGTTGAGATATAATTCAATTCTCCACAAGAATGATTATCAGTCATACCTTATTTATATATAATATATATATATATATATATATATATATATATATATATATATATAAGATATTACTTGGAACAATTTTTGTGGAAAATTAAATTGTTTTTCACCTCATGGAGTTGTTTTTCCGATAAATCATATAATTTCCAAGATTACAGCAAAACTCTATTTATATATTTTTAAACGATTCTTGTCTCAAAACCAAATCGTACTGGATTAATTATCTCATATATTTGTTCTTTGATTATGAAAAAAAGTAGCATCGGTCGCCGAGTGCAGTAATAATAGCTTATGTTACAATTTTGACTGAAAAATGATTATGACTCATATAAACGATCGTATAAAAAGTCAAACGCTTTTATTTAGGATTCAATGAAAAAAAATGATCATGCGTAGATATTAATGTAAGATTAAAAATGAATGTGTGGCCTTTCCTGCGCTTTCGTACCATTTCCATTCGTATAATATATTGGAAAAAATGTTTAGACGGAAAAATATTAGATCTTGTAATATTATTTGACAAAATATTTCACTGTTTGTTCTCACCGTTTGGATTTATACCGCTTTTAAATCGTTATGTTACTTACTGCTCTCAGTCGGTAAGTGACACTTCCTACCGATCGGAAATCAAACCATTAAATAAGTTGGATGACGCATCGTACAAAAACTATGTATTTCTACGACTTTCCCTTTTTTTTTCATCATGTTCTCTGTGCATTTCATGATTTTAATTTTGTGGAAATTTCAGGATATAAACTTGAGTGTAATTTGACCGTTACCCAATAAACAATTTGTCCTTTTGCTCAGACATTTGAAACTTACAACTGATAATTTTATACTGAAACGGTACTGGATTTGTAGTGGGCCGATTTAACTATTCTTTTATGGCCAACAGTCCAAATCGTTAGGCGTAAAAAGACGAATTTTACGACGCCATTTGCGTTAGTAAAAGGTAATCAGAGCCGAAAGGATATTTATTTACAATAAACCAAATTATTTATTATCTTTAGTCGATTCGGACAAGGAATAATATGCGTTAAAAATTAGTTCTTTATAAGTGTCCATTAGTGCATTGCGATATAACTTCTATAACAAATCGCTATTTTAATAACGAATAGCGTTCTGTCACAACTGATTGACCGAGCGAAGTCATTAATACTGAAGCATATGGGAACGGTGGGCTCCCTGTCAAGAATTAAGAATCCATCATACCTCAAAAAATTTCAGATGTTTCTCTTACCTTATCATATCTAATTCCTTCTGTCCCGTGCCTTGGACAGCATCACCATCGATTCCTTCCTTCACTGGCTATAGAAAAGGACTTTTTACTTTATTCGCGAAACTGACTTTATTCTCGAAATAGCACTTAGATAGATAGAATAAGGTATGTGGGCGGACAGAGCCATAAGCATGTAGGCCTCTCAATCGGGCCCGTTATGCACCCACCACTGCTGGGAGATGGTTCAGTTTTGAAGGTAGCCTATCTCGCGAGCGAAAGAGGCCAGCCTTCTAACCGATACCTCCCTCACACTCTCCGGGTTCAGTACGATGCTCCCGAGGTGTGCTTCCCGCGTTGCTGCCACTGCCGGGCATTCCGTGAGGATGTGGGTGGCTGACTCCTCATCCTCCAAGCACCATCTGCATTCGGTATCATCCGTGAAACCTAAAATGTTGAGGTGCCTGTTGAGATGGCAATGCCCCGTCAGGAGCCCTGTCATTGATCTGATTTCCTTTCTGCTCAGTGTGAGCAGAGTCTTGGTCCTCCTAGTAGAAGGGCCTCCGATGTGGAGTTTCGATTGCCTCATGCCCGGTGCATCTTTCCTGGAATTTTATTTCCAGAATTTCCTTCATGGTTGGGACGCACCATGATCTAGAAACTCCTAGGATAGGTTCTGGTCCAATCGTTGGGCTTTTCGCACCTTGTCTGGCCAAATAATCAGCCCGTTCGTTTCCAGGTACTCCCGTATGACCAGGGACCCAAAGTAGCTTTACTTTATTGGCGGAAGATAGCCTTTGCAGATCATCGATGCATTCAGTCACAGCAGCGAGGTGACTCTATATGTTGAGATTTTCTCTTACACAGGCGAGTATGGCAAACATTTCTGCTTGAAATACAGTGGCAAAAGTTCCTAGAGCGTAACAATATAATAATAGCACTTATGACTTTACTTATTCTGTTCAAACTTTGTTAAATGGGATGCTAAGTCTCAACTCGATAAGGCTTACAAAAGCCTATGTGTTAATTATGAAATAAATAAAACAAAATAAATTAACAACACTTATATCTATTGAACAAAGAAAGAATAAATGAATAATTGAATACAAATACTTTAATAAGGGACGTTTTAAGAATTATTTGATAGAGCAAATCTTAATTTTGAAATATAATATGATTTTAAAGTGAATGATAGAAAATGATACTAGATTCAACAATAATCAAACATAAATTAAATTAAATTCAATGGAATAAAACCATAAGGACTTTAATGCAAAGAGAAAACAAACTGGTGAGAGGTGAGAAAGATCGTTCTAAAACTTGAGACTTCATAATAAAAACAATAATGGAAATGATAATCGTTATGATATGATATCGTTAAATGTATGGCTCTTGAATGTAGTCCCTTCGAAACTTAGTATTCAACACCTAAAACTAAGATGAAAGGATATTCTCGTAACATGTTTTTTTCGGCTGGTTCTTGGTATAGGGAGGCGGTAATTCGATATTTTCAGATATTTTGGATTTGAGTAAATGCGATAACTTTGTGTGGAATTTTTAACTAAAACTTCGTCAATATATTTCACTTATTATATGATAATGATCTGATAATCGCCTATTTACCAAATGGATGGGATGCTTTGGTTTTTATGGCTGGATGGTTGTTTAATGACTAATAATAATAATAGTAACACTCCCTCATAAACTCTCGTAGAGTGCACCCAAAGGCATAGCCTGTGTGGGTAGAGCACGGCTATTATTATTTTCCGTGGCGCTCTGGGGCGACTAACTAATTTTTGGAGGCTATAGGAAAACCCGGAAAACATACAGCACCACCTCAATGTTTTGATTAATGTTTTAACCAGCGCCAATGAATAATCTCTTTTAAAAAAATTGCATTGCCGTGAAGAGGATTGCGACATTTTTCAAATTGCGCGCAAGCCACTTTCAGCGCGATTCGAACGTTTTCCGACTATTTTTCAGAAAAAATCGAAAGCAAATTTAGTTACCAGTAGCAACGCACGAACATAACCTAAAAATTCTTATAACATTTCTTATCATTTCGTCCATATTTAAGAGCTGCTGAACCCTGCTTCTCTCATTTGAATGTCATTAGCTGGCATCAAACCCAAGAATAAATGATTCCTTGTCTGTCGTGCAGACTGTAACAACATTTATAGGTCAGTTACCCTCTATAAACAAATGCAACAACTTGTCATAAACTTCAAAGAAGTCGCATCGACTCATTAGCATTGAATGGTTCCCGAGATTATTAGAATATAAATCAATTTGTCCCCACCCTTTTATTCTCGCTCCAACAGCTGATTAAGGGGTGTGCAAACTACATACATTTACATAATTTGTGTTTGTTTGCATGATTGTGAACGTTTAATTTATGTTGTCTACATCGAGTGCAATTGCAACTTTCAAGGAATATTAATCAGTATAAGCGTATATTTTGCATATGCATAGCCTCCTCGTTGGTTCTCATTTGTTCACCATAGAAAAAGCACCTCGCAAAATCCTTATGGAAAATGACTCTCGGCTAAATTCCGTGAATTTTTGGTATGTTGTACATTTTGACTTCCTCGAGATGTCAAAGATGAAAAGTAAAGCTTTTAAAGTGCAACACCCAACACACATTGAAACTTTCAGATTCGGTCCATAAAAGAGCCATTCGTCTCGTTGGTGATAATTCACTCACAAGCTCGCTCACTTCTCGAACGGCAAAGCTTTGAAACTCGCTGCATCGTGAGGTGTTCCCTGAGACATACAGGGCGCAGAAATTTAGGAAGAACACTAATGCCTACCTAGTGTTTCTCGGCTCTCACGATGCTCTGAACATTACAGGATTTTTCTTTTCGTGGCAACTAGGAAATAAAATTAAAACTTGGCGAAGCGCTATAATTTCATTACATGAAAATGGATTATAATAATCCAGCTTTTCGCAAATTTCCTATACTATGTTAGGTTTGCTTCATGGTTTCTCTAATAATATATTTATATATTACTGGAAAATGAAGATAATTATTATTTTTAATAGTATTTTCATCGACGCTTCAGGCGGCTTAGGTTCAAACGCCTCCAGATGAATCTCGGAAAAATGGGAAACATTCAAATGCATAATGTTAGTCACTAACAGTTCCCAGTAAGATCATAGATAGCCATTTTACTACAAGTGTTCCCTGGAAGGTCAAGGAAATTAAAACTAATTGTACTGATAAATCACTTCAGGATTACAAGAGAAGAACATTTACCATACTGGCTTTGGCTAGTACATCAATTGTCAGCCCTGGAAGAAAACTTGATATCATTGTCAAGGGCTATAAAGCCAGTGAATCAAAAGTTTGATCAGGCATTGGCACAGCCAGGGGGGAGGGGCTTTGAGGCTGCAGCCTCCCCCCAAGCACCCCAATGACTAATAAAATGATGGCATAGAATACGGGAAAAATTTTGAAAAAATTCTAGAACTTTCAGAAGAATTTTTTTTGGCTGTTTTATGTGCTAGGATAGGATCCTAGCGCACCTTCTACATTTATCGCATTTTGCGACCATAACGAGATACATTCGTTAAATACATATGTATATAGAAAGAAAGCTAAGAAAATTTCCTACAAGAGGATGTTATCGTTTGCTGGCCTAACAGTTCGCTTGTAGGTGTTATAGGTGGTTTTGTGTGCTAGGATGCCTGATCCTAGCGCACCTTTTACATTTTTCGAATTTTGCGACCAAAACGAGACACATTCGTTAAATACATATGTATATAGAAAGAAAGCTAAGAAAATTTCCGACAAGAGGATGTTATTGTTTGCTGGCCTAACAGTTCGCTTGTAGGTGTTATAGGTGGTTTTGTGTGCTAGGATGCCTGATCCTAGCGCACCTTTTACATTTTTCGCATTTTGCGACCATAACGAGACACATTCGCTAAATACATATGTTTATATAGAAAGAAAGCTAAGAAAATTTCCGACAAGAGGATGTTATTGTTTGCTGGCCTAACAGTTCGCTTGTAGGTGTTATAGGTGGTTTTGTGTGCTAGGATGCCTGATCCTAGCGCACCTTTTACATTTTTCGCATTTTGCGACCATAACGAGATACATTCGTTAAATACATATGTATATAGAAAGAAAGCTAAGAAAATTTCCTACAAGAGGATGTTATCGTTTGCTGGCCTAACAGTTCGCTTGTAGGTGTTATAGGTGGTTTTGTGTACTAGGATGCCTGATCCTAGCGCACCTTTTACATTTTTCGCATTTTGCGACCATAACGAGACACATTCGTTAAATACATATGTATATAGAAAGACAGCTAAGAAAATTTCCTACAAGAGGATGTTATTATTTGCTGTCCTAACAGTTCGCTTGTAGGTGTTATAGGTGGTTTTGTGTGCTAGGATGCCTGATCCTAGCGCACCTTTTACATTTTTTGCATTTTGCGACCATAACGAGACACATTCGTTAGATACAATCGTATATAGAAAGAAAGCTAAGAAAATTCCCTACAAGAGGAAGTTATTGTTTGCTGGCTAACAGTTCGCTTGTAGGTGTTATAGGTGGTTTCATCTCATCAACTTTCAACAAATTTTTCAATTGTTACAAAAATTGCCGTGAAATTCATGAGTTTTAGGTCAAGTAAAAATTGACATTAAAATTTGAAGTCACAAAATTGAGGAACTTCTGTGACCGTGAAACGTGGCACTTATAAATTTCATTATAACATTATAAAGCAAATGGCATTTTACAATAGTTACAAACGTTCTTTACTAGACAGTATTTCATTCAAAAAAGCAATTCAAGAAGTTTAGTTTATCCTACTATTAGAGACCGAAAAAAATTTAAAGCAATAACATATAATGGAGAATATAGTTGGAGAATTCTACACGAACTGCTTGAAAATTTATTGTTGTTCTACAAATCTCACCTGTTCCAAATAGTGGTAAAGTATTTACCATGTTCTCGTTCGATTACAGAAAACGAATTCACAAGAAAGCTCACCTTCGGAATGCAACACAACACGTTCATTCACGCCGTTCCACGCCGCGGCGCTTTTAGTAACGTTTTTTTTTATCGTCGATTTTATAGCGCAATGAGACAGCAATAAAATGACGAGTGACAGCTAAGTTTCCGAATACAACGTGTGAGAGCCGGGCAATGGCTAATTGCCCCTGATGGGCTCAACAGGTGGGCGACAGATCAGCGGCTGTATTATTAGCTCAAAGGGAAAAAAATCGCTTTCAGATTTATTTTTATGGAATACGTACGCTTCGAGCTTCAATGATTTGAGGGTAACAGTTATGTCGAGCGTAATATGAATTGAACACTATACTTCCTAGAATTGCAACTTTGCTGTTTGAAACTCCTATATTATACAGGGTCCTTCTTGCAACTGCGCTCCGGTGGTCGATATATAGCTCCTAAACGGCGCATCTTAAAAATTTCTTCCGAATGCAAGCTTATTTCCTTCTTGGGAGAGTATCTTTTGAAGTATACAAGGTGACCCAAAAAAGTGCACCAAACCAAAGTTATGTTTTTTATAATGGAACACCATATATTTCATCACATGGTTGAATCGATATTACTTTGAAAATTTGGAAAATATAGGGTCATGTAAGTTCTTCATCGTTATTTTCGGAGATATATCGATATTACTTGAAAAAATATGAGTTATTTAACACCCTGTAACTCCACGTGGAAAAATAATTTTAAAAATGTACGGACAGTTAAATGACTTTAATATTGTCTCGTTTCTGTAACATGACACACAGTTGCAATTTCATTACTTTTTGTGTACCGGATGGATTAAAACGCAAATTGGAAAATATCTTGGTTTTTTCAAATGGAAACCCACACATTTGATTTTATTAGTGGAAAGGCCAAAAAATGTCCTTTCCAATGATGTGTTTTATTGCTGGAGTGAAGCCGGCCCTGGGCGCCCGGAAAAATTATTTCGAACATGTGGTTTGTTTTCTCATGCCATTGTGATTGTTTAACCGGAATATGAAACTGACAGAGTTCCTCATAATGAAGTTGTGAATTATTGCTGGAGTGAAGCCCGCCCTGGACGCCCGGAAAAAATATTTTGAACATGTGGTTTGTTTTCTCATGCCATTGTGATTGTTTAACCGGAATATGAAACTGACAGAGTTCCTCATAAGGAAGTTGTGAATTATTGCTGGAGTGAAGCCGGCCCTGGACGCCCGGAAAAAATATTTTGAACATGTGGTTTGTTTTCTCATGCCATTGTGATTGTTTAACCGAAATATGAAACTGGCAGAGTTCCTAATAAGGAAGTTGTGAATTATTGCTGGAGTGAAGCCGGCCCTGGACGCCCGGAAAAAATATTTTGAACATGCAGTTTGTTTTCTCATGCCATTGTGATTGTTTAACCGGAATATGAAACTGACAGAGTTCCTTATAAAGAAATTGTGTTTTATTGCTGGAGTGAAGCCGGCCCTAGACGCCCGGAAAAATTATTTTGAACATGTGGTTTGTTTTCTCATACCAGTTTTATTGCTTAATTTTCCCCCATTCCTTTTTCTGACAGAAAATTAAAAAAAAATTATTGCCGAACTTTATTGCCAAAGTAACTGGGCTCGCTTAATCCATTCACGTCCGCTTCCTGATCAGGCGCAATTTACCTCCGTCGCGAAAAAACAAACCGAAGGCAATTGAACATTCACGATCACTTGTTCTCCCGTGTAGATTTGGACAGCTGAATGTGGACAGGTCGCAGGTTATGCCTCTTCTACGAGTAAGAGCTCGGTTATAGCCCCATAAATTATGCGGCTCAATAGAGGCAGTCATGTCGGTTCATTGTGCGCGGATATTCTTCAATTAAATACCTTTCATTGACTATTAATCTTGTTTGTGAATTGTTCGGGAAATGATGAATGAACTGAGTGCGTTTACTGTTACACTAGAAGAATTTTTTATTACCACAACCTATTCATACTCACACATACATCACAACTACTTGAGTTGTATAAAAAGTTGTGTACGGGAGTGTCCTGGAAAACTCGTTTCAGCTAGAAATATTTTCGGATTTCAGTAACTTTCTCTTAAGGACCCCAACTTCTACTCAATATCCCACGTCCCACGATACAACACTCGTAGAGTTGGTTATGCCTGTGGCCTGTGGATATAGGTTATAGGTAAAGACCGCATAAGCTTGCACTTGGAATTGGTTTCGAGCACAATTGACAGACCCTGGAAGTAAAACATACTAAATCGGAGAAAGAGAAGAAGAAATAACCTCACTTTTCCATTTGGTGTCGTTGATTTGTGAAAATTCGTAATTTTTTTACTTAAAAAGTGATGCGTGCCCACCCTGCATTTTAACCCTTCATGCAAACCCATCGACGTTCATTGTTCATTGTTGTAGCAATAAATACGTTAGCCTTGACTGGCATCATAGTGACAAGATGTGAAATGAAATGTCCAAATAATTTTTCGTTGGCTTTTCATTTGATTGTATGTGAAATTTGTGGTTGTGGAGAGAGCTCAGTCTGTTACTCGGTTAGAATGAAAATTCGTTATGCTCGTGGTTCCTCGCATCGAATTTTCATTCTAACCTTGTTACAGAATATACTATTCAATCTAAAGGGCGTGAATGTTATGTGGAGTAATCACACGGGGGCTCAAAAAGTGTTTTTGCAAATATATTTAATTTGATGTCAATATATCTATTAGTTGTAGCAAATATTTTCATTTTGCTTTCCGATATATTTATTTTCGATGAAACACAATATATTTACTTTCCAAGCATTACAAATATAATAAAAACGTTAATTCCCGTATATTTATAAATTCGATCTATTTTATGTCGTCAAGAGATGGCGCAACCGACGCGATTTGTCCAAGCTCAAGCATGTAGCAACATGGCAACCAGGCAGTCATTAGTACATAAAGTGGCTAACAGATAGCAGTAGCACAGGTAGTTTTGTTATTGTGTAGTTTTCTACTTTACAATTGGACACTTAATTGAACGGCACGGCCTTCTAAATTCAGTGACCCTATGAGTGGGCCAAACGAAGGCCATCTAGGATTAAATGACCCAATCTGAAATATTATACTGCCGCCATCTATTCGGCAATATCTGCACTAATGACTTTGCTTCGTTCCCATGTTGCCATATGCTCGAACGTGTCAAAAATCGCGTCCATTGCGCCATCTCTTGACGACATAAAATAGATCAAATTTATAAATATATGAGACTTCACGTTTTTGTATATTAGTAACACTTGAAATGTAAATGTATAGTGTTTGATCGAAAATAAATATATCGGCACGCAAAATAATATATATTGCAACAATTATTAAATATATTGACAGACATTATTTATACTTGCAAAAACACTTTTTACCCAAACGACGCCTCATACACGAGAGCTCAAGCGTATCTTTCTCATTTCTCATTCGTATCGCTTTTAAATATTTCAACTGCTATTGGCATTTAGCACTCGATCCGTATTTGGCGCAGGGCCTTCACTTCGTATCTTTCCCTTACGATCGTACACACTTTTTTTCATTAGTCAAAACTCGATTTGGAACAAACGATAGAGATTACGTCGCAATAACTAACATAATAAACAGGTACATTGGTCGTGTGTATGTGTACCTTTTGTTTTGATTTAGTGTCCCCATCCCACATCTAATAACTCTACTTCCCACGCAATTCGAGGCGGCTTCGAGTGTAGTGTTTTGTATTCAGATGGCAGGACTGTTGGGTAATGCGTCCGATTGTGACGATTGTTTTGGAATCGATTCTAATGATCAGGTAGGAATGATTCGACGGCTCGGAGGACTGCAAAGCATGTCTGAGTGCCATCGGGGCCATGAGAACCACCCCAACAGCCGTCTTCGAGGTCTTGCTCAACCTGCCTCTCCTACACATATACATACAAGGCGAAGCCAGGTCAGTCATGAGCAGGCAGCTTAGAGGACAAGCACCCATAAGCGATATGCACGGGAGGGACTACAACCTATACCAATGGTTGAAAAACGACCCGGTTACAAGAATGCCATCAGATGGCATACTTCCCAGGTATAGCTTTGAAAAAATTTTCAAGACAAGTATTTATAACGGATAGAGATGTGTGGAAGGAGCGTACTCCCATCAATTCGGAAATCGCTGTCTACACTGATGGCTCAAAAACTGATGAAGGTTCAGGAGCCGCCATCTACGGAACCAAGCCGAAGATGAAAATCTCATTGAGCCTGGGCAAACAAGCGACGATATTTCAAACGGAAAACGTCGCAATACACCATTGTGCAGTCAACTCAATGCAAGTTATCTCTATACTTGTTTGGGGCTGCATAGAAGCCCTAAAAGAGCTCGGCAGTCAGAACAGACTGACCCTAGCCTGGGTACCATCAGGACACACAGGTTATAGAGGCAATGAAGAGGCCGATACACTAGCCCGAGAAGGAGCAAGTAACGCCCTGAATAGCCCAAAACCGTTTTACGTTGTTTGAGACTCTCTCTTTCTTATCGCACTAGCAGTCATCGGCATAACCTTAAACTAGACTGTCAGTCCTTTGATTGAAACTGCTCCAATGACGAACAAGAGTACTTTCAGTTTAATTACAATATAATTCCTTGAGCAATTCACTTAAAATGTCATTAAATAGTCAATAATAGTTTCAGGGTGAAAAAAAATGGGTGTTTGCTGACTCAGCAGAAATACGCCAATTTTTATTTGGCCCGAACTGGATATCGATAAAAAAACCTGAATAGTGGAATTTGTAGGAAATTGTAAGTACTTTCATTTTGAATGAAATAGTTATTCACGAAAAAATTATAGTTTTCCAGTTATAACCGGAAAAACTACAGAAAAATTGATTTTTTACCATTTTTTTGAATTCTTTTTTGTTCCGTCAAGAAATTTTGTTAGTAAACTTAAGATTCGGATTCAGCACTCCAAAAAACGTGAAAAATGGAATAAATTAGAACTACCCCAAAACTTTCCCGCCAGGGGCCCTGTCGAATACAAAATCACTGAATTATATCCAGTATAAATGAAAATACCTATAATGATTCGACCAAACTGATTGCCTCTAGATGGTAATATATGCTAGCGATCATTATTTGTAGGCTATAAATTGTTTATACGATAAACTGCTAGCAATTATAATTTACCGGCGATAAATTGCGGACGATAAATTTTCCGGACTTCAAGTAGATCGTAAATCTTCGTTGTAACGGATATGATAACTGAAAAAATTTAGAAAGCCACCCAAACACAAAAAACAACCTGAATTTCGCTTAACGCGCGTTTCGCCTGAAAAACTTAGGTCTTGGAAAATTCTCCGACAACAATTCATCGGCTGGAAAATTCCTCGTCGGATTTAATGAACCTTTTTTATGAGAAGTATTTTTTCAGTCTGATCTAGCCAGAACGAACTAACCTTACGTAGACATTTGAGTGCGTGGAAACTGAACACGTAAATGTTCGAAAATATCAATTGGATATTCATGAAATCTGCTGTTGTTCAAAAATCAAAATGCAATGCCCATGACAGGTCATGTCAAAAAATAACTTTGAAAGTGTTAACGCAGAAGAAATATTTCCATCATTTCAATCCTTGATGTATATAACTGCTTCTGAAGAGCCTGCTTTCCAATTCTAGCAATCTCCCTGATAAGCTTGGCAAAACAAAATAGATTTTCGTCGACCAAAATGGATTGGGGATTAAATGCGAGAGAAGCGAACTTTGCTTCAATGAAATGAACGATTTCTGTGAGCGATATTTTTTAATAATTTTGACATATTCAATGAACTGAAAAAAAAAACATTCAGTTATGTAATAATAAAACGTCATTTTTGGAAAATCGAAAATCAACTTCTCTGCTGAGACAACGAGGAAATGCATTTCCTAAAATCTTATTCGTTAACTTTCACCATAAAACGCCTTATTTTTACATGATTACTGGTGGCCTACACGCTGACAGATGCATGCGAGACTTTGAAGATGGAAGCTCGAAGATTAAAGATAGATTGGATACGCTACGCATAATTAACTGTTTCAGAAGCAGCGAAATTACAAGCTGGAAAAAAACTAATTAAAACACCGCTGAGACGCATGATTAAATGATGTTATTCGATACATGATATGTCGTCTGTTTAAAACGCGATAAAACAACATCGAGGAGACAACTTCAGTGGATGGAGTAGATTGGATTATAAATGGGTTTTTCAGACACACAAGTGATCTGTATCGTATTGAATTAGTAAGATATTTCCTATACCGTCATTCAAGATTTCGTTACAGAATTCAATGTGTTTGTGGAAGATAAATATCCTTCGATGGCTAAGTTGATGTCTGTAGACGAAAGGTATCTGGTCTATTCACTATAAATATAATAATATATTTCAAACATTACACCATGTATATAATATAATTTTTCTACAACTGTCAAAAAAAGTCCACTTTTTTGTGTGGTTTGTGTGCGTAAAGTATTACAATATTTCACTATCAACATACGATTTCATTATTAAACGGAAAAGCGTAAAAAAAGTGCACTTTTTTTAACGGCTGTTGCTAGGTAACCGACAGGTTCATCAACAACGGTGACAGATCCGAATAATAACGAAATCCTGTCATAAACCAGTTCTCATTTTCTTTGGCAACTAATAATCTATAAATATCTGATATACAAATGTTTCACCAATAATATTCTTAGCATTCTTACTATTAAATAAGTCTTATCAAAATTCCAAACTATCGCGGCAAATATATTCAAATTATTAGCATGTACCTCTAAGGAACTATTGGACCTAATCTACACTTGGTAATCCAAGGTCGCTATGGCTGTTTGGCCGTCAGAAACTAGTTGACAACAATAATTAATGAAATTTGTGAAATTAGGCATCAATCCAGATAACGAATTCTTGATAACTATAAATTCAATCTAAGTATAAATGAAAAGTGATGAAGATTGAACAGAGAAAATCGTGGATAGTGAAAATATGAGATTTCCTTGACATAGTTCAAAAAAAGAAAAAGGTATTCGTTGCTATTCTTTATTCATTTTGAATACAAATCTAAGAAAATGAAAAGTTACTTCGATGGACTAGTTATTCGAAAGTCAAGTCAACATTAATAATAATATTGACCTCGATGAATATGCTATTTTAATATTCGCTTCAAATTTCCCATTTAGCGGGATAGTGTGAAGAGAAAGGGATTTCGACTCTGTCGAAATTATTCATTTCATTTGTTTGAAACTCAACTCTCCAGCATACTCTTCGAACTTTGTTCGAATAATGAATCAATAAAAATATGCCAAATTTATTTCATATTTGCAAAAAAATATGAATTGTTTATTTATTTTTGACAGTTGTAGAAAAAATACTGTATGAAACTCGTGAGTAAAGTGTTTTTTACTCACTTGATACATAAATTACTATTTTAGGAACTGCATCAATTTCCTGACTTTTTCCTACACCCTTCTAAAACCATACTCAAAATTAGAATTATTTTGAAAATATATTCGGAAAAAAATGATATTTTTGAGATCAATAATACCTACTGTAGTATCGAAATTTGGTACAGAGTTAGGTGATACAATTAGGGGCATCCTACATTTCGGCATGATTTCAGTTCCATACAGGATATTTTAAAAAATGCGAAGTTATTCCGTTTGCGTCAAAAAGTTACTTAAATGAATCATTTCGAATAAAACACCCTGTATTATCACCAATTTGGAAAGCTTCTGAAATTTGTCTCTTATATCTGTAGATCTGATTTCATTCAGATCCAAATCATTAAATACTTGGATAATCTTGTGTAACAAATTGAACGTACGGATGCTTTATAAACTTTTTCTTGACACATTCCCCATAGATAAAAACTGGAATTCTTCTCTCCTCGTTCTCCTCAATGTGATCAATATCCCCCGGAGCGTGAGGAAACACCGGTGTCTCGTCTATACCCTACGAGTGTCGTAAGTGTTGATATTACACTCGTAGTGCCGCATCATATCTGTGGGTATAGGCTGAGACCGCATATATTGAAGATGCTAACAGTAAATGCATTAAGGTTTAAGGCGCATTGCGGCAGGCAAGTTTGGTTTTTCGAACGTCAGATAGAGAACGCACCAGTTACCAGTTACAGTCTATTTTATTCATCAAACAGAGACCCAAGAACATAGGTGTCCAATTCAGTAGCGCGAAGGTTGACGATCAAAAATATTACATAAATCATCATGGATTGCTCTGAAATTTCACAGGTATGTTTCCCCCACGACCATCATTTTATTTTCGATAACTGGTCATATTTCATCCTGTATATGAATTAGTTTCAGTTCAAGGTGAAATTCACTTAATTAAATTGTTGTACTTTCTACCATAAACAGTGATTTATTCCATTGGCGAGGCTCGCATATTTTTCGAGCCACAGGTTTATCTTGATGGTCCCCGCTGATGCCCCGCCTCAGCGGCCTTCGCGGGACAAAAATGAAATTAAACGACCCCCATTACCGCGGCGTGCGACACACAAAAGTAACAAAAGTACCCCCCTCGAAGTGCGTCGCTGGGTAATGAGAATTCATCAATTACGTTATTGTGCTCGCCTCGCAATTACATCGAGATCTCTTTGCATAGCGGCGCGTTCATTTGTTTTATAAATTGCCGTCCACTCGAATTATTGCCGCGACGTGCAATTATGGTAATTTCGGAAAATTTATGGTACGAGCGATCGTTCGCTAATTCGAATGTTACCAAAGCGCTCCATTTGTATTTTACTGTCTCGATACAAACGCCATGGTGATGAGATGCTCGTGATTTTGGAGATTTCATATATCGATGGGTAAAAAGACAAATATTGTATGTCCAAAAATGTAGTTTTTAATAAAATAAATTTATAAATGTATCAATTTATGTTTTCCTTCACTGGAAAAGTCTTAACTGTCATGTCTGTAACTTCAGTAAACAGCTTCAATATTGGGGCATCGCGAAGACTTCCCCTCGATTGAATTAATAGTCATAATATCACATTTTCGACAAAGGACATACAATATTTGTCCTCTTAGCTATCGATATTATGGTTCATTAAGATATCAGATGCAAAATGACAAATCGCATGAAATTTGGTTCGAAAGAATGAATAGGTAAGTACTAATAATCAGTGGCGCAACCAGGTTTTCAGTTTGGGGGCTGAACATACAATTTATCAGTTACCAGAGCTTTTTTTTTTTCGTCAGCCGGATGTTAGGAATAACACGTACAAGCGAACTGTTAGGCACGCGAACGATAACATCATCTTGTAGAAAATTTTCTTAGCTTTCTTTCTATATACCTATGTTTTTAACGAATGTGTCTCGTTATGGTCGCAAAATGCGAAAAATGCAAAAGGTGCGCTAGGATCCGGCATCCTAGCAAACAAAACCACCTATAACACCTACAAGCGAACTGTTAGGCCAGCAAACAATAACATCCTCTTGTAGGAAATTTTCTTAGCTTTCTTTCTATATACATATGTGTTTAACA
Source organism: Chrysolina haemoptera (assembly GCA_958298965.1). Classification (NCBI taxonomy): domain Eukaryota; kingdom Metazoa; phylum Arthropoda; class Insecta; order Coleoptera; family Chrysomelidae; genus Chrysolina; species Chrysolina haemoptera. The sequence goes on from OY282600.1 coordinate 2,496,747, forward strand.
AATGTGTCTCGTTATGGTCGCAAAATGCGAAAAATGTAAAAGGTGCGCTAGGATCAGGCATCCTAGCAAACAAAACCACCTATAACACCTACAAGCGAACTGTTAGGCCAGCAAACAATAACATCCTCTTGTAGGAAATTTTCTTAGCTTTCTTTCTATATACATATGTGTTTAACAAAAATGTGTCTCGTTATGGTCGCAAAATGCGAAAAATGTAAAAGGTGCGCTAGGATCAGGCATCCTAGCAAACAAAACCACTTATAACACCTACAAGCGAACTGTTAGGCCAGCAAACAATAACATCCTCTTGTAGGAAATTTTCTTAGCTTTCTTTCTATATACATATGTATTTAACGAATGTGTCTCGTTATGGTCGCAAAATGCGAAAAATGTAAAAGGTGCGCCAGGATCTGTCATCCTAGCACATAAAACCGCCAACGAAAAATACTTCCGAAAATTCTAGAATTTTTTCAATATTTTTCCCGTATTCTACGCCATCATTTTAATAATCATAGTCAACCCCAAAGGCCCCCCTGGCTAATGAAAGACTGCACTCTCATGCAGATCGAAACAATACGGAAATATAGGTCCTGAGGATAATAGGAAAGGATAAATACAGTTGAACCTTCACACGTAAAATGCAGTTACTTTGAAGCAATTTTTTGGGTAGATGGACAAATAATTTCAAAAAAACTTTACAGCATGTACATTAGATCAACGTTTTACCTTTCTTTTTATACCAAATTCATTTCGATAGGATAAACATTGCTTCAAATTTTAATGGAAGAGAAATACCACGGCAGCTACTTGAGACCCATGAAAAGAATCCTGAGGTGCTGCCGCTGACATACAATCAAACGTCCTCTAGAAGCCTATCCTTGTTTAAAATCGATACGACGAACCGTTTTTGAGTTATCGACTCTTTTACCCTGAAAAACGGCCAAAATGTGATCGCGCTCATGGCCTCTTAAGAAGTTGAAAAAATAACAACTCTTCCAACATATTTCTGACCAAGAAAATGGTACTAACATTTCCATTATGGAAACAAACGACCCCGCGTACGCTGAATCGAGATGTTCCATTAGATCCAAGGCGATTCTAACGCGATAAAAGCAGTAAAAACGCTATCGCACTCATCCCAATCGAATTACAGATGGAGGTGCCTACGAGTGCTGAAGTACCCATTAAAAATTTATTATCGAAAAGCACTCACCGACTTCTCTGAAGGTCGCGAGCTGTTGCCAGCAAGTAATGAGGGAGCAGGACCCCGAGACACCGTGGCATTTGCAGGTTACTTTCGCCTTCTTGATGACTGCCTGGAACAAAAGAAGGAATGTATCAGTGAAAGGTAGTACGGCCTCTGTTGTATGTTTGTATCATAGAAATTATAATATATATACTTACTCTAGAATGCCAATTCAATGGGACCAAAGTGTTGTAAAAAGTTCGATGCATTATTTAGTGCGCATGATCAGAACCAGATTCATTCATACCAGGGTGGGTTTCAGTGCGATTTTCAAATGATTCATGATATTGAGTAAAATCGATTTGATAATACGTTGGTGACAGGGCAGTCTATGAGACACGAAAAGTTTTGGTGGGCATACCTATGTTGTGAAACTGATTATATCCGAGAAATTCATCGAATAAAATAACAATGAAAAACTATATCTTGAGTAGGTAACTATTGGTGAAGTTCTGATTCCCACGGAAAGAAACATCCTGTATTGTTCAGAGAACATCGTGGAACCAAAGGAAGGTAGGTAGGAATTGATTTTCTGGGAAACAGATGTTCGACATATGGATGTGCTGAGGACTGGAGCTCGACGGGTCAGTCTCGAAGGGACCGCTAACGGTGGAACGATTGATAATATTTCGGAAGAGCATCGTTCATGGAAATATCTATGAAACACAGGCAGATCGCCAACCTTTCTGCGATGTTCCAGAGGAGTGAGCTAGCTTGTGAGTGAAGTTGTTGGATCACCATGCCATGTCATGCCTTTTGCTCTCGACAAGCTTAAAATGATTTATATAAGCCAAACGTAAAGCAAGGATTAATATTCTCAGTTTTATCAAAGATGGGAGTTATTTCTGCTCTATTCATGTTATTTATTAGATTTGCCATCAACAATTCATATTCAAGTAGGTACTTACTAAAAATAATGAATTCCAGGAAAAAATATTTCCTTTATTTCCACACCATAGAACCAAGCACGTCAACATTGTCAAAATTAAAATTTCACTACAGAAAAACCCGAAAACCAGTAACATACATTCTACCGATGAATAATTGAAGTAAACAACAGTAATAAGAAAAGAACATCTAAATAAACACAATAACGTTAATGGTTAATTTCACAATGAACACAAATCGCCTAAACCACCAAACTAACCCAGACCGGCTCTGGCAAACTTCCTTCCTTCCTCTGCGACAATTGAAAACTGATAACACTGTTGCACGATCCCAACAAGTCAACGGGAATTTGGATAGGCTTCACAGTATGTTAGATTATTTTCGACAGAATCTCGACTACAAAGATAAAATTTTCTGAAATTTGTCAACGCTGCAGAGCTAGGAGACCGGTTATGGGCATGCGCATTGATGAAAACATTTGGAATTTTACAACACTTTTCGGTGTCCCACGAAGAGGGGATTGGAATTCTAGAGTAAGTATATATATTATAATTTCTGTGGTTTGTATTTAATCCAATACGATTGGGTTTTGAGACAAGAATCGATTGTAGCACCACCAAACTGGGTATGCTAGTAGTTGGAACCATGATAAACACGAAAAAAATTGTTTACCAAAATTCCAGGGGTGGAACATATTTTTTTTATTCGTTTAAAAATAAATAAATAAATTTTTGCTGTAATCTTGGAAAGTATATGATTTATCTAGAAAACAACTCAACGAGGTGAAAGACAATTCAATTCTCCACAGAAATTATTCCTAGTAATTTCTTATGGAATGCGGTCGTTTTCTCAGAAAACGTGATTGAACGCCGACTTCAAATTTCAGGTTCACCCTTACCCGCCGCTGAAAGTTCTGGCGGAGCCGAATATTTGATTGGTCATAACTCTGCTGAAAATGATCGGAGAAGGAAAAAGAAAAGTTCATATCGTTTCTGAAGACTCCTACCTTCTCATGCAAATATAATATGCGAGTATTTGAGTACTTCACGGAGATGTTTGCGGATGATCCGAAAATCATGAATAATTTAGTAAATATGGAATTATTATACTGAAGCAGCAACCCATACCTTCTCTGGACTATATGTCACAATTTTAAAGTAGTGTGACAGGTCCCTCTTATACATGCCAAAAAAAACTTGCTTCATTTTCAACTTACCCATAAAATCGGCATTCTCTTCACTAAATGTTGAAAATAATCGCTTATTCATATGCTGCATATATATATATATATATATATATACAGTGTGGAAAGTCTAACTGGAACAAATTCTGTAACTTGATCAATAAAAGTTTATCGAAAAATTCCTGAGATACGTCAATTTTTATGGGACATTTTACAAAGAGATTTGTTTATCTTTTTAATTATCTGGGGGGTTACAGCCACCCCCAACTTTGTTTTTTAATGGAAGTGTAATATAATAATATACCTTTATTCAAAGAAAGAATGGGTTTACCAGAACACTATAAAGTGTGGGTTGATTAATTTCTTCTATATAGTTACTGAAATTATACGGTCCGCGTACGCACCTGACTACGACGTGGACAGTATAAGATTTTTTGCTGTGTATATAGGTACACTGTTTCTTACCTGATAAGCCCAATAAAAAAAGTTTATGCCACTAAACCTAACGACATCGCCAAGCTCCAACAAATAATCAGGGACGAAATTAGGCAAGTAACGCCGGAAGGTGGAGAGAAGTTTGAACATTTATTGCATTAAAGTAATTTCAGTAACTTTGTCCTAATTTAATTTTTTTTCCGACACATTGCTTATAAACAGTACCAAAAAAAAATATGGAATTGTATTTGCATTTAAACAATCTTTCAAATAAAAAACTAATCAACCTACCCTTCCATTTAAAAAAAAAGTTGGGGGTGGCTGCAACCCCCCAGATAATTAAAAAGATAAACAAATCTCTTTGTAATATGCCCCATTGGAAATGAAAATTGACGTGTTTCAGGACTTTTGCGATAAACCTTTATTTATCAAGTTACAGAATTTGTTCCAGTTAGACTTTCCACACTGTATTTAATAACACTATCGTGAAGTACAAACCTCAAGCTTGAAATCACATACTTCATTTTTTATGTAGGATGTGTATGAGCGATTATTTTCGACATTTACTGAAGAAATTGCCGGGATTATGGGTAAGTTGAAAACTGAGGCAGGAGTAAAATCCAGTTTTTCCTTTGGCATGTATAAGTGAGACTTGTCTCACTAGCCTTAAATCGTTGCATATGGTCCAAAGAGGCTACTGATTCCTGCTTCAGTATAATTATTTCATATCAACTAAAATATCCATGACTTTCGGATCCTCCGTAAATATCGTAGAAGGGTTATGTGAAGTGGGACAAAACACATTTTAGGTACTCAGATACTCACATGTCGTATTTGCTTCAACTATAATTTTTAACAAGATCATGACAAATCTAATTTTCGGCCCTGCCTGGACTTGCAGTGGCGGGTTAGCGCGAGCATGAAATGTGACGTCGGCGTTAAACCATGTTTTCTGAGAAAACGAGCGTATTTTACAAGGTATTACTGAAAATCATTCCTGTGGAGAATTGAATTATCTCTCAACCTATCGAAATCGTTTTCTGATAAATGTTATATTTTCTGAAACAATTTTTTTTCTAATTATACATGATGTCACAATTCATTCTTCACTTTTTGCTCGAGTTTGTCTGTCGTTACTGGATTATGAAGAAATCCTCGCAATCCAACGTGAGAGGCAGGTGCACTGTATGTAATAGCTGGTTTCTCAATTACAATCGAAACTAAATAATCTCTTCGATAAATTCAAGCATTCACTGAACTTGTAAGACGTCAGGTAAATTCCGCCAAGAATGTAGTTTCTGATTTGCTTCGCCGCAGTAATAATGAGTACCAACCAACACACAGAGGCATTAAAGTGATGCCGCAATATTTTTTAATCGATTATTGTCCATTCACAGAACACGATTTATTAAACTTTGTTTCCCAGGTCTCTTCTGCCTGTCAGTTGTAGAGATAAGTATATTCTAGTGACGGAGAATTATATATAGTCAATTTATGAACAAAAATCCATTGGTGTTAAATCTGGATAACGAGCTGGACAAAGAGAAGGAACATTAATAAGCAGCTATCTTTCTTTATTTCAATTTCCATTTGAATTTACTTATGATTTATGTTATGAATTTTGTTTCTTTTTATATTTATTAATGAAGAAATATTATTATTTGTTGCATTCACCAGAGGCCTGTCTGTACTGACCCTGTCGCTGTATAAGTAAAATAAATCATATTTTCTCTGTTTCTCTGTAGGGTTATCATGGCATTGATTTCTGTATTCATTATCACTTTTATCTATTCTCTATAATATTCGCAACTAAACAATGTTCAACTATCAGAAATGCATTCACACATAACTTGAAAAATTCATTAAATATATAGGTATACAGTGAGGTCCTAAAGTAACGGATAAATTAATTTTCTACGTTATTAGCCATTTTCAAGAAAAACCCTGAAACATGTTTTCAATAGAACACTCTGAGACATAAAAAAATCGCCCCTGTTCCACCCCCGTCTAAGTAACAGCCACACCCCCAATTTTTTCAAAGTGATACCTCATTTCAAATGGTATTCAGTTTTCTATACAGCCATGTGTATTTTTTTAAATTTCGTTCATGCGTCATGAAAAGCATAATTTTCACATTGTTAAAAACTATCACATGTACTATTGAATTCCCTGTATATTCAATGCGCCTCAATTTTTTTACCTGCAATTTTTAACTGTACTGTCACGTATGACAAACGATAGTTGGTATATGAACCAAAAAAAATATTTTTGGTTCATTTAAAAACTGGTTCAAATTTTTTTTGCTTCATTTACCAACTGTTGTTTGTCATTCGTGACAGTAGAGTTAAAAGTTGCATGTAAATAAATGTACGTGCATTGAATATACAGGGAATTAAATAGTATACGTGACACTTTTCAACATTTTTTTTATGACGCATGAACGAAATTTAAAACAATAGACATATATAGACAATTGAGTACTCTTTGAAATAGGGTATCACTTGATACATTAAAAAAATAGGGGGGTTGGCTGTCTCTTTGACGGAGGTGGAAAAGGGGAAATTTTTACATTGGGACCTCACTGTATGTATCCACTACACATTGAATTTCTTCGAGTACAACCTTACACGTTTGTTTGTAGAATCAGTCAGCTCCGAATAAAACAGTCCCATTGGCGCAGGCATGGGGGGGGCTTTGGGGCTGCAGCCCCCCAAGCCCCTAAATTACTTCTGTTATTCATAACACTCGGATGAAGAAAAAAAAAAAGCTCTGATGAATTGTATGTTCAGCCCCCCCTAAACTGAAATCCTGGCTGCGCCACTGAACAGTCCAGTTAGCTCAATGTAGAAACTAGATGATGCATTAATGATTATATTATTACAGTGCACAAACTCATTTTCATAATATGCAATTTCCAACTTTCTAGTAATCTTAATTTCCGCAGACACGACTCCCATACAAAGCTATTATCTTCACAAGAAAAAAACTAATAAAACACCTGCAGAAGTTTGTACAAGAAAGTATTTATAGATGGATCCCATTAACAGACAACGAAAGTCACGGAGATGTTGAAGTTGTTGCAAATGGATATGTTTTTATGTGACACCGAACAAAAGGAAGCATACTTGAAGTTCTGCAATAAGCTGAACGGATATATGTGTTTAGTTTAAGAATCTTCACGCATTTTATTCTTATTTTGAATGCAATGAACATCCACAGAATGGAAATTGTTGATTTACGAACTCTAAGGAAACTGTAAACACCAATGACATTTGAGAATTTTTTTAAGTATTTTGAAAATAACCTTCATATTTCATTAATACCAAAGAACTCGTTTTTTTCGTTAACCAGCTGTCGTCCCCTTACGAACGGCAGCCCTCAAAAGTCGAAACTTGTGCGAGCCAAGGATTAACGAGGTCTTACCTTTTAACGTGCGATTCCTAGCACTTTCTCGGGCCATCATATAAAAATCTGTAGTCGCTAGGATTCGAACCTAGCCGACCAGCAGTCAATGGTTTTGAACGCTACAGCCTCAACCTCAACCATTAAGCTACTTGGCCCTAACTAGAGGGATAGATAACCGAGGGCCTTTAACAAAACAATATTTACCTAGATGCTGGTCGGTTCAAAGTTACCTATTTGTATATTATACCGGGTGAGTCTGAGAGATGGGGCACCTCTATTTTTGTATTTTTGAGAGAAATAATCCGATTCAAAGCACGAAAATTTACACTTCCGGTTTCGCCAGAAATGATCTGAGTATTAGTTTTTCAAATGGAACACCTTGTACATTTTCACATTTTTGAAATCTAGAGCAAATTCTGAACATGACAAGTTGAATTTTTTATTAAATTTCTTTTTTTTTCAATTTTTTTTTAAGTATGATGATTTTTTACATGTTGAACGTTCCTCTCCGATGCCATGTTGTCCGAGAAAATTAAATTAGCATTGTAATTACAATCCTTTGCCACCAGCCGGTGTTTGAAAGTAGCAAAATCACTTTTTGTCGATTATCTCAAGTTTTTTAAATGGCATCTCTATGGGACACTCTGTGCAATAGATTGTTTCAAAGGAAAGTAATCGAATGATACCAAAATTTTGAATATCTGTCAATTATTTTCAGATTTATCACTATTATATAAAAATGTACCACAAAATAGTGCAGACGCTGGACTAAATAACACCAAAATGATGGACTTCTACTCAATTATACAATACAATACAATACACTTTATTGATCATTACTTTTCATATAGAAGTACATGACAAGTCATAGCAATTACATGAGTAACATGAATAAATAAATAAAATTTAAAATATAAAATATAGGAGTAGAGACCTACAATTGACAGCGACAATTATTAACGATTAAAAACATTTAATATTAGTAAATTCACTTAGCGAATAAAAACAATTCACCGATAAATATTCTTTAAGAGATTTTTTGAATACTTTTTTATTAGGACACTGTTTGATTTGAACAGGTAGTCTGTTGAAGTGGTCTGCCCCAGCATATAAGGGAGACTTTTTATACTGCTGTAAGTTAAAAGTGTTTTGAATATGGATATCATTTCTCTTTCTTGTTAAGTAGTTGTGATTATTATGATTTTTTTCAAATGAATTCAGGTTCTTATGTACATAACAAAGTAATTTGTATAAATATATACTTGCGACAGTGAGGATTTTGTTATTTTTGAAAGTGTCCCTGCAAGATTCATTGAAATTGAGACCAAATATGAGTCTTATTATTCTCTTTTGAATGATGAATACTCTGGAAACCTCGGTAGCTTGTCCCCATGTTATTATATTTATACATATTTTGGAATATATGAAAGCGTAATAGAGGTCTAATAAATATTTTTTGTCGAAGTTTGATTTAAGTGTGATGAAGGCAAAGTATAATTTTTTTAGGGCAGAGCATAACTGTTCTATATGACTGTTGAAAGAAAGTTTTTCATCGAGTTGAATTCCTAGGAATTTTGTGCAATTTGATGTTGTTATCAAATTGGTATTTAGATTAAAACTCAATTGATTAGCTGTTCGATATTTGCTTGTAAATTCAATGAAGACAGTTTTGTTTGTATTATTTATTAGATGGTCGGATTCACACCATTGACTGAATTGGTTCATGACCGTTAATGCTTTTTCTTTCAGGTTTTCGAGAGATTCGGATGTGACAATTATGGTTGTATCATCTGCATACATGAACACCTTCCCTTCACTTATATGAAGAGGGAGGTCGTTCACGTAGAGTAGGAACAGTAAAGGTCCTAGAACTCCGCCTTGGGGAGTACCTAGATCAACTTCGAAGTTTTCAGAGAGTTCATCATTCACTTTCACAATCATGTTGCGATGCCTTACATAACTCAGTATCCACCGATTTATGGGTCCCCGAATGCCCATTTTTGATATTTTGTCACCAAGAAATATTGGATTTATTGTTTCGAATGCTCGAGTCAAGTCAAAGAATATTCCCAATACAAATTTACTTTTGTCAATATTATCATAAATGTATTGAACGACCTCTGTGGATGCCGTTTCGATTGAAAAATCTTTTCTAAACCCATGTTGTGATGGGGATATTACTTTATTGACTTCTAAATATTTGATTGTCCTGTCATAAACAATTTTTTCCATAATTTTGGATAAAGAACTGAGTACACATATTCCACGGTAATTTCCGACATTTTCCGGGTCCCCTTTTTTAAAAACTGGAACAACTTTTGCTGTTTTTAATGAGCTTGGAAAGGTTCCATTTGTAGCAGATTCATTTATAAGGAACGCTAGAGTATCTGAAATTAAGTCTGAGCAAGACTGAAATATTTTCATGGGTATTTCATCAATACCGCTGGAGTGTTTATTCTTGAAAGTGGAGATGATTGTTTCGATTTCGAGAGCAGTACATGGAATGTAGAACATTGAGTTACTGTGTGGATATTCTATTGTTGTGTATTCATCTAAAGGCAAGTTTAAACCATCTATTTGTTCTTTGATTGACTGTGAAAAATGTTTTCCGAATAAATTTGGTATAGTTTCGTCAGTGATTGAGTTTAGTTTAATGAGTTTGTTTTTATGATTGTTTTTATTTTTCCCTAGTTTTTCATTAACAATGTTCCATAAGGTTCTCGTTTTATTGGTTGAAGACAAAATTTTATCCTTATGGTGTGCCATTCTGTTTTGTTCAACTTTCTTATTCAATTCTGTTTTACTTTTTTTGTAATATTGATCCAAGAAAATATTTTCTGGATGTTGTTTACGTAACCAATTGAGTGATTTTAAATGATTAAGTTCTACCCCTAGCTCAACCGATAATGTAAGGGGATTATCATAGTGCAAAGTATTTACAAAAAATTTCACCTTACGTTTTGGAAAACAAACTTCAAAACACCATTTTGTGTGTTCCAAGAATTCGGAAAACATTTGTTCATAATTTTGCCCCAGGTCAATATCAAATTGTGTTATTCGTGTTCTGAATTCTTGTAAGTTCTCACTTGTATATTTCCTTATTTCTTTCATTACCGGTTCATTGGAATGGGAATCTGTCATTTTTTTCCATCTGAAGATTTGCCCAGTGTGGTCTGAAAAACCCGTGTCAATAATTTCGTTATAACAATTTTCTTCTAAGTTGGTAATTATATAATCGATTCCAGTGCTAGTTATTTTGTCTCCGTATTTTGCCACCCTTGTTGGCCCCAACGTCATTATTTTCAGTTTGTAAGAGTCTGTCAAGTCAAGTAATGCCTTTCTGTAAGTACAATCTTTCTTTAAGAAATCAATATTAAGGTCGCCAGTAATGATAATTGTTTTATACTCTTTTAAAACTTTCCTTCACTTACGTTATTTCTGACAAATATTGCCGATCCACCATGTTCTAACTCTGTTCTGCAGTATTTTGATATACATGAATAGCCTGTCATATGTGTATTTTCCAATTGAAAATCGGTCATCCAGTGTTCACATATACAAATAAACTGAGGTTGTTTTTCCTGGCAGAATATTTCCAGTAAATTGATTTTGTTCGCCAAGCTTTGAGGATTAATATAAAAGAGTATCGTGAAAGAATTTTCTTTATTTTCGATTGTTCTTCCACAATCATCGTCAATTTCGTTCAGTTTTTTGCCAGTTCGGGTTTTGGCCCTCCTGGCCGGAAATTAAATCTGTTTACAACTGCTCCTCGAGGCCAAATTTCATGGTTATAGACTTCTTTAACATGTTCAATTGGGAACTTTGCAATCATGGAACATTTTCCATGTTTTTTGCTTAGCAATTCAAATTGAAATGGGATATGGGGGACTGTTTCATTGAGTCCTGTCAGGAGATCATCTGTTGTGGCGGATTCATCTAACCCATAAACATGTAGATAACCGTATTTTTTTGCAGTTTTCACACATTGGATATCGGTGTTTGTTCCTACAATTGGTCTACGTCTATGATTGTATTGTTTTCGTCCTCTATGATGCACTTCGGTCCACTCTGTATGTTGTTGTGGAATTCCCAATGACGAATGTTCAACTGAATGTTTATCGTTCTTTTTGTGTTCAGAGTGTTTTGTCGATTTAGTGTCTTCGATTTTTTGTCTGGCATGGTTCGTTTGTCTTGTATTTATTGCCTTGCTGTATGTAGGAGACTGTGAATTTGAGTTTTCTGGTACCTGAGAATCTCTTATAGATGGTGTTGGGGGTGCTATTCCAACATCCGTTTGATTGTTTGGAGATTTTTTCAAAAGTTGTATAATTTCTTCGAGGTCTAAGATACGTTTGTCTAATTCACTTACGAGTCTATTGAGTCCTTTTTCATTTGATGCTGAGACTTCCACTTGGATCTTGTTTTTGAGACAAGATTGTTTACTACACAATTCTGTTGAACTATGGCTGTCAAAGATATCGTGAAATGTGTTTTTGTCCATTTCTAGTTCACTTTTATAGATAAACTCTAGTTTTTTTCGAATATCGCGCAATTGTTCACTCGCGTTTACTTTTGTTGTGAGTTTTGCGAATACTATCAAATCGATAAGCTCGGATTTTTTAAATTTGTCGAGCTCTTGCACCAGCAGCTCTTTATCGGCAGCCATGTTGCTGTATATTATCTCAATTATCTCATAACGATTTTGAATTATTTTGAATTTGAATACGCGATTTTGAGGATTTTCAACATTTATTACAAATTTTTGAAAACAACAAATACATAGCACAATGCTCTAATACTCTTACTATAAAAATTGCTCAAAATGTTGGCCATTATGTTCCATGCATAATTGCCTTTTGGCTGCTGCTCGAACTGCTCTATTTAACTCTGCTGGGCTGATATTGAAAGCTGAGATGACCATTTTTCTATTAGAAAGACAAACATCAAATTTGCCAATTATTCTTATTGATATAGTAAGTGGAATTTCAAGTGATGTTATTATTTGGGTTTTTATTAGTCCAGCGGCCACAATACATTTTGGTACAATTTTTGTAATAGTGATAAATCTGAAAATAATTGACAGATATTCAAAATTTTGGTATCATTCGATTACTTTCCTTCGAAACAATCTATTGCACAGAGTGTCCCATAGAGATGCCATTTAAAAAAACATGAGGTAATCAAAAAAAAGTGATTTTGCTACTTTCAGTCACCGGCTGGTGGTAAAGTATTGTAATTAAAATGCTAATTTCATTTTCTCGTACAACATGGCATCAGAGAGGAACGTTCAACATGTAAAAAATCATCATCCTTAAAAAAAATTGAAAAAAAAAGAAATTTGATAAAAAATGTAGCTTATCATGTTCAGAATTGGCTCTAGATTTCAAAAATGTGGAAATGTACAAGGTGTTCCATTTGAAAAACTAATACTCAGATCATTTCTGGCGAAACCGGAAGTGCTACAGAATTAATTTTTATCTCAAAAATCTTTAGTTGTTCAATAGCCACCTAAATTTTCGTGCTTTGAATAGGATTATTCCTCTCAAAAATAGGGGTGCCCCATCTCTCAGACTCACCCGGTATATACCCTGAATTGTAAAATTTATTTTTCCTACGAGCGTGCGGAAAAGTAACTTTTCCACACGATTTTTCGTTTTGAAAGTTGTACTTTTCCGTACGACTTAAAATCGTGCGGAAAAGTTACTTTCCCGCACTACTTTTACTTTTCCGTACGATTTTTACTTTTCCGCACGATTTTTGTATTGTTGAAAATGAGGATATTTAGGACTAACTAAATGATCTGTGTAACTATTCTGTCTTATTAGTCATTTTGTAGCATTATTATAAAAACTTGTTTATTAAAAACCTTGTTTTTTCATAAATAAAATGGACAAAAACACTCGTAGTAAAAATATTGTACCTAACTCTTACGGAAAATGTCTTTTCAGCCCTTAACGGCTTGCCCGAACTCCGCTCACTACTTTCCGCACTTGTTAGGTAAATAACTATTTTTCCTCACTGTTTTTCCTAAGCCGTGTTTCATCACATAATACCCGTATATTTTGTGCTATTTGCATTTTTCATATGAAAGTAACGGTCACTTGATTCATGTTCATTCACAATATGCAATTTATCATCACGAAACATTGTGACTTCTTTGATTCGAATTCATCACCGAGAACTATTTCCAAGTATTCCATAATGGTTCATAGTAAAGCCAAGAAATGATTTATATTTCAGCTGCAGTCTTCAACAACATACCGAGAGAAATAAAAAAAGCGTTTATGGGATGAACCTGGTGGATGAATTCCACAAGTAACAAATCCAGATAGCCATAACAACTATTGCATTTTTTGGGGTCAACTACACTTTGTTGTTTTATGAAACGTATTCACAAAGTGTTTAATATGGGGACCAAATATAACGTACCTACACCAAATTAAATCAAACTTACCTAGAGCGCTGTCCGCCAAAAAATTGAATGAACATAAAAAAATCTTAATGGAACCCAAATGAATGTCTACCGATTTTAATAAATATTCACCAAATTTAAAATTCACATTCACATTTTCAACTAGCAAGCTAGGTTAGCTTGCTCACGTTAGGTTTGTGTGTTTTTTCGAGAATTTTCGGCAATTATGCGGAAAAAAAAAATTGTGAACATTTGGCATATTTAGCCAACAAAAGTTATTTTTAATTTCAAATGTCAAATTTCAAACCATTTGAAAACGGATTCGGACAACTCGAGAACAGTAAGAGATAGACGAATTCTGCGAACTCCAATAGATTGAAAATGGTCGAATTAGTATATACTTAGAATTCGAAAAAAAAATCAACGGACAAAAAAGTCGAGTATATCCTGATAGATAATTTTTTTACCTTTTTTATTTTTCATTTTTTGAATTTCAAATTTTTGTCTCCGAGCGTATTTTGACGTGCTGATTCCGAATCTTTGAACGAAAATGTTGAAAACTCATCATAAATATTTTTGCCGCCAAAAAAACCATTTGAAAACTGATTCAGAGCTGACCAACTCGAAAACGGCTAGACATAGATTAATTCTGCGAACGCCAATCGATTCAAAATGGTCGAATTAGTATATACTGAGAATTTGAAAAAAAAATCAACGGACAAAAAAGTCGAGTATATCATGATAGATAATTTTTTAAACTTTTTTATTTTTCATTTTTCGAATTTCAAATTTTTGTCTCCGAACGTATTTTGACGTGCTGATTCCGAATCTTTAAACGAAAATGTCGAAAACTCATCATAAATATTTTTGCCGCCAAAAAAACCATTTGAAAACTGATTCAGAGTTGACCAACTCGAAAACGGCTAGACATAGATGAATTCTGCGAACGCCAATCGATTCAAAATGGTCGAATTAGTATATACTGAGAATTTGAAAAAAAAAATCAACGGACAAAAAAGTCGAGTATATCATGATAGATAATTTTTTGAACTTTTTTATTTTTCATTTTTCGAATGTCAAATTTTTAGCCTCGAATGTATTTTCACGTGCTGATTCCGAATAATTGAACGAAAATGTCGAAAACTCATCAGAAATATTTTTGGCTGATTTCGAATATTTGAACGAAAATGTCGAAAACTCATCAGAAATATTTTTGGCTTCAAAAAAACCATTTGAAAACTGATTCAGAGCTGACCAACTCGAGAACGGTTAGAGATAGACAAATTATGCGAATGCCAATCGATTCAGAATGGCCGGATCAATATATACTGGAAATTTTAACAAAAAAAATCAACGGACAAAAAAGTCGAGTATATCATGATAGATAATTTTTTTAACTTTTTCATTTTTCGAATTTCAATTTTTTTTTCTCGAGCAAATTTTTTCGGGCTGATTCCGAATCTTTGAACGAAAATGTCGAAAACTCATCAGAAATAGTTTTGGCGCCTAAAAAACCATTTGAAAACTGATTCAGAGCTGACCAACTTGAAAACGGTTAAATATAGATCAATTTTGCGAACGCCAATCGATTCAGTATACACTGAGAATTTGAACGGGGTCCTTGATTAGCTGCCGAATGTTGTGAAATTGCTTTTTTAATTTTGTTTCTGTGCTAGGCTCTGGTTTTTTGTTGATGAAATTTCCTAATTTACTAATTTCATATGTTTTCTAAACCTAGTTGGCACAACTTAACACGTTTGACCGACATACTTTCCATCAGAACGTTCACGACTCATACCACGGATCCCACGACATTATTCTTCCACCCAATGCCCACTGTATAAGGCACGAAATACGGCATACGCTCAAGATAGATCTCCTATGTGTGTCCAACTACGCACACGTCGCAAAGCTTGTTCTGCGATCGCTATTAATAAAGCCATTATTTACGTTAGGCACACCACTTTTCTTGATGAGCTGCCCACGGTGAGTAAACAGAAGATTCCTCTTCGGTCGTTGTCGAACAGGTACTTGATTAGCCGCGGGAGTCGCGGACGTTGTGCAATAGGGAATTATATACTTACACTAGCAATTTTTTTTTTCAAAGTCAAACTGCGTGAAAAAGGATTTTTTATTGTATTTGATCCAGAAAAAAAGAATTGGAAGAGAATTCAAACACGAGCTATTTTCGCGCGAGCTGTTACCGGTATTTTTTGTAAATAGAAATACTTATAACCTAACCACGGGCAACTTTGCAAACTTTTTATATCATACAGTCAGGAAGTATTGTTTTTCGTGAAATCAACTGCAACACAAAAATTTGCTTTACTCATACCTGCTTGATTTCACATTCTTCACTTCAGCTCCGCTAAAATCTGTATTTTTTCTATAATATTCGAAAACCATTGTTGAGTCAACAACAGACAACAGGTAGATTTCGACTTGCAGCTTTCTCAAGACCTTCTTCCATGACACCTCTCACTTTATGATGCACAACTTAAAATTTGATGATAAAAATAATACTTTCATATCAAATTGTAATATGAATCAAACACAAAGCACAAATAGTATCCAACAAATTCAACAAAACAATGCACATTGGTAAATTTCTGTTAGGTTAGTTTTATAGTTTTCGAATGTTTTGTTTGATGTCAAATTTATATCGTACTAAATAAGATTTCGAAAAAGTAGAAGATTTCTAATGGATTCCTTTTCTTTTCTATGATTGATGATCATAGCTTAGGAAATCAAAGTCCAAAAAAGATCTCTCCATATATTGCAAGTCCGGAATCAAAACAAAGTGTGCCTTAACATTAAATTCAACTGAATAGTTTCGAAAGAAGTTTAATCGGGTGTACACTGTGATTCAAACTGGGAACAACTCTCTCGTGCAGAAAACATTCTCAGAGGATTCAAGGACAAATATTTGTAGACCAATTCTGATGACGTCAGCCCGCGAAAATATGGCGTTTGAATCTATCTCAATTTGGAATAGTTTTGAAGTGAATTGTAGTCAATATGAAATAGATTGATAGGTTAAGTGTGATTTTACATGCAATTTATATACAGATAAAATCATTTGTTACAAATAAAACGTAATTTTTTATTACAGTATTGCACAGAAACCACGGTAATGCTTGGGTGAATTTCCACATCGAGAAACAAGAATGCTGTGGTGGGGCGCCGGTTTTGAGAAAACAAATGCCGTTTCCGATATTTTACACGCACTCTTTTCCCGATATTGTGAGAGTGGGCACTGTTATGTATTGATGGTGTACCGTGTGTACCCTGCATTTTTTCTCTTCTGGTTCTCACGAAAAGAAAAATCCTGTGATGTTTTGAGAGCCGAGGGAATGTAGTAGGTAGGAATTGGTGTCCTTGAATTCTATATAAATACAGATGATTTCAAATTCAATTTATGAGAAATACATACTACTCGCGCAAGCTTTTATTTCGTATGGCATTTTATAATGTAACAAAATGATGGTTTCGATTTACTCCAAAGTTTATTTGCTTATTTTCAGTGAATTTGAATAAGAGCTTTTTCATAAAAATATTTTTTAAGTTTTTTTTATTGTTGTTTTAGTTTCAGCATTGTTTCAAATTCAGAAGTAAAATAAAGAAATATTCAGTTCGTTCCCCTCTAGCACTTTTTTTTCTTGAAATGTATATCCCCTGAAAGACTAAAATTAACAGATTATAACCAGTGCTGCTAGGAAGATTTTAACGAATGTACCAACCTAAAAGAACAAAATGTACCACATTGTACTTCGCGAATCTGCGCATGCGCACCAACGATGACAATTATGTCCAAATGTTTAACGGTATTGTGAACTTTTGCGATATTTTTGTGAAAGATTAGAAAGTCATTTTCGATTACGATATCCTAACTACTGGCTGGATTAGATGAGTGCGTCAACGTACTGAGAATTATAATAATATGACAGTTTTCCAACTTATGTACGACATGTTCATTCAAATATGTTAATTAATGATTATGGAAATAAAAAAGTACTTACCCTCCTTCCTGCTTCGTTGTTATGTAAATTCATAAGTACCCGTCCTTGTTCTCTAGTGCCTCTTTTAAACTTCCTTTCTCTTTCTCTGACGTCCACAAAGCTTTGCGTGAACCTGTAACAACAAAGCCCAAAATTGTTTG
Organism: Chrysolina haemoptera; assembly: GCA_958298965.1. NCBI lineage: Eukaryota > Metazoa > Arthropoda > Insecta > Coleoptera > Chrysomelidae > Chrysolina > Chrysolina haemoptera. Next base: position 2,514,475 of record OY282600.1, read on the forward strand.
TCAAAAATGTAAAGGTACCTTACATGTGAATATCAAAAAATATCTACGATATGCTCAAAACTGTTTTAATGTATCCAAAAGTATCCTATAGGCTATTCAAAACTGTTCATTAATTCTGTGGCTTGCAACAAGAACAACCAATGTCATAAATTGGTTGTGCTTTCGTCGGATATTTTTCTTATTATCATTAACATTATTATTATTATTAGCATTGAGAATCTAGGAAATACTATTTCATGTGATACAAACTTTCATATGAAATACAGAAATGGCAAATTGTTAAATTATAAAATAATATATTTTATCAGCTATATGAATGGACACAATTTAAAAACCCGCCTCAATCGGTATAATTGAGGAGAAATCTGTTTTACCAACCGTACTAACTTAGTTCGGCCAGTTGCGAGGTAGGTCGCCACTGTTGAACGTGTTCGTGTTGCCAACTTTTACTTTTACAAATAAAATGAGCGGTCATACACGAAACTACCCGAATGAATACAGACTTAACATGTATAAGTCCCACGCTTGTAAACAAGCAAAGTTATGTTGACTTCAAGACAAGGATGGAGAAGGCATCTCTATGGTCTTTTATTACTCTGAGGACTAGTCTCGTTATTTTTAGTTTCTCTATGCAGCAGTCAGTATTGCCTGCTTGACAGCACCATATAACCTCGTTGTGTGTTGGATAATTGTACTTGTGCAATTTACGTTAATTCTCTCTGGAGACCAATCGGTTCCGCCAAAAAATACACATTGACATGGTCCGCTGTAATATTCTACAGCGCAGATTTAAATCCGATGCTAACTTCAGACGCATCTAAACATAGACCCACATGTACGACCTATCTAATATTAAATCAACATTGCTGGGTTACCCCGTACACTGAAACGCGAAAGAAAATGATTTATATGACTAGTTAATAGCAATCACCAGGTGTACTGTTGGTAACATCTGTGCAGACATCTTGGCTTTTGATTTACTGTGTTACGTTTCTCTAAAAATAATATACGAGAGCGGCTTTGATGTTTTTGTCAGCTTTCGAAATCAAAGTGTCGATCATGCCCATCGCATCTGAAATATTTTTACATAAATTCTGGTAATTTCATGACTTCTGAACACCCGGATTTATTTTTTCAGCTAGGAATTGCTGCCAGCACAAAAAAACTGTGCCAGTGGCATTGATGAGAGGGTTTAAATACCCAAAAATAATCGATAGCATATTTGAATACTTCATCTAAATAGCTATAAAGTCTTGTTTATTTTTCAGATGTAATTGCGATGAACTAGTTTTGCAGCATTCTGAACAGAGGAGCCAATAAACCAAGCATTTGCGTGTTCATTTATCTATCAAAGGCATTTGATATATACCGTCGATCATGATGAAATACTACAAACACTATAAAGAAATGACACTTTTTATAAATTATAAATTATAATATACATTTAATTACATTATATAAACAATTTTATTGTATCTTATCGAATTTGATATATTATTTTTGGTATTTTATCTGATTTCACATTCTATAGTTTATAGTTTATATTTTTATTTTTACATATATATTTAAACATTTTTACATTTACAAATTTACAAGTTTATACAATTTTACGTTTTGATTTCCGAAATTTTTAAATTTTTAAATTTTAATGTTTAATTTTAAATTTTTAAATTTTAATGTTTAATTTTAATGTTTAATTTTAAATTTTGAATTTTGAATTTTGAATTTTGAATTTTGAATTTTGAATTTTGAATTTTGAATTTTGAATTTTGAATTTTGAATTTTGAATTTTGAATTTTGAATTTTGAATTTTGAATTTTGAATTTTGAATTTTGAATTTTGAATTTTGAATTTTGAATTTTGAATTTTGAATTTTGAATTTTGAATTTTGAATTTTGAATTTTGAATTTTGAATTTTGAATTTTGAATTTTGAATTTTGAATTTTGAATTTTTAATTTTTAATTTTTAATTTTTAATTTTTAATTTTTAATTTTTAATTTTTAATTTTTAATTTTTAATTTTTAATTTTTAATTTTTAATTTTTAATTTTTAATTTTTAATTTTTAATTTTTAATTTTTAATTTTTAATTTTTAATTTTTAATTTTTAATTTTTAATTTTTAATTTTTAATTTTTAATTTTTAATTTTTAATTTTTAATTTTTAATTTTTAATTTTTAATTTTTAATTTTTAATTTTTAATTTTTAATTTTTAATTTTTAATTTTTAATTTTTAATTTTTAATTTTTAATTTTTAATTTTTAATTTTTAATTTTTAATTTTTAATTTTTAATTTTTAATTTTTAATTTTTAATTTTTAATTTTTAATTTTGTCGTTTTTACTTTCATGTTTACATACTTTAAATTTAACCTTTACACTTTTATAAGTATTTTACATTTTCATTAAGTCCTGTACAAATCATTCATTCAATCTTATCTATGTTTTGGGAAACAAGTGCTTTGCATTATCCCTGAATTACTTTATTCACTCTAGCATGTAGCAATTTGAATTGTATTATTTATTCTGAATTCTGAATAAAGTTATATTATTATTATTATCATACTTGGGATTTGTTTAAAATTTATTTCATTGATAGAATCCAATGTGGAGGAGTGGTGTACCCCACGGCACAGTTTTGGGGCCCATGTTACTCGATTTTAACATAAATGGCATATTTTGTTTGAAGAGCAAAGGTGATCTTTTAGGTTTTGTGGATGATACAGCAATACTTTTTTTACGAATCTGATACCAGCAATTTAACTTTACTTAGCAGGATATTAGGAGTATACTAGAATCTGGCATAATTATGATGGAACAATAGCTTGAATATGAACTCCAAACGATTGAACAAAAACATTTCTCCGAATTGAACTGTAAAATTTCCAAAACTGTGGAAGTTATGAATAAAAAATTGATTTAATTTTTCATATTCAACACCCTGCTTCTGTGCTACTCAAGGGTCTGACAATTGATTTCGTGATGAGTATCACATGATCTAGCAACGATAAAAAATTCTTGTAATAAGTGGTATGTGTTCTATAATAGCAACTAAATTCCATCGTGCAAACTATAACGTATTCGAAAGTGACAGTACTTCCCGGACTAATAGGATATTGAACACAAATAATTTGTCGCTTCAATCCGCTGGCTTTCTCGTTCCCATATTATTCCAGACACAATCGTCATATTATATCATCCCGCAGATTACCGATTTGTTCCGGTAGAAAAGACAGATCGACTAGGGTGGTTGTGACGTTTATGATAGGGGTAGTCTCATGCGGAACAAATTGAGGAAACTTAGCTGCCGTATAATCCGACTTGACTTATATCTGAATATTGTCTGAAAAAGGGGTTCCTTGTGAAACGACAAGTCAGTTTTTAGATCGATAGTTTAGACAGCTATATTTTCCACAGACAAATGAACATAATAGTTAAAACAATGTGTATTATAATATCTCAATGCACTGAACACGAGGAAGTAGTAAAAAGTACAATATAAATTCTGTAAATAAATTAATCAATTGATACGCCGTTTTCATTCAACGTATAAAATAATTTGACAGTTGTCAAACATTCGATGTGGGGACAACAAAGCCATTTTTCATAAGACTACGCGAGTCCATTTTAGTGTATAGTCTGAATTGAGTGCATAAGTCTGTAGAGGTGTTAAAAACATGGATTTTCCAATTCAAAAACACGTTGTTATGATGACAGGTATCATACAAACAGTTTTTTCTTTTAGATTTGAGGACATACATCATTAAGACTTGTGCTGTTATGGGTTGTTATTACCGATCCGATCCAGACCAGCACATATAAATTTCCAAATTTCCTTTTATACAAACAAGGCAGAGGCAAGTAGAAACTGCTGGAGTGCAGATACATACTAGTCAGATCGTTCCGAGCAACCGGACCATGTACCTACCCAAAAAACGTAGAACAAAAAAAGGTGGGAATTTACAGTTAACATTGAAGTCAACATTGGAGGATGTTATGAAAGACGGAAAGTTTTGTATTACTAGTAGATATTGTCAAAGATCGCAAAACTAACAGCGAAGTTATTAGTAAAATTATACGAGGTCTCATCGGAAACAAGAGTATTTCAAAATGTTATCAAATAATAGGATCACTAAATTTAGTATACAAAAAAATCACAATTAACCACTAACCATCGCAAAAAAACAATTTTCTTTTCAAACTCAAATTCTTTGTTTGTCCCCCCATCAGCTGATCACCGCCATGTTGTGACGTCAGCTGACAGTGCTCTATTGCCATTAGATTTTCAGACAATAACTTTAGTCTTTCTGAAAACTTAGATATAAAAATCTTCTGTGCATCTATACAAAAGTGAATTAAACCTAAACGGCTGGACAGATTTTAATTAAATTTTATGTGTGTGTTCAAGTGGATTCGGGAATAATCTGAAAAAAGTTGGTTATTGGTTAAAAAAAAAAAAAAATTTCGAAAAGATATCGATAATAAAGTACCTTTATTTTCCAAAATACAGAAATGATCAGAATCTTTTATATTCAAGATCTGAATGTTTCATCTGAAATAGAGAGACTTTATACTTGATGACCTTTAAAAAAAAACGAATTTTTCCAGACACCAAGAACCGAACATAACTTTTCAACAAGCCATTATGAATTTCTCGATGAGCACCAACTTTTATCACCAATATTTTTTTTGTGAAATCAATGTTTCCCATATGGGTCCAAGTTTTGGCGGACACTGTATGTAGATATTTAATGAAATAAATGTAATAAAATAGTCGTTCAGTTCTATAATCGGAACTAATCTAGTATAGTCATGTATTTCATTCAAACTAATTTTCAATTATTTCAGTAATTTTCAGCACTTACTTGTATCCATATTCCAAGTTATCCCCGCATCCTCCCCACACCCAGTCTTTCTTGAGGTCTTTGGGTCGGCCCATCCTGGAACACCCACAAGACGTCAACTGTCCGTCTCGACATGCTCTCGCTACAGAGTGGACAACACCAGCAGCTGCCAAAGCATGAGCAAACGCCGATTCTCTACTAGCTGAAAAAAAAAAAAAATCAAAAATACAGTTGCAAAATCATATCATAGCATCGACATTAACAACTGGTATTCATCCGAAGTCTTCGTTTGATTTCAAACTTTCTTTTCTAGTCATAAAGTATATGTACCCAAAAATGATTGTATTAATAATACCACTTTGTGGAAAAATAATATATTTTTCTACAACTGTCAAAAGAAGTCCACTTTTTTTGTGTGGTTTGTGTGCGTAAAGTATTACAATATTGCACTATCAACATACGATTTCATTATTAAACGGAAAAGCGTAAAAAAAGTGCACTTTTTTTAACGGCTGTTGCTAGGCAACCGACAGTTTCATGCAACAACAGTGACAGATCCGAATAATAACGAAATCCTGTCATAAAGCCAGTTCTCATTTTCTTTGGCAACTAATAACCTATAAATATCTGATATACAAATGTTTCACCAATAATATTCTTAGCATTCTTACTATTAAATAAGTATTATCAAAATTCCAAACTATCGCGGCGAATATATTCAAAATAATAGCATATACCTCAGAGGACCTATTGGACCTAATCTACACTAGGTAATCCAAGGTAGCTATGGCTGTTTGGCCGTCAGAAACTAGTTGACAACAATAATTAATGAAATTTGTGAAATTGGGCATCTATCCAGATGACGAATTCATGATAACTATAAATTTAATTTAAGTAGAAATGAAAAGTGATGATAATTGAACGGAGAAAATCGTGGATAGTGCAAATATGAGATTTCCTTGACATAGTTCAAAGAAAGAAAAAGGTATTCGTTGCTTCACGAGGATTGTATTAATTTTGAATACAAATCTAAGAAAATGGAAAGTTACTTCGATGGACTAGTTATTCGAAAGTCAAGTCAACATTAATAATAATAATCTTGACCTCGATGAATATATTATTTTAATATTCGATTCAAATTTTTCATTTTGCGGGATAGTGTGAAGAGAAAGGGATTTCGACTCTGTCGAAATTATTCATTTCATTTGTTTGAAACTCAACTCTCCAGCATACTCTTCGAACTTCGAATAATGAATCAATAAAAATATGCCAAATTTATTTCATATTTGCAAAAAAATATGAATTGTTTATTTATTTTTGACAGTTGTAGAAAAAATACTTTATGAAACTCGTGAGTAAAGTGTTGTTACAGTTCCTTGAAATTGTTGTCTAGTAGTTTGGCAGCTTAAAGTATTTTGATAACTGTTGTGTAAAGGCTAGTTTACACCAAACTTGACAACATATTGTTTGTAGAAAACTAAAAGTTGTTTTTCTCAAATTGGAGCAACAAGTGGAAGATTTTTTGTAGAAAACTTAAAGTTGCTCTTCTCAAATTCAGAGCAATAAGTTGAAAACTTGTTGCCAAAGAATTAGCGCGAAAGGTTTAGCCAGTAGTGTCAATGAGGATGTCGGACGAAGAAGGCGCAATTATTTTTTTTTGAACGCGAACAAACAAGCAAACAAGCATTCGCTCGCTCGCTGATACGTACTCACAGGGCGATTATTAACATAGAATGCTCGCTCGCTTTTGTTCGCTCTTGTTCGCTCGTGCTCGCCTTTTTGGCGAATACGAACTTTTATTGGTTTTGATTGGCTTGGGTCCTATTTTGACCAGACTCGAACTGGGAAGTCTAAGAAATGTATGTTTCTATTCTTCCTCTAGATGTCGAGGTTTGAATAATTTTGGTTATCTCTGATAGAGGCCATGGAATTGAGCGAGAGATCTGCATTAATGTAAGTATACCGTGATTAATGCGAATAAAAAATGATTATTAGTGGCTGTAATCTCGCTGACGTGCCGTTAGTCATTACTCGCATTCGAAGAAGTAAAAATTGATTACTTTTTAACGATGGCATTCGTGCGTTCTTCATTATTGACACTGGTGGAATTAACAAAAGCTCAGGATTCAACACCGTCGAGTTTGCCTACAGATTTGTTATGATAAGCTGGAAAATCTCGCCGGGTACGTCAAATACGCCGAAAGGTAACAGGAGGCAATGCGCACGATGAAAGCAAGCTCTTCGGATTAGGTCTGCCCTTTCCAAATAATCCCTTTGTTTATGCTTGTTAATATGCACACTTTCTAAACCGTGTTCATTCTGAAACTTACCCTCCTGAATATCCGGAAGTAATCTGAATAATCGCTGACAAATATCAAAAATGGTTTTCGAAATAACTTTTTGATTGGTGGAAATTTTCATATTGATAATTGAAAACAGCATGTTTTCGATTTTGTAGTTCGGCACTTGATTGGCTATTAGATACCTTTGTAGTTCGCTTCGTCATTGGTTGTTTTATAAAACAAACTTACCCCACCAGCAAGTTGGTATAATGACACAACACCGAACTTTGACCCAAACCATGATGTGCACAAACTATTAATTCATATCAACTTCACAATTTTCGACAAATTTTTGACACAACACCGAACTTTGACCAAAACCATGATACGCTTCACTTTTCATTCATATCAACTTTTCGACAAATTTTGCATACACGTAAACCAAAACTCCGCCCTTTCAATTCCCGTAAAAGCATGAAAATGAACGATGAGTCACTATCTATCTACCAATGAACTAAACAATTTAATAGGCTTGTTCGCGTTCGACGCGTTCACAAAATAAACTGTCCGAAACCCGAAACCGTCACAAGCATGCGTAGTCCCACAGAACTCAAAGAATGCGTACAGTTCTGTGAAACTGCGCATGCATCCGATGGTTTCAGACTGTTTGTTTTATGAACGCGAACAAACCTAAATACAACCAACGAAACACGCGCCCTGTGAATGGTCACTGAAATAGCGGGAAGTTTGAAATACCAAGACAGCTGCTCTGCGCAGTTTACTCCAAATAGTTCTTTTAAAAATGGTTTTGATTTCATTCATGGAATAGTCTTAACAAATACAACTCGTGTACCGATGATTATCATAAATTCCATCTTTTTTTCGAAACAAATTATGTTGCTTTAGGAAACCACACGAGCGCCAAGCAACATAATTTGTTTCTCAAAGTCAAGGGAATTTTTATTTCGATAATCACCAATACACTTGTTGTATTACCTACCATAATATTGAATTCCCAATAATAATAATAATAATAATAATTCCCAACTAAACCCTTATGAAATAGCTATTTGTATTACTAGGGAGGAAAGTGCCAATTTTCCTCCCGCAGGATGTAGTTTACTGCCCGACGAAAAGGCACTTTACTCCTATGATTTTTCCTCCTACCCACTTAATGAACCTTTTTTTGTAAAATTAAAAGGCATCTCAACTGCTTTTGTCTAAAACGGACCTATACTTGCTTGATGGAACGTATAGATAATACAGTCATTTACATCGAGAATCTGCGGTGGTGCGGTGGTCTTGGGCATGTAATCCGAAGGTCCCGGGTTCAGTTCCTAGCATTTGCAACTTTTTTTTTTTTAAGCACGTTATTTTACTTTTTTCTTGTTAGTGAATTATTGAATCATTGGACATTTAGATACTTAGCTTATACATTTCGGATTGTTATTGAGTGATTTTCTCATAAGTAATGTTGTGCCTATTTGAATGAGGTGTCGATCATTTTTTTCTAAGAGCTGCGCTTGTAGAAAAAATAATGTGTGTTTCGAGCACAAAGTGTCATTGTCATTCTCCAAAGATGAATTTTTTGTCGAGCGACAATAAATCACTTTGCGCTCTAAATACACAAATAGCTATTAAAGAACTAAAGTAGAAGTAACATTCATGTTTGATTTTTACCAGAGTACAGGATATAAGTACAGGTATGAGATATTCTAGAAATGACTGAAACAATTTGATTATAATAGATTCACAAGTTTCATCGTTCATCAACTTACTTGAAATGATGGGGGGAAACGTGCTTTCCTCCCTAGGGAGGAAAAGTATGAGTTTGAGAAAAGTGACGCATTTTTGTTTTTCACGATACCTTTGTTAACGATGAGATGGGCTACTACTGTGCTATTATACAGAGTTAGTCAAATGTATAGACCCGCCAATTTTCTCAGTTAATATGAAGTTATTAAAAAAAAATTAATATGTAGGTTGTAGGGTTTCATTCAATCTCTTTGGTGGTTTAAGTTTCATTTATACAGAGAGTCTCAAAAAAGCACAGCGACTTGGAAGTTTATTTTTTTAAATAAGACACCTTGTATGTGACTGATAATGATAATAAATCCAACAATACCAAGTTTGATGCCGTTGTCTTCAAAAACTACGGAGATATAGCCCATTATTTTATTCATAAGCTCAATGAGCGTAAGAGAGAATTTATTGACCCGCCAAAAAAAAACACTTCATCTGTATAAATGAAAATTAAGCCCTAAACTTTTACATTTTACACTTTTTTTATAACCCTTCTATTAACTGAGAAAAATGGGCGGGTCCATACATTTGACTAACTGTACAAGTTCGTCTACAAACATTCTTTCAGGACAAATGTGTTTGTATTTTTTTAATTGTACTTTTAATCATTTCAATCTCATTTCACTGTGTTTTTCAATATTAAATTTTGAGTGACAATCACAATCCCTACAGTACCCTGAAGATGAATTAGTATAAGCCAAGAAAATAGTGTCTGAAAGTTTCTCAAGTTCATTATAGTTTTGAGTTTGAGTAAACGTAAAAAGTCATTTTGTACGCTATCAACTGCCAGTCATCATAAAAGAAGAAGATACCCATTTGTAAAACTAATAAAACATTTCTTTCAATAATTATTGTACCGCTTGTATGAAAACCAAACATGTAACAATATCAAGAGATCATACATATAGATCCCGTCACAATCAAATGAAAACAACTCGAAATCCTGTTCAATAACTCTCTCCTTAATTGTCAGATTTTCAGATTGTTATTTCACGACTCAATGATCCAGAAACATCGCGAAGAATGGATCGAATGGGGGTGTTGATGGATGGGAGTCTAATATGAATTTTATTGCCCTCATGGATATGATTATATTGAATTTAAATGCATACATTAGATCTGCTCAGATGGAGCGAAAACTTGGAAAAAATAAATGCCATAATCGACTGTCGGCAGTGATTGATTTATGGGTTGCTTTTAGTCACGCATGACGAAGACGTCAGTTGTTAGGCTGCTTATAGTCCATATGGTATTTTTTTTAAAGACTGTATCAGAATATTCAGACACCCTGACAGTGAATAATATATATCCTACTACAAGTCCTTCTAGCAGATATATGAAACACAATTTAAAATTTATTTCACTGTTAATACTCTTTACTTAATAGAAATATCAACTCATTGTGAACAATGCAGATTTCTATATTTGTATTGGTGGTTAAATTAATCACGCAAGTTTTGGGTGTTGCTTTGGTTGAGGCGCTGGAGTTCAGATGGCGCCCGTGGTTTAGTGAGCGCTATGCTGCGGGCGGTGTCTCAGCTTCCGCCTTGACCATTTGTTGCAGACATTTGTTATTGTCTGCTGAGACCTACCCTATACTGATGAGGGCAAGAACCCAGAAATCGATATATAGCGGGTCCTAATGTTTCAATGAACATTTCCATGCAACTAGCAATTGCGGAGGCATCCTTGTAGGATTAAATGTAATTCAACGTTCGTCGTGGTATTATTTAGCCAGGAAAGTAGTTGTTTTCTGATGGATTTTTGACACAATTATTCCTATTGTATAGGATTATGGCAATAAGCGTCCCCTGCCAAAAATGTCTCATAGAGACTGATACAAAAAATATATATGAGAATTTATGAGATCCATAGTGAAACCGTAAATCTCTATAGAGCCATATGCGATATTCATCAGTATTTAAAAGACATTACAGATACATATTCCTTCAATTTCTAATGGCATTTCCTAACGTGAATCTATGATATTTGAATGTGTTTTTGGACAGAACTGTTATCTGTTTTTATCAGCGATTCTTAGGATGAATGCTACATGTTTCTATGAGGTCATGCAGGTTGAAAATAGATGATAACGTATGAGATTTTACGTTCCATCCATATGAAGTTTGAACAAATAATCCAATGGATTATTATATGCACATGCAGAAATAATCAACTTCAACTGCTTATAAAAAAATATATAAATTACAGATTCATTTCTAACAGAATCGAAAAGCGGGTAGATCTGTTTAGACAGATTTGTTACGATCTGTTCCTCGTCCGTATTATCACAACTCGCATCACACCATGGCTGACTGGCTGATTCGTGTTCTCTGATCCCGCGCTACAAAACGTAGTCTAGGCCGCGCCATCTTCCGAGTAGAGGAATAAGCACTCCGAGTAGGTTTTCCTGTATTGTTGCATTTCGTCATCTATTCGAATATTTTGGTAATATTCTTAGAAACATTTTGTTTAGAATATTCCATTTGGTTTCATAATGTTCCTTCGGTTGGATCTCATGAAATTCCTGATTCACTTTCTTCATACGAACCCAATAAGATTATAAATTGTGAACTTCCACACATTTATATAATATCGCCGTGATTGAAAGTGGAATACCTTATCGAATCTTATAGTCCCCTGAAACAAGCATCGCCTGATACAAACTCGTATGCCATGTATTCGGATATGCTTATAAATTGCATTTACTTACAAATCCTCATACAACCTTCCAAAAAGTGTAGGTGCCAGGGATATGTACGTATAGGCATTGTTTAAATAAGGGGGATAGTTAGTCAATGCCTGTGGAATTGGTATTGGAGCCAAACGCGAGTGCCATCTAGCGTAATTATTTACTAATATGACATGTGACGTCATTTTAGTGCTGTACTGATGCGCCCACTATAAGAAATGTGAACATTGAGAGGAACTACAAAAATATTGTAGAAGGTTTCTACACGTAAACAAAACACTTCCTAAAGTTTTCTTCTTTGCAATTTCAACACATCTTCATACATGTTTATACCATTTATTTTAAAGCAGTGGAAGCAGAGTTGGACTTGCCTAATGATCATGAAGAAGTTTTGAGAGCTATTTTGCTTGGATATTTTTCAGTCGAGCAAATTGTTAATTAATGAAAGTACAGTATATTTCAGGATTGAGTGACTATTTTTGTACTTACACAGTTCTTTTTGCAAAAAAACCTTAACACGGATAAGTTTACACACAAACCTAAGGCGATTACTTTGCAATAATGTTCAGTTGTAACCAGCTAGCTTTGAAATGATTTAAATTAAGTTCCACCTAATAACTAACCTAAAAAGTCAAAAGTGACATTTATATATTCCTGCCACCAAATTGCTTTTAATTATCAGTTATATTTAAATCGCTTTACAAAATCCAAAACACAATATGACGCAATATACCTACCTACTTTACGGTGTGACCCTAATTATAGCGAATACGGTCCATGAAACAGAAGAAATAATTTCTTGAATTGAACCATATTTCTAATTTTATTGCAGTTATTGGTGCCACCTACCTACTCTATTTACTATTCATCACATGATCCGCCATCTACTTTACGGAAATTCAACGTGACTGCCAAATTACGTATTCTGCCATTCAAGTTGCGACATGACTTGGATGCGAACACCACTGACGCCATCTACATGTCGCCTCCATTTGAATCCAATATTAATCCCATAAGGTCCTCCTTATATTTAAACAATGGTATAGGTTACAGACGTTTCACGTAATTCTCATAATTCGTCTATATTTTTTCATGAGATTTCATGTGGTATTTTTGACAGGGATCGTCCTGGTAGTGCAGGACATCTTGTATATGAAACTGTTATGGAATTCTCGGCATTTCACTTCCGACCCTTTCATCATCGGCAAATAACCGATGCTATCTCGTCTAATTTTCGTGCACACACACCTGGCTGCCCTCATCGCAGCACAAAATGCCCTGATTGCATTGTAGTGTGTACGCCTTGCTCGTTTCGTAGCTCAAGGAGCATTCCTCGTACCGCAACTGATGAGATCTACGAAAAGATATCGTCGTGATTACAAGTCTGCCAGTTTAGCGAGCATTCGGCTCGTAATCTGTCGATGCTGCCTCAGGGATCGGTCTGGAGGTGTGTTGCCAGTGATATTCGCCGTTGTGCGATTCGCTATCTACGATCTACGTAACAGTAAGCTTTCAAGAGAACGCGGATTATAAAAAGTTATAATTGAGATAATGACATAGGTTATTTCCATTTTTGACGAATCACGGCAAATACAGAGAAAAGAATACGTGTTGCCCTGGCCGATTATTCAACAATTCAAGACCGAAAGAAAATATGCTTCAATAAGTCTATTTGTATTATATTCGAAACATTCTCTGATATAAAAACCTCGTTTACAGCTTTAAATACAAATGATACTGTATCGAAGATATATCACCTTGTATACATTTGTTTTGATACTTTCAATTGTTCATTTTTGATCTAGTGTGTCATATATTCGGGTCAATTCTGTTTCTCATTAACAAGATTGTTATCAGGGGTAATATAATAAGTGGTACGATTATTACCGATAATTTTTTGGAATATTAATGAATTGCAATCCTAAAGCTGTATTTTCTTGCATATATCTGTCTTGACGACAATGCAAGAGGGTATTGCTGGTTGGAAGGCTGATGATTCACATTCCAAAGGCGTTTCTTCAGTATGGTGAGCGAAGGCTTTTCTTCAGCATGAGTGAGCAAAGGCATTTCTTCAACTTTAGCACGAGCAAACAAATGATTTTCTTCAGCGCAAGTACAAAAAGGCTTCTCTTCAGCGGGAGTACACAAAGGCTTTTCTTTAGCGGGAGTACACAAAGGTTTTTCTTCAGCGGGAGTACACAAAGGCTTTTCTTCTGCATGAGTACACAAAGGCTTTTCTTCAGCTCGAATACACGAAGGCTTTTCTTTAGTATGAGTACACGAAGGCTTTTCTTCTGCATGAGTACACAAATGCTTTTCTTCTGCATGAGTACACAAAGTCTTTTCTTCAGCTCGAGTAGACAAAGGCCTTTCTTCAGTAGGAGTGAACAAAGGCGTTTCTGTGAGTAAACTAAAGTTTCTTCAAACGGTTTTTACTGGTGTATTCAGCAGTAGTAAATGACTTCTGAATCCTCCAGACCAAATATGGTAACTGTAGGAAGAATTGCATTTTTAGGTCTCTTCAAGAAACAAATCTAACCCCTTTGGAAATTTTTTGTCCATGAATGAAAAATTGATTTGTTTCAAAACGTCACCAGAGAAGGATTTTGACTTGCAGAACTCGAATATACAATCGGTTTTTTTTCATTCTCAACGGTTCTCGAAATTTTCATAAATTTGTGTGGAATAGCTCAGCATCACAGCATCATAGTGACCCGCCATCTCTTGGCCAGAAGCTAAAGTACGCTCCGATAGCTTATTAATTTTGAGTTTTTGCTGTCTTTTGAAAAACAAAAAATAAAAATAGAAATAAGACTGATGTATTCCACTATTCCGCAGTAGTAAATGACTTGAGAATCCTCCAGACCGAATTTGGTGACTGTAGGAATAACTTCCTTGTTAGGTATCTTCAAGAAAGAAGTCTAACTAACCCCTTTGGAAATTTTTTATCCAAAAATATAAAATGTATTTGCTTTGAAACGACTCCAGAAAAGGATCTTGACTCGCAGAATCTAAATACACAATCGATTTCCTTCCATTCTCAATAGTTCTCGAAATTTTCTTGGCGGCGCACATCACCGGTCTCGTGCGTGGCATCGCACGTAAAAAGTAAGGGCTGTATCTTCCCTATACAGTATCGGAAACTATTTATCTGGGGTGTAGACAGAAATCTACGCGAGCAACAAGGAACGCAATGATATGATAATACCACATAAGTAAGAGAGACGCACTAGTGTGCGTCTCTCCTGTTACCCCACCCGACGCATTCACGGGCCACGTGGCAATGCGAGACACCGTACACAGCGCACGTCGATATCATTTCCTCGAGTGAGTCGAGGAAAAATTGTAAAGCAAGCTATTCTTAACGTTCTCATGAACCTACCATACCCAAGATGAAAACTTTCCGATACTGTATAGCTCGAGGACTTCTGAGAGTAGCTCGTAAGGAGGTATTCAGTGTCGTGTTTTTAATAGTTGACAGTTTTTCTCGTCGAATTGCTAGGAAACAGTTTCTCATTAAACAACCCAAATTTACCCGATAAAATACAAACCACTCGTGCAATATAAGTGATAATATAAATAA
Source organism: Chrysolina haemoptera (assembly GCA_958298965.1). NCBI lineage: Eukaryota > Metazoa > Arthropoda > Insecta > Coleoptera > Chrysomelidae > Chrysolina > Chrysolina haemoptera. The sequence continues at coordinate 2,529,676 of OY282600.1, forward strand.
TAGTAGTGGATGAATAGGATTAGATTATCGTGAGTAAGTAGTTTAGTAATTTGAGCTCCTGAAGATGTCAACTTCGTTGAAGAAACGCGCTCCGGGTGAAATTGACATAGTTTTGGTTATTTAGGTAGGTATTTTCTATTTCTTGAAACGCATTTCAACGTCAAATTTATCAAATTTTCCTATAGAAACCAACTTGTTTTGTAGTTCTCACTGAGCTATGTAAATCACCCTCGTCATCAACGGGTGCATACGAGGGTCATCGGCAGTGGGAACTCAGCATCCCGTCCTCTCCGACCGGCATTAGACGGGCTGACCGTGACGGACCGAAGGATGACAGAAGCGAAGCGGGTAATCGCATCAAGGCGGCTAACAAATCACAGCCCACTGGATGATTGGTTATGCGTCATTATGCAAATCGACGGCAGGCGGCAGGCCCTCCTCTTTTATCTACGCTTCGCCGACGGACCGCTCTGCACGCCGCGCTATTCTAGCTCTGTTTCACGCGCGTTTTCGGTTTCGAGAGATAAATCTCTGGTGCGGGTAACTTGCCTCAAAAGTGAAGAAGAAAGCCGAAATGACATTGATGATGGTCAGGCGGGCACACGGGAAAACATGGGGACTCAATCCCAATTGGATATACAACATTGTGGTAGAACCCATGATCACATATGCATCTTTGGTATGGTGGACAAAGATAACACAAAAAATAGCAGCGGCTGAGTTGAGCGAGGTCCAAAGACTTGCATGCCTTAGCATAACGGGAGCTATGAAAACAACACCAACATCAGCGATGGAAGTACTGATGGACCTCCCACCGATTGACGTAACAATCATGGGAGAGGCAAGAATGGGACTTCTAAGGCAACAAAACACGAGCAACAGATCGGATCACAATAAGATAAAGGAGATTGTGGGAGACAACATTCTCGAAATGAAACCAACGGACCACATGACACCCAGGACCTTTTCATATCTATTGTGTTTGTCCTCGAGATCGTTTAGAGTTCTTTGTCTAGCCCTGTCTTCTTTACGAGACTCCACAGGCTAGTTTTTAGAACTCCCATGAATCTGGGATTTTTCTGGGGTTTTTCTTCTCCCAGTGTTAGAAACCTTTGCCTTGACAAGCCCTCGCAGTGGCATAGTATGTGTACTGATGTTTCCTCTTCTTCCTGTCAGAACCTGCATAGCATTTCTTCTGCCAGACCTATTGTACTCATATGTTTGTTGAGCCTACAGTGCCCTGTGAGAAGTCCTACTACTATTCTAGTAGTGTTCCTCTTCTGGCTTAGTAGATAGTCTGTGAATGTTGGCTGCGGTTGTTTGATAAACTCTTTGGCCTGTCTCATCCCTGGTGCATTGTTCCACCATTCTTGAGACTTCTGTTGAATCCATGATTTGGTGTTTGTTTTTAGTACAGCTTTTGCTATACCGCAATACGGTTCTGGGCCATTCAGGGCCTTACTTGCTCCTTCTCGGGCTAGCGTATCGGCCTCTTCATTGCCTCTATAACCTGTGTGTGCTGGTACACAGGCTAGTGTCAGTCTGTTCTGACTGCCCAGCTCTTTTAGGGCTTCTATGCAGACCCAAACAAGTTTTGAGGTAACTTGCATTGAGTTGACTGCTTTTATCGCAGCTTGGCTATCTGAGTATATGGCAATGTTTCTTCGTGAAAAATCGTGCCTTATTAGCTCTTGTGCACAATGGTGTATTGCAACGATTTCCGCTTGAAATATCGTCGCATGTTTGCCCAAGCTCAGTGAGATTTTCATCTTCGGCTTGGTTCCGTAAATGCCGGCTCCTGTACCTTCATCCGTTTTGGAGCCGTCCGTGTAGACAGCGATTTCCGCATTGATGGGAGGCCCCCCCTTCCACGCATCCCTGTCCGTTATACTTGTCTTGAAAGTTTTGTCAGAGCTATATCAACAACATATAAACTTTGATGTGGCTTCCAGGACACTGTGGAATCGAGGGCAATGAAAAAGCTGATGAGCTAGCCAGAGTGGGCTTATCAACTTCAAACATTGGCCCAGAACCAGATTAATAAATCCGACATTCGAGGATGCATTCGCGACTGGGTCAAATGAAAACAAAAGGAGAGGAGGAACGAAGCCCCTCTCATTAAAGGACCGTCAAAGGACATAACTGAAGAACTACTCAAATTAAGCAGGAATCAAGTTAGAACAATAACAGGCCTTCCCACTGGTCACAGTCCAATGAGAAAACACCTGCACAAAATGGGGTTGTACAACGAAGAACTTTCCTGCAGAAAATGTGGTAACAGTTGTATAGGCAACATTTAACCTTACCTATCGTGATGACTGGCCCGAACACGTTGACGTCATCCAGCAAAGAGCAGTTCCATCTTCTGTTGTGGAACTGATACTTGCATTCGGAAAGTGCTTGATGAGCTCCCATAGCCACAGCATTCATGTGGTCCATGTAGAGCTGACACAGCCTCTTCTGCCCAGGGCTTAGCCCCGGAAGTGCTTTGCACGATGGTATTCCTTGGTCGTTCTGCATTTTATCGTCGAATAACATCCCCATTCGCCTGCGAAAGAAAAACAAGGTGAGATTTTGAGTGGGAGGGGGTGATATTATGAAGAAAAATAAAAGTCTGGAAAATCGCCGAAGATATCAAAATTATGTCTATATTGACTGAACTGATCAAATGGACTTCATAATGTTGAAATGGGAACATTCTCCATGAAAATTGAGAAATGGAAAATATGTTTTTTTTCTGTAATATCTAGTAGAAAACAACTACTTCCCCGGCTAAAGCTACGCTGGACTCAGATAGATATTGTCAAAAATAACTTTCAAAGTAAGGAAATATTTCCATCATTTCCATCCTTGATGGATTAGATACGAGAGAAGCGAACCTTGCTTCAATGAGATGAACGACTTCTGTGAGTGATATTTTTCAATTACATTCTCCCTATCTAATTTATCTGATGAATTTTCAATGAAAACTAGAGATAATCAAAAAAAATCAACTATCGGAATGAAAATGCGAATTTTCACTTTCAAATTTTTTTCTTTTCAGTGGCTCTACCCGGGGAAGTAGATGTTTTCTCTTAGATATTACAAAAATTCTATCTGAGTAAACACAATTATGTTCAACTTCAAGGTACCTGCTTTAAAGAGTGTATCACATTGCCTTAACAACAACAGATTTTATTATTCCTTAGAGGACTTCAGAAGTTTTATTTAAAAATTTTAAATATAATATGTGATTGATTTTTGTCAAAGGTCATACCGTATGGGAGATTATCACCCTTTTCGTGCATAACTTCCCTTGTATGTAGGAGGGTTTATTCTTGAATTGTGTTCGACGATTGTATCTGCCAAACAATTCAAGAATTTGAGTGTATAAGAATGTGCCTTGTTTAAGTTTATGTATATTCAATCATATATTCCAAAGCGAACGATTAATTTTTTTTAATACACTTGTTCACCTGATAATTTCGTACAAAAATTCAAGATACACAGATATTTTTCCATAACTGCACAGTAGCATGCTATTCGATTTATGTCCCGCTTGCCTGGACTATTGAAAAAAAATCAAGTTACATTCATACAGCTAATATCAGCAGGTGTGGTTTTTTCATGGCTAACATTGGTAATTATACCGAAATGGAATGAAAAAATTGAAATAAATCAGTCGACTGATAGATAATAATTTAAAATGTTTCGACAGTAAATATTGGTCATTTGTAGGTTAAGTGTTCTTTTGTTTGTGTTCCACCATAATCTTTGAATTCGTGTCGGAAGTGATTTATGAATGCTTTATTAAATCGTGACTTGTAGGATACTGTGTTTCACGTCTGTGAAAATTAGGTTGAGCAAACATCTCAAACATCTCACCGCAGCAATGACTGAACACAATTTTTTTCGAGTACCAGCACCACAGTTTAACCTCCTTTTCCACGATCTATCATTTTACAAATCCAGCTGGACAGTCTATTAAGAAGTTTTTTCAGTATTTGACATTTGATTTAATTGAAAATTTTACTCAAAATAGGAAAAAGCATTTCAATTTAAGAAAAATTATTATTTTTTTTATCTGTAATGTTGATGTTATTTGCATAGGAAATTTCAGAAGATTTTATGTGCAATGGGATGATAGACTTATTCAATGTGCACGTTGGTGTTCCACAGGGCTCAGTTTTGGGACCATTGCGCTTGGTGGTTTATATTGTCCTAAAAGGCCGAACACCCCGTAAATGTATATTCATGATTATAATTTTCAACCCGGTCAAGGCAATGTTATTCTTTGGATCGTGCCTTGTTTTGTATTTTCGTAGTTTTCATGTTTCAAATATCAAATACTAGTTTTCCAAAAAACAACTGGGAGTTCGTTAGGTCCTTTGATTTATACTGTAAGTATTTTTATCTATTATAATAATTATAAAAACATAACCACCAGGGAGAAATCCATTTTGTTCTATATGTTACTAAAGTGTCTTATTCAGTTCTCGAGTAAATTCCTATTTCACCATTTATTTGTACCATACTGAAATAAACTTCGTTTTTATATTTTTCTATAAAAGAGTTTTACTTAATAAGGGTCAAATTCTACCTAGCAGGTCGTGATTAAACCTAAAATACGACAATATCAATGACCTATCACAACATATAGGCATTACCCCATTAATCGTCACGGCAAATAATAATAACAGCCGTCCTCTATCCGCACGCTCACTAAACAAAAAAAAATTACTTTAAGGGCCATGTAGCTCAGTGGTTGAGACTTTCGCGTTCGAAACCATTGACTGCTGGTCGGCTAGGTTCGAATCCTTAGCGACTACAGATTTTTATCTGATGGCCCGAGAAAGTGCTAGGAATCGCACGTTAAAAGGTAAGACCTCGTTAATCCTTGGCTCGCACAAGTTTCGACTTTTGAGGGCTGCCGTTCGTAAGGGGACTACAACTGGTTAACGAAAAAAACAAACAACAAAACAATCGTCTTTAATCGTAGAATATATGTATTTTAAATCAACAGAAGATTAGAATCTGCCTATAATTAGTCGAATTCCATCAGCAATACCCTTTCATGGTAAAACCATTGCCGAAAGTGCCTCTCAAAAATGTGTTTTTTTTTCTTACTAAGAGCTATTTCACTTTCAGTCAACTGATTATGATTTATAAGCCACGGATCTGTGTCACCCTCACTGAGTTTGAATTACGTCTAATAAATTTCCGTGCAGAGTTCCTGCAAGGATATCTCCGCAATTTCTAGTTGCATGGAAATGTTCATTGAAACATTTGGACCACCTACAGATCGATTTCTGGATTCTTGCCCTCATCAGTATAGACAGTGCAGACAATAACTAATGTCTGCAAGAAATGGTTCAACAAACTCTCCATGTAAAGGCAGAAGCTGAGACACCGTCCGCAGCCCAGCGTTCACTAAACCACGGGCGCCATCTGAACTCCAGCCCCTCAACCAATACAAATGAAGAAATCTGCATTATTCACAAAGAGAAACAAGTTTGTTCTGAAAATTTACTCATTCGTGTGCAATTAGCTGAAACGTATTCGAACTGGTTAAAATTAAATATACTCAGCTGTGAATGTTATCAGTGTGTACTTTTTCGAGCCCATATCCAAAACATATTTTCGATAAAGACAAAGGGTGCTTTAACACGATCCACGATAGCTCAATAACCGATAAGATTTGACAATTTCTATATTTGTAGATATTTTATCTCGTTGACCGTACCAAACAAATCAAGGTAGCTCCGGATAAAGTCAGATAACCTCACTGATATCGCACGACACATTCCTAGAACCTAGAGAACTACTCGTCACTATCTTCGATGGTCTATTGTTTCTTGTAAACAAGTGAAGAATGAAGATAAGAGTTTGATGTACAATGTACACACTGGGTACACACAATTGCTGAAGTTTGTGTTGGTGTTACACATACAGCAAGTCAACATTCCGCGTGGGGTTATAAATCATCAGTTTTGAAACAAACGGGAAGAGTATGAGTGGCACTGACATCTGCAAACAATATGTTTTGTTAAGTAGGCAGCCAAATATATCCAAGCATATTTTTGTTAAAATTGTTAAAAAGAAACTGGCAGTCAGAAAAACAAAAATTTCCGAGTCGTATTAGCGTATACACTTCCGTACAGCGTTTTCTCATAGGTTGTGAAAAGGTCAATTCGTTTAAACCTCAGGTTACCCTATACGACACAGAAAATCCAGCAAGTAAACAAAGGAACTCTATAGCCAACAAACTCCAAAGCACAATCGTCGCCTAGCAAATATTTAACCGTCATCAAACATCTTCATTCATAATCTTGAATAATTTCTGATTTGCCGAAGCGCAAACAAATTTGAAGGTCCGTTAGTCACAAAAGGACGCACCGACACGACAATCATTGTCAAACGGAAACGTCCGCTGAAAAAGTTGACATCTGCTTGAGATTTCCAGCGGTGACTTTGATGAGCCATCAAGAGTTCCACGGGATTATTATGGGATTCTTACGTTGGTTTTACGATGCTGTTTATGATACCTTTTTTTGTGATAGCGTTATTAGAAATAATAATCAAAGCTTTGAGGAATTCGTGTTGAATGAGAGCGTATCTCCACTCTGAGGTTTGTCATTGTCATTGAACCCTTTTCTTAAAGGGCAAGAGGTCAAACTATCGCTGAGACGAGAGTTTTTTTATCTTCTAGCTCTGTGTCTTGAGAGTCAATGGGGATTTCAGAAAATTTTGTATCGATGTAGCCGATATTTGATGAAAATCCATAATAAAAATGTAATGTTAATTTTCACAATATTTTTTTTTTGCAAAACCGCGGCATGTTTCGTCAATACAATATATTTTTCAAGCACGAGTATACTGAGTCACAGTTACTACAATGTTCTTCTTTTATATTCCAAAACCGTTTATTATTGGGGAGCAGTTTAATTTAACTGCACTCCGATTACTCAACGGGAAAAAATTATTGTTTGTCGGTTATAAATTAATTGATTATATTTATCTGATATATCGGCAAAACAATTTAAAAAGAAGGATTGATTGAGTTCCCTTCCTCTTCCTCTTCCTCTTCCTCTTCCTCTTCCTCTTCCTCTTCCTCTTCCTCTTCCTCTTCCTCTTCCTCTTCCTCTTCCTCTTCCTCTTCCTCTTCCTCTTCCTCTTCCTCTTCCTCTTCCTCTTCCTCTTCCTCTTCCTCTTCCTCTTCCTCTTCCTCTTCCTCTTCCTCTTCCTCTTCCTCTTCCTCTTCCTCTTCCTCTTCCTCTTCCTCTTCCTCTTCCTCTTCCTCTTCCTCTTCCTCTTCCTCTTCCTCTTCCTCTTCCTCTTCCTCTTCCTCTTCCTCTTCCTCTTCCTCTTCCTCTTCCTCTTCCTCTTCCTCTTCCTCTTCCTCTTCCTCTTCCTCTTCCTCTTCCTCTTCCTCTTCCTCTTCCTCTTCCTCTTCCTCTTCCTCTTCCTCTTCCTCTTCCTCTTCCTCTTCCTCTTCCTCTTCCTCTTCCTCTTCCTCTTCCTCTTCCTCTTCCTCTTCCTCTTCCTCTTCCTCTTCCTCTTCCTCTTCCTCTTCCTCTTCCTCTTCCTCTTCCTCTTCCTCTTCCTCTTCCTCTTCCTCTTCCTCTTCCTCTTCCTCTTCCTCTTCCTCTTCCTCTTCCTCTTCCTCTTCCTCTTCCTCTTCCTCTTCCTCTTCCTCTTCCTCTTCCTCTTCCTCTTCCTCTTCCTCTTCCTCTTCCTCTTCCTCTTCCTCTTCCTCTTCCTCTTCCTCTTCCTCTTCCTCTTCCTCTTCCTCTTCCTCTTCCTCTTCCTCTTCCTCTTCCTCTTCCTCTTCCTCTTCCTCTTCCTCTTCCTCTTCCTCTTCCTCTTCCTCTTCCTCTTCCTCTTCCTCTTCCTCTTCCTCTTCCTCTTCCTCTTCCTCTTCCTCTTCCTCTTCCTCTTCCTCTTCCTCTTCCTCTTCCTCTTCCTCTTCCTCTTCCTCTTCCTCTTCCTCTTCCTCTTCCTCTTCCTCTTCCTCTTCCTCTTCCTCTTCCTCTTCCTCTTCCTCTTCCTCTTCCTCTTCCTCTTCCTCTTCCTCTTCCTCTTCCTCTTCCTCTTCCTCTTCCTCTTCCTCTTCCTCTTCCTCTTCCTCTTCCTCTTCCTCTTCCTCTTCCTCTTCCTCTTCCTCTTCCTCTTCCTCTTCCTCTTCCTCTTCCTCTTCCTCTTCCTCTTCCTCTTCCTCTTCCTCTTCCTCTTCCTCTTCCTCTTCCTCTTCCTCTTCCTCTTCCTCTTCCTCTTCCTCTTCCTCTTCCTCTTCCTCTTCCTCTTCCTCTTCCTCTTCCTCTTCCTCTTCCTCTTCCTCTTCCTCTTCCTCTTCCTCTTCCTCTTCCTCTTCCTCTTCCTCTTCCTCTTCCTCTTCCTCTTCCTCTTCCTCTTCCTCTTCCTCTTCCTCTTCCTCTTCCTCTTCCTCTTCCTCTTCCTCTTCCTCTTCCTCTTCCTCTTCCTCTTCCTCTTCCTCTTCCTCTTCCTCTTCCTCTTCCTCTTCCTCTTCCTCTTCCTCTTCCTCTTCCTCTTCCTCTTCCTCTTCCTCTTCCTCTTCCTCTTCCTCTTCCTCTTCCTCTTCCTCTTCCTCTTCCTCTTCCTCTTCCTCTTCCTCTTCCTCTTCCTCTTCCTCTTCCTCTTCCTCTTCCTCTTCCTCTTCCTCTTCCTCTTCCTCTTCCTCTTCCTCTTCCTCTTCCTCTTCCTCTTCCTCTTCCTCTTCCTCTTCCTCTTCCTCTTCCTCTTCCTCTTCCTCTTCCTCTTCCTCTTCCTCTTCCTCTTCCTCTTCCTCTTCCTCTTCCTCTTCCTCTTCCTCTTCCTCTTCCTCTTCCTCTTCCTCTTCCTCTTCCTCTTCCTCTTCCTCTTCCTCTTCCTCTTCCTCTTCCTCTTCCTCTTCCTCTTCCTCTTCCTCTTCCTCTTCCTCTTCCTCTTCCTCTTCCTCAAATACACTTGTCCCCCTCAAATACAAGTTTACGTACCTTGGAATTTCTTTTCTTTTTTTCAATTTGATTAGGTCTCCTGGTATTACATCCTCAAAATTTCCTATTATTGACTAGAAAATATAAATCGTCCATTATTTAGTGGCCAGAACAACAGAACCAAAATCTCGACATGTTTATTTGCATAATAAACAACATGTGTTGTGTCACTTGTTCAAAGGACACTCGGAGTGTTTCTAAATATGCCGTTAAACAGTAGGAAATGCCTATAAGAATGACCAAACAAAACAATATTTAATCGGAGAAAGTTACTCGAAATAGTTTATGGATTCATGAATACCGGTCGATGAATAAAGCTCTATTAAAGCTCTAACGTGCGACATTTTTCGAAATTATAATGCAGTGAGGTGTTTCATCTGTATAGGTTTTGTAATTTACTACTCAAGATTTAGCAAGCTTTCGACTGGAACTCTGTTGGAGTGAAATATAACGTCAAGGTTAGAATGGAGAGCTTATGAAGCGTATGCATGGCATCCTCCATCGTGAAAACGGAGTAGAACCATTGCATTGCAACACCATTTCACCGTTTTTTCATCACGATTTGCCAGAATATCGAGAACTTTTCCTCCACTTCTGCACAAATAAACTGTTGCAGACTACCTGCGTACATCTCCAAAGTGTTACAAAGTTTCTAAAATTTAATTTCAAAAAGACAATCAAGGGCTGATCTATAGAGGGTTAATCATCCCCCCTCCCACCAGACGGACTCGATTCATAACAAAAAATACTATAAAAATTGAAAAATTACCTTTGTTTTCGATTTAATATATGTCTTGTCTCCTACCCCCCCCCAGAAATATTTTACCCCCCCAGAAAAGTTGCCTAGATCCGCCCTTGAAGACAATTAGTAGTTTTCAACTTGTAGGAATTGAGAATACTTTTAGATTTAGAGCATTATTTATTAACAGAAAGGATAGAAATAATAGATCGGGAAGAAAGATTTCGTGTTCAAAGTGGCATGACATTAAACCATTTGAAAATAGATGGCGGTCATGTACAAAAACCGTCAATTTAAAATTAATTTCAATAATAATAGTTATAGTGCCCATCGGTGAAAATGTTACTGATAACTCTCTCCAAACTTTCTGTATGGTTTCATTGGATCTAGTCTGCCACAGTTTTCCTCTGTGACTTTTTTGTTTCGGGGACGTTTTTCCAAATAAAAATAATCGATACGAAAATACAGAAGGTAATTCGTTAGGTTGTTTCAGAAAAAAAATCCTATGGACATATGTCCGGAGTTGCTTCGTTTCTGATACACTGGGCGTTGAAGAAACGAAGCAACTCCGGACATATGAACATTTTATCTTCAAACGACCCAATGTTTCGTATTGTAGTTATAGGAAACGCAAGGAAAATATATTGAAAAAAATCGGAAATTTTATTTTATTTTTAAAAACGTCCTCGAAACAAAGAAAACACAGAGGGAAACGGTCCAAAGAAGCCATACAGAAAGTTTGGAAAGAGTATCTATCAGTAAAATTATTACCGATGGGATAAGCAATGTTTTATCCAACAAATGACAGTTATGACTCATTATTAATGTCATTTTGGACACTAGTGTGTTATTCGATAGTTTACTTGTCTAAAATGGCATTAATAATGACAGTCATAACTGTCATGTTTTGGATAAAGATAATTTTAAATCTTCATAAAATAAACACTCGAGGTATACAAGAACCTTGCTCTGAAAGTTGTGGAAGCGTCAATTTCAAGCAATTTGTTAGGGCTTTATCAATATGTTTCACTCGTCCTGTACAGATATATAATCCATTAGTCTATGATTCGTAGGTGCAGTGAAATGTAGAGATACAAGAATCGATCAACAGGTGGTCTCCACCTTGCGGTGAGTCTCACCGGGAGTCTGCTAATGTATGTATACTACAGAGGTCAATATATCATCGCTCAGTGCCACAATTCAAAGTAAAATATTACCTGTTTACGGTTTTTACGAACGGAAAAGAGAACTGTCTAATTATCGAATGGGTCGTCTTCATTGTGAACGGTGAAATTAAATGTGGGAAATATAAATTTGAATACAAGAGTAAATTTGTAGAAGGCCGTGAGAGGATGCGGTCACAGGTGAGTATGATTCGGAACTTGACATAAAAAATAAACAAAAGATTCAAGAGATAGATATTCTCAAAACACCAAAACTACGTCAATTCTCAAGAATTGAATGCTTATACTGTTTTTTTATAAAGCTTTCATTAGCTCACCTGTATGGATTGTAGCGTTTCCGAAGAAACAGTTGAATCAACCAGAATACGTTGATTTTTTCCGTTCAAATTCTTGGTATATACTGGTTCGGCCATTCTGAATCGATTGGCGTTTGCAAAATTTGTCTATCTCTAACCGTTCTCGAGTTGGTCAGCTCTAAATCAGTTTTTATATGTTTTTTTTGCCGCCAAAAATATTTGCGATGAGTTTTCGACATTTCCGTTCAAAGATTCGGAATCAGCACGTCGAAAGACGTTCGGAGAAAGGAATATGATTTCGAAAAATGAAAAGTAAAAAATCTCAGAAAATTGGATTTTCTACCTTAAACACCCTTTTCCGGCTAGATCTCATATCTGAGCACATAAAAATCATACATTATCGGAAGGAGCATGAAATTTTACGTATAAAATGCAAATTTTAAGTCGATATGACGACTTGGTATTTTTCATGATTTTTAGGGGTCAACCCCTTTCAACTTTTTTCGAGTAATTTAAATTTTTTTAAATTTTTTTCGATCGACTCAAATTCACAGTACATACTAATTCGACCATTCTGAATCGATTGGCATTCGCAGAATTTGTCTATCTCTAACCGTTCTCGAGTTGGTCAGCTCTAAATCAGTTTTTAGATGTTGTTTTGCCGCCAAAAATATTTCTGATAAGTTTTCGACATTTCTGTTAAAAATTTTGGAATCAGCACGTCAAAATACGTTCGAGGACAAATATTTGAAATTTGAAAAATGAAAAATAAAAAATCTCAGAAAATTGGATTTTTTACCTTAAACACCCTTTTCCGGCTAAATCGTATATCTGAGCACATAAAAATCATACATTTTCGAAATGAGCATGAAATTTTACGTATAAAGTGCAAATTTTAAGTCGATATGACGACTTAATATTTTTCATGATTTTTAGGGGTCAACCCCTTTCAACTTTTTTCGAGTAATTTAAATTTTTTTAAATTTTTTTCGATCGACTCAAATTCACAGTACATACTAATTCGACCATTCTGAATCGATTGGCATTCGCAGAATTTGTCTATCTCTAACCGTTCTCGAGTTGGTCAGCTCTAAATCAGTTTTTAGATGTTGTTTTGCCGCCAAAAATATTTCTGATAAGTTTTCGACATTTCTGTTAAAAATTTTGGAATCAGCACGTCAAAATACGTTCGAGAACAAATATTTGAAATTTGAAAAATGAAAAATAAAAAATCTCAGAAAATTGGATTTTTTACCTTAAACACCCTTTTCCGGCTAAATCTTATATCTGAGCACATAAAAATCATACATTTTCGAAATGAGCATGAAATTTTACGTATAAAGTGCAAATTTTAAGTCGATATGACGACTTAATATTTTTCATGATTTTTAGGGTACAACCCCTTTCAACTTTTTTCGAGTAATTTAAATTTTTTTCGATCGACTCAAATTCACAGTACATACTATTTCGACCATTCTGAATCGATTGGCATTCGCAGAATTTTTCTATCTCTAACCGTTCTCGAGTTGGTCAGCCCTAAATCAGTTTTTAGATGTTTTTTTGCCGCCAAAAATATTTCTGATAAGTTTTCGACATTTCTGTTAAAAATTTTGGAATCAGCACGTCAAAATACGTTCGAGGACAAATATTTGAAATTTGAAAAATGAAAAATAAAAAATCTCAGAAAATTGGATTTTTTACCTTAAACACCCTTTTCCGGCTAAATCTTATATTTGAGCACATAAAAATCATACATTTTCGAAATGAGCATGAAATTTTACGTATAAAGTGCAAATTTTAAGTCGATATGACGACTTAATATTTTTCATGATTTTTAGGGGTCAACCCCTTTCAACTTTTTTCGAGTAATTTAAATTTTTTTAAATTTTTTTCGATCGACTCAAATTCACAGTACATACTAATTCGACCATTCTGAATCGATTGGCGTTCGCAGAATTTTTCTATCTCTAACTGTTCTCGAGTTGGTCAGCTCTAAATCAGTTTTTGGATGTTTTTTTGCCGCCAAAAATATTTCTGATAAGTTTTCGACATTTCAGTTAAAAATTTTGGAATCAGCACGTCAAAATACGTTCGAGGACAAAAATTTGAAATTCGAAAAATGAAAAATAAAAAATCTCAGAAAATTGGATTTTTTACCTTAAACACCCTTTTCCTGCTAAATCTTATATCTGAGCACATAAAAATCATATATTTTCGAAATGAGCATGAAATTTTACGTATAAAGTGCAATTTTTAAGTCGATATGACAAGTTGGTATTTTTCATGATTTTTAGGGTACAACCCCTTTCAACTTTTTTCGAGTAATTTAAATTTTTTTCGATCGACTCAAATTCACAGTACATACTAATTCGACCATTCTGAATCGATTGGCGTTCGCAGAATTTTTCTATCTCTAACCGTTCTCGAGTTGGTCAGCCCTAAATCAGTTTTTAGATGTTTTTTTGCCGCCAAAAATATTTCTGATAAGTTTTCGACATTTCTGTTAAAAATTTTGGAATTAGTACGTCAAAATACGTTCGAGGACAAAAATTTGAAATTCGAAAAATGAAAAATAAAAAATCTCAGATAATTGGATTTTTTACCTTAAACACCCTTTTCCGGCTAAATCTTATATCTGAGCACATAAAAATCATACATTTTCGAAATGAGCATGAAATTTTACGTATAAAGTGCAAATTTTAAGTCGATATGACGACTTAATATTTTTCATGATTTTTAAGGGTCAACCCCTTTCAACTTTTTTCGAGTAATTTAAATTTTTTTCGATCGACTCAAATTCACAGTACATACTAATTCGACCATTCTGAATCGATTGGCGTTCGCAGAATTTTTCTATCTCTAACTGTTCTCGAGTTGGTCAGCTCTAAATCAGTTTTTAGATGTTTTTTTGCCGCCAAAAATATTTCTGATAAGTTTTCGACATTTCTGTTAAAAATTTTGGAATCAGCACGTCAAAATACTTTCGAGGACAAAAATTTGAAATTCGAAAAATGAAAAAAAAAATCTCACAAAATTGGATTTTTTACCTTAAACACCCTTTTCCGGCTAAATCTTATATCTGAGCACATAAAAATCATACATTTTCGGAATGAGCATGAAATTTTACGTATAAAGTGCAAATTTTAAGTCGATATGACGACTTGGTATTTTTCATGATTTTGAGGGGTCAACCCCTTTCAACTTTTTTCGAGTAATTTAAATTTTTTTCGATCGACTCAAATTCACAGTACACACTAATTCGACCATTCTGAATCGATTGGCGTTCGCAGAATTTTTCTATCTCTAACTGTTCTCGAGTTGGTCAGCTCTAAATCAGTTTTTGGATGTTTTTTTGCCGCCAAAAATATTTCTGATAAGTTTTCGACATTTCAGTTAAAAATTTTGGAATCAGCACGTCAAAATACGTTCGAGGACAAAAATTTGAAATTCGAAAAATGAAAAATAAAAAATCTCAGAAAATTGGATTTTTTACCTTAAACACCCTTTTCCTGCTAAATCTTATATCTGAGCACATAAAAATCATATATTTTCGAAATGAGCATGAAATTTTACGTATAAAGTGCAATTTTTAAGTCGATATGACAAGTTGGTATTTTTCATGATTTTTAGGGTACAACCCCTTTCAACTTTTTTCGAGTAATTTAAATTTTTTTCGATCGACTCAAATTCACAGTACATACTAATTCGACCATTCTGAATCGATTGGCGTTCGCAGAATTTTTCTATCTCTAACCGTTCTCGAGTTGGTCAGCCCTAAATCAGTTTTTAGATGTTTTTTTGCCGCCAAAAATATTTCTGATAAGTTTTCGACATTTCTGTTAAAAATTTTGGAATTAGTACGTCAAAATACGTTCGAGGACAAAAATTTGAAATTCGAAAAATGAAAAATAAAAAATCTCAGATAATTGGATTTTTTACCTTAAACACCCTTTTCCGGCTAAATCTTATATCTGAGCACATAAAAATCATACATTTTCGAAATGAGCATGAAATTTTACGTATAAAGTGCAAATTTTAAGTCGATATGACGACTTAATATTTTTCATGATTTTTAAGGGTCAACCCCTTTCAACTTTTTTCGAGTAATTTAAATTTTTTTCGATCGACTCAAATTCACAGTACATACTAATTCGACCATTCTGAATCGATTGGCGTTCGCAGAATTTTTCTATCTCTAACTGTTCTCGAGTTGGTCAGCTCTAAATCAGTTTTTAGATGTTTTTTTGCCGCCAAAAATATTTCTGATAAGTTTTCGACATTTCTGTTAAAAATTTTGGAATCAGCACGTCAAAATACTTTCGAGGACAAAAATTTGAAATTCGAAAAATGAAAAAAAAAATCTCACAAAATTGGATTTTTTACCTTAAACACCCTTTTCCGGCTAAATCTTATATCTGAGCACATAAAAATCATACATTTTCGGAATGAGCATGAAATTTTACGTATAAAGTGCAAATTTTAAGTCGATATGACGACTTGGTATTTTTCATGATTTTGAGGGGTCAACCCCTTTCAACTTTTTTCGAGTAATTTAAATTTTTTTCGATCGACTCAAATTCACAGTACACACTAATTCGACCATTCTGAATCGATTGGCGTTCGCAGAATTTTTCTATCTCTAACTGTTCTCGAGTTGGTCAGCTCTAAATCAGTTTTTAGATGTTTTTTTGCCGCCAAAAATATTTCTGATAAGTTTTCGACATTTCTGTTAAAAAATTTCAGTAAATTGGATTTTTTACCTTAAACACCCTTTTCCGGCTAAATCTTATACCTGAGCACATAAAAATCATACATTATAGGAATGAATTTTCGACATTTTTGATTCGGAATCAGCACTTCAAAATACGTTCTAGGACAAACATTTTAAACAAAGAAATATAAAAGTTCAAAAAATTATGTATGATTATATTTTAATCATGTCGCATATCGCATTATTTATTGTGTACCTACTATGGTTTGTCTACAAAATTAATAATTTTTTGACAATAAAGTATATTTATTATATTATTATTATTATTATCGGTTTAATTCATAAATCTTTGTTAATGAAAGTACATCGCCGGCAACTGAACGCTGTATGAAAATAAAAAATATTCTCAATAATACGTCTGAAGTTGTTCAAAAACGAAGAACAAAAAAGTTTACGGTCTACTTGAATCCCATCAATTCCATAAACAGGTCGTTAAATTGCTTAGCAAAATAAATGCAAAATAAGTGGGTGTTGATGTATTGTGATTAAATACAGTGGCGCCCAAAAAGTACGCAAAAAATGGAAAAAATCTTTAGTTGTGAGTAAAACAAAAAAATGTCATCAACGTAGGCTCGTCTTGAAACCTACTTAGTCAATATCAGAAGATGTACTGACTCATTACTAATTTTCAGTTTCTTCAAAAACGTGTTTTTCACAATTAACAAATTCTTATATTTCTCAGAAAATGAGGATGAAATTTTTCAAGATCTTTGTTGGCAGAGATCGATTAGAGTTTTTACAAGCCATTCAAATAGGAATAAGTCCGTTATGAGAGGTAATTTGCTATAAAAGAGCCATGCAACAAAACCTTCAATTCAAGCTCAGCCTGCTCGGTTCAACCTGAGGCTGCGTAGTGTTTCCCGGCACATGAGCAACGCATGAGCACCGATCCGCAGTCGGTCGCGTACAAATATTCATACTCGTCAATATCCAAATTGAATTCAAAATCTCTGTATAACCACAAATACAACGTCAAGCACACTTTCACCGTCCGCTTTGAGCACGAAAAAATCGACAAAAAATCGGATCAGCCAGAGCACCGCTCAAATCAGCGTCCACACTGTCGGAGCATTTTTATAGCAAATTACCTTAGTATTTTCTTTCTCTCAAATGCTATGCAAATATACTGAATGGATTCAAATTTATTAGAATGAATCGAGATTCTAAGATGTCTAAAAACTTTGGTGTGCCGACTGATTAGATTTTGTTTAGAATTTTTTGAAGACAAAACAAATGAATTAGTGGTCTACTTTTATAATCCACTCCAGAGATGGCGTCATCTTCCTCGTGTCAACACTGTCAACATTCCAAGGAAATGGTGACTGTGATTGCTAATTGAATTTCAAGGAATTTTATTAAACTTTTTTATTAGCATACGAAAGTAATAGGTAGTCCATACTCGAAATGGAAGATCAAAAGTTTTATTGAAAACATAAAAAAAAATTTAAAAACCATTTGAAAGTCAATAGTTGTGGTGTAATAAAAAAAATGTGCAATTTTCTTATATTATTGATGTGTTTCTTCATTTTCCTTATATTTTAATAATTTGATCGTTTTCGTGCCGACAATCGAGAAAGGTGAACAAAGTAGGTAGGTAACTCATTTATATTCAGTACAGAAATTGAGTACTCACCACTTAGAATCTGAACATACTTTGAAACAGACATTTTATTTCAAAACGCCATGCATTTTGACAATATTTTATGGCAAAAATGTTTTCTAATCAATTCAATCAACTCTGGATGCGTTTTTATATCTTACCGTTTCTTGAAATCTTCCATAAGTAGCGAAAGTCCGCGATAAAGTAAAAAATATAAATTTTTCTCCATTCCCTCTGAAATCTATCAATGTTTTGTCTTCAGTAAGCTTGTTGAAGTTTTGGTTATTTTCCATGCATTCCTTTTATTTTGAAATGGGGAAATCTTTTCAGTGCAGTTGATCAAAAAATACACTTTTCTGTCGAACAAAATTGCACAATAGAAATATTTTCACTATTAAATGTCATATTGAACGGTTTTTTAAAAGTGGAAGAACAATATAACACTTTAACTCATCACAAATATCAAATCCCAAATGCAATTAAACTCAAAGCCACAAAATTATTCTTTATTTCTTTAAAAAAGTTTATAGTGAAAACTCGGGCACAAATGCACAGATATCAGCGCGAGAGCAAGATTGGCAGGTGCTAATGGTGAATTTCCATGCGATGCAGCTGAACTGCAATACTTCTATGTGAAATTTAGGTTAATTATATTTCAGCAAAAAAATTAATAAATCATGTCGAAAATGTAACAAATAGAACTGATTGGGGACAGTGATTCCGTATATTCCAATAATTATATTGTTTTATTAATTTCATGTTCGTGAATCGTGGGCAAAACTTTAAACTTCTGTTTATGAAAATTAACCCTAACAAGATAACCGACGGTGGCGGTGCACTCAAGTGTCGCGGGATATTCGAAAAACAGCCCACGGAATCACGGATTCATTTATTTTCTCGTAATCAAGTTGGCGAATGTGTCTCGTTTTATCCCACAGATTTACAGGTATAAGTCGGTACACCAGGGTTTTCAGGCATCTTAGGAGATTCTATGAATTTCTGTTACAACCTCTGTAGTGTCCCCAATAACTCCATCCGCACTTTGTAGTTTTGTTGTCCACCCTGTAGACTCATAAAAAACGCCACTTCTCTTTCTTCCAGCGGCTGCAATATAAACCTTGATGAACGTATTGTTTTACTGAAACTAATCTCAATCAACACAACAGAAAGCGTTTGAAAATTTCTTCGTCTCAAAGTGAACGATTTGAATTCAACTAAGCCCGTTTATTCTTCTTTACGATCTTCACAGAGGTTCTTGGCGACTTTTTCAGACACTTCTTCATTTACAGACTTCTGTTTTGTTCGACTAATTGGAATATTTACTACTCTGTGTGTCGGATATGCATTGGTTATTCTCTAGAAATTAAACAACTAACAGCTACTATTGTGTTATCAGTCGAATATTATTGTTAACGCTTTTATCAAATATCATATATTTATACAGTGCGACCCTAAATTATGGAATAAATTCATTATTCCTAAATATAAAGATATTTCGGAAAAATCCTCGGATAGGTCGATTTTCTTTTCCGATTGGCCAATTTTTGAACCCCACCCAAAATATATAGGGTTATCCACATTTGAGTAAATGTGTTAATATTTTTAAATTATATTCAGGAATAATGAATTTGTTCTATAATTTAGGGTCGCACTGTATAGTTTGACACTGGTGATTTTTGTGTAAGATTTCTGGCAAAGGGTCAACGGAAAACAGCTATGGTAAATGAATCCAGAGCTTTATTGAACCTTTCTTTTGTACGAAAGCGCAGGACGGCCACAAGAGGTTTTTTTTCATCACTTCTTTAAGTTGAAATTTCGACTTTTTTCTTGAAATTTCGACTTTTATGTCGAAATTTTTTTTTTCACGAAATTTCGGCTTCTAAGTTAAAGTGATTAAATTTCGACATACAAGTCGAAATTTTTTTTTCTCGAAATTTCGACTTTAAAGTCGAAGTGATGAAATAAAAACCTCTTGTGGCCCTACTGCGCTTTCGTAGTATAGCGTATAGCAAGCTGAGGATAATCGCTTAGTTTCTGACTTGGATTTCAAATTTTTTTTATCAATATGTAACCCCAAAAACTTGTGATATAGCTAATTTTTTCTTCATCGCTTCCCAAATAAATTTCCTCAATGTCTCACCCAAGTTAATCAATTTTGGTTCTGTTAACATTGAGTGAATAATACAGTAACACACTGAGTTCGATCTAACATAGGAGTTGAATAATCCATGGCATACTTTCTGTTTTAGTGACGCACTTTCTGGCATGTTACCAGCTGTCACTTTTGTTTGTTCCCTGTATATTACCTAACCCATTACTCAACTTGAGGAGTACAGTGGGACGGTGAAGTGGAATTTCACGACCTCAATCTTCAAAGGATAAAACAGTTTTATAGCTATCTATTTTCCAAACGAATTGGCTCGAAGATATTTTATGAACTTTTAATTATACTCGAGCACGTTTTACTGTATAGAATGTGAAAATACCAACATCTAGCCGCTAAGAGCTGTTTCTTCGTAAAATGTCGAAATGCATTTATTGAAGTGTTATATTTTGTTTATGTTATCTTCTCATTTTTCGATATGTACCTATTGAACAAATTCGTTTTTCTATTCTTGACGTTCATAACTTTGATTTTTCTGTATTTAGTGTTAGATCTATTTCCAAAAAATTTGTCCTTACCAGTTCTGACAGAGATAGTGCACTTTTCTCATCTTTACCAATTATAACAGTCATCAGCGAAACGTGAAATTTTTGCTGGTGGGATGTTTTCATACATACTGTTAAGGAAATTTATTTTTCCTCCTACCCCTATAGAAAGTACACACTTTCCTCCCTCAAACCAGGGAGGAAACTCATACTTTTCCTCCCTAGGGCGGAAAGTACTTTTCCTCCCCCTCATTTCAAGTTGTAAACGATGAAACTTGTAAATATATTATAATCAAATTGTTTCCGTAATTTCTAGAACATTTTATATATCCTGTGTTCTGGTAAAAATCAAACATGAATGTTACTTCTAGCATTGCTTATGAGAAAATCACTCAATGGCAATCCGAAATGTATAAGCTATCTGAATGTCCAATAATTCAAATCACTTACAAGAAAAAAGTTATAACGTTCTTAAAAAAAAAGTTTTAATTGCCAGGAGCTGAACCCGGGACCTTCGGATTACAAGCCCAAGACGCTAGCCATTGCACATGACATGACTGTTTTGTCTATAATTTCGATCATGCAAGTATAGGTCCGTTTTAGACAAAAGCAGTTGAGATGCGTTTTAAATTTACAAAAAAAGGTTCACTAAGTGGGTAGGAGGAAAAATCATATGTATTACATGGGAGTAAAGTACCTTTTCCTCTCTTGGATGTCTACTGTAAACCACATCCTGCGGTAGGAAAAGTGGCACTTTCCTTCCTAGTAATACAAATAGCCATTTCACGATTTCTTCAAGTAAATGCTAATTTATTTGAACACTGATGTGTATGTTACTGTTCTTGCGACGAGGTTAGCCGTAAGTTGTCTCCCCAATTTGTCTCCAACTATCTCTTTCTTCTATTTTTTTTTGCCAACGTTCCACCTCAATTTCTCTTTCTTCTTTTTCCTTCTGGCGACGTTGCTCCTTAATTTGTTTCTTTCTATGTCTTCATCAATTAGGTTATCACTCGTTTATTCACAGCTCCAAAGTTACAATAAATTCCAATAAATCAATTATTATAACTCAAATATGCCGATACAATAATCTGTCTACTTCAGCGGGTACTAGTAACACTCGATCTCAACTTCTGTAAACTTCAGCGTCAAGTTCAACTTCTCCGTCCGCCCGAATCTCCCAACTTCTATAGTACGATGGAAACATCGATAACTTCTGCCGCGACGAGAACGTCTAGAATCGTCCATTTCAGAATTCTAGAAGGTCTGTTGATGTTCCTCGCTTTGATAACGCGTCGATGGGGACGTTATCCAACTCGAACTGGCCAGCGTTGCTTGCTGAGTTCTCGGAACTGTATTGCTTGCTAGATAACCGATCGCCATTTTCATTCTAACCGAGTAACAGACTGTGCTTTGTCCACGATCACAAATTGTACATATAATCAAATGGAAAGCCAACGAATAATTATTTTGACATTTCAATTCACATCTTGTAACTAACATCTTCAAGGCTAACGTGATTATTGCTACAATAGCGTAAGAATATTAATTCCTTAAAAAGTGCTGGAATGAAATACACGCAAGATGCATACGACAGCAAGTGTTGTAGAATATTTGTTCAATATCAAGAGCGATAATGTTACCATTCTGTTATCGATTTGATTTCAGAATTGGCAAATTCTGTAACGGTTGTGGATAATCGAATTTACTGAACAAAATCAAACTTTCTATGAGTACTTGATGGGATCAATGATTGTATGGTAGACTTTTCAATGAACTCAGAGTAGCTCCTTTTAACATTATCACCGTTTTTGTTATAATTTCTCTCGCGCATCTCTACTTACTTTGAGGCACTCAAGCGGAACGAAGTCGAGGTGAAGAAGACAAAGAACCATCAATTCTTCACTTTTTGTACAATCCTGCGGCAGAGACAACATTCTTTGATTTGGTTACACGGTTTGGTGGATTTTTATTAGGACGCACCTGTCTTGAATGACATTGGCAAACATAAAGCGTAATTAACAGTGACTTGCAAGTACAGTCACTTTCTACTACTTATTATATTGAATTTCGCTGCATGCACGTTCGGCATGTTGTTTCAAAACGAAAAATGATTCGTTTTCGAGATACAGATTGTATGAATTTTCCAAAACATGGTTGGTTTTAGTCAAGATTTTATAACTGCAGTTATTTTCAACAAACTTTATATACGATGTATACCCAGACAGACTTCTAAACTGAGCATCATCAAACTGCTTCACCACTACAATAAGGCATTTCGTGATTCGAAATAGATTTACGATTATCATACCATCGGGAAAGATAGAGTCACGTAGATTTTCTACCGTTAAACATTTCATAATTGATCATATATTCATTTTTATCATTATTACTTTTATTATTTATATTTATCTGTGATTTATTCAATAATTAGTTAAATTTCACCTGTCATTTTTCTCTGCCACATGTTTCCGTGACATAAATAATCTTCTTCTTATTTTGCTATCGCTGTCAGCCGTTGAAGTCGTCCAGACAGGGCGACTCCACATTTTACCAGCGTTTGTCGCTCACCAATACATCTCTTTTCACCGAACATGAATTTACATCCAACCCACACCCTTTAGCCGTGGAAAATATATAGGACTTTTGATACCTCTTCCTGGTTATTCACGAAGGAAGTAGGTATCAAATTAAAATTTTATTTATTTAATAGAGCACTGTCAGCTGACGTCACAACAAGGCGGTGATGGGGGGGCAAACAAAGAATTTGAGTTTGAATAGAAAATTGTTTTTTTGCGGTGGTTAGTGGTGGATTGTGATTTTTTTGAACTTTACTAAATTTAGAGATCCTATTATTTGATAATATTTTGAAATACTCTTGTTTCAGATGAGAAATCGTATAATTTTACTAATAACTTCGCTGTTAGTTTTGCGATCTTTGACAAGAAATATCTACTAGTAATACAAAACTTTTCGTCTTTCATAACATCCTCCAATTTTGACTTCAATGTTAACTGTAAATTCCCAGCGTTTTTTTGTTCTATGTATTTTGGGTATGTTCGGAACGATCTGACTAGTATGTCTTTATACTCCAGCAGTTTCTACTTGCCTCTGCCTTGTTTGTATAGAAGGAAATTTGGAAATTTCACGTGCTGGTCTGGATCGGATCGGTTATAACAACCCATAACAGCACAAGTCTTCATGATTTATGTCCTCAAATCTAAAAAGAAAACTGTTTGTATGATACCTATCATTATAACAACGTATTTTTGAATTGGAAAGTCCATGTTTATAACATCTCTACAGGGTTATGCAGTCAATTCAGACTATACACAATGAATAATAACTCACTAAAATGCCAAGAACGTGTTTTCAGACATTTTTTCACAGAAAATCCACAAAATGTAAATGTAAATGAACTTAACAATTTCTTTATTGATGCACCTCTGGCACTAGTAAATGAAATTCCGAAAGATTGCCACATCAGTCTTGAGAACAACAAAGTAGATTTCAATCCTTATACTATGTTTTTAGAGCCCTTTAGCGAAAAGGAGTTGCTCAACTTAATAAACTGGAAAATGAAGAACAAAAGATCATCAGGAATCGACGAAATACCTGTTTTTTTAGTGAAGAGGGTCCTGAATATAATTATCAAACCACTTACTTTCTTATTGAATCTTTCATTTTTAAGTGGTACTTTTCCAACATCTCTAAAAGTGGGAAAAGTAACCCCTATTCAGAAAAATCAAAAATTATCCACAATCGATAATTTTAGACCGGTGACTGTCCCCCCAAGTTTTTCAAAGGTTTTCGAGTACGCATTTTTAGAACGATTGATGAACTTTATCGTTTCTCATAACATTTTAATTCTGATGCAACATGGTTTTCGTTCTGGAAAATCTACACAAACTGCTATACTCTCTTTTTATAAATATCTGATAGATTTCATAGACTCAGGCGAGTGCCCCGCTGCGATCCCATGTGATCTGAGCAGAGCTTTCGACTGCGTCGATCATGCAAAACTACTGAGTTTTTTGGAAGGCTATGGCTTGAGAGGAAAGTCACTGACCTGGATATCTTCATTCCTCACGGATAGAATTCAACGTGTTTCACTTAAATTTGATAACGGCAATGCCCTCTCGTTTTCAACATCAGAAGCGAAACTGGTCCAGATGGGAGTGCCTCAGGGTTCAATCCTGGGACCAGTTTTGTTTCTTTTGTACATCAATAACATAGATAGAGAAATGTCATACCCTTTCTTTATTGCATACGCGGATGATAACAGCTTCTTGATCTCTGCTAAAAAAACTCATGATTTAACTAGTAAATGCGAAGAAATTTTGAATGCGGCTTCCAGATATTTTAACCAACAGAATTTATTTCTCAACGGTAAGAAAACGCAAGTGATACGTTTCCATAATTTTCAAAAAAAAACTGATAGATTTCAACTAAACACGAATCATACCATCATAAGCACCTGTGATAGTGTCAAATTTCTAGGAATTCACATGGACGAGTATCTAAACTGGAACACACACTGTGGACAGTTGGTCTCTAAATTGAGTTCACTGATTTACATGTTCAAAAATTTAAGAACAGTATTGAACAAAATGCAACTAATGAGCATATACTATGCTCAAGTTGAAGCCAGGTTGCGCTATGGTGTTTGCTTGTGGGGCAACTCAACAATGAGTAAGAGCATTTTTATTGAACAAAAAGCTATTTTAAGGTGTATATTTAATGTTCCAAAACGCAGCTCATGTAGAACACTCTTTCAAAATCACAAAATTTTGACGCTAGTCAACTTGTTCATATATGAGTTGTCGATATACATTTTCACGAACAAAAATGACTTCAGTTTCAATGGCGATATCCATGATAAAAATACTCGCCAAAAACATCTGATTCACATAAAACAAGCCAAGTATAAAATCAGTCAAAATGCTCCACACTCCATTGGTCCTAAAATTTTCAATCGTTTACCTGAAAAAATTAAATCCACTCCCAATCTTATGAAATTTAAAAAAAGTCTGAAGTCTCTTTTGCAAGAAAATTGTTTTTGTACACTAGACGAGTTTTTTTTACATGACCAACTGTGATATCTCCGGTTGAATGTATATGTATTTGTATTTTATATATTTATATTTTATACTTGTTCTTCATTTTATATTGTCGTTGCTATTTTATTTTTATGTCTTTAGCTTTAGGTATAATTTGACTATTCCTATACAAAATAAAAATTTTTGTCATTTGAAGGAAGTAAAATAATTTGAATTTGAATTTGAAAAAGGTCACGCGTAATTTTCTGGAAAATGGCTTTGATTGTCCCCCCATCGAATGTTTGACAACTGTCAAACTACGTCACTGACAGTGCTCTATTATTTAATATTGAAGTAATCGGTTTATTTCCAGGCAGGGTTAACTTTTTTTATTATAAAAATGAAAATACTCAAGCTTTTCAAAAAAATTATCCGCACGCGTGTAGATATAAGCCACTTTTTGTGGGACTATACACTGCGATCCACGTTCTAGGATAATAATAATTATATCGCGGATCGATTTTTTGTGATCTCAGCAGGGCATTCGACTGCGTAAGCCACACGATTCTCGTAGATAAACTTTACCGATATGGTGTAAGGGGTATACCTCTTGAAGGGATACGGTCATACCTTTGTGACAGCCGGCAATATGTCTCAATAAAAAATGAGTCATCCGCGTACTTGAAATACGATATGGGTGTCCCACAAGGATCAGTACTCGGCCCTATGCTGTTCTTAATATATATCAACGATATAGACAGGCTCCATGTGCCAGCATCTTTCACAATGTACGCAGACGACACCTCTCTCATTATTTCGAATCCTCAGGAAAGCTGCATAAGAGAAAACTGTGAAAGTACTTAATCCGAAGTGAATAAATGGTTCTCGGCTAACCTTCTATTTCTGAATATTAATAAAACACAATGCCTCAGATTTCATAACCCTCAGAAAACCTGTAAAAATATTTCTTTTGGCTCGCCTGTTATCTCCACCAACGACACTAATGTGAAGTTCTTAGGATTAAATGTGGATACCCATCTTAACTGGAAGTCGCATTGTGAGAATCTTGTGTCGAAACTTCACACAGTCGCTTATCAATTCAGAAATATAAAAGAGATATTGAATCTCGATCAGTTGTTGCAGTTCTATTATGCACAAGTCGAAAGTAGACTACGATATGGTGTAACCTTTTGGGGGATATCAACTTCATCGTCTAGTGTTTTTATAGCGTAAAAGCGTATTATCCGCTCAATGTTGGGACTGAGCTATCAAACTTCTTGTAGAAAATCATTCAAAGACCTGAAAATATTAACCTTACCATCTCTTTATATTTTGGAATTATGTATATATCTTTACAGGAGAAAAGATATATTCCCCCAGAATGATGCCAATCACGATTACGATACCTACTCGAAATAAGAATAATTTCATTGTGCCTTTTATAAAACTTCGAATAACTCAAAATGCCCCAAATTCAATGGCGCCAAAAATGTTTAATTCAATTCCTGAATATATAAAAAATAGTAGCTCGATGTATGTTTTCAAACGAAAACTAAAAGAGTTTTTAGTGCAAAATTGCTTCTATTCCTTAGAAGAGTTTTATGACCATAATTTCTGAGGGAATATATATTTTATTCTTTATTCTTCTTTATATATATTTCAATTTATCTGTTATTTATATGTTTGTCTTTGATATTCGTTTGTCATAGTTGAACAAGCATATTTTACTTCTGTATTTTTTTTTAATCCGTGTTTGACTTTTTCCATACAGCATGTACTGTCTTTAGGAAATAAAAACGTATTGTATTGTATTGTATTGTATCGCACACTACAACAGCTCTGGTAAGATTATAAATGTCTTGATTTTTTCAAATGGAAAATATCGTTTTTCGATTACCTAGAAGTGTTAATAATAATGACAATCCCATTAGCATTTCGCAATTTCCTCCATGCCCCGACCTATGGACCTTTTCCTGGGAAGCACGCCCATGTCGGGTGAAATTTATTACCGGGGAACAATAATCTGGTAATTTTATCGAATTCTCATGGTCTGTAATAGCGTAAATCTCTATTAAAAAACGTATTGAACGTTTCAGTCTATAAAGAACGAGTTGCAATCGACCCCGTTTCGTTTCGTTATTTATTTGCCACATTCACAACCGAAAGCCGTTACGTTTTGTTGATTTATTCGCTGAAAACCACGGTGTGACCGTGAAACCGAAAATAAGTGACAAATGACACAGCCACAAAATTATTATTATACCGGGATTCGAGAATTCTCGAGCTACAGTTAACAAAGAATATCTGGATTACTTAGATTTCGGATCTTCATCGTCTTGATGGTTGAAAGATTTCTACCTCTTTCAATTCTTCAGCTGCTTGAATCCGCAATAGTCTTCAGGTGAATGTTTAATTACGGTGTAATTACGCTCGGACTTGTGGCGCGGTTTCTAAGCATTAGCGTTTGAACCAATGCTTCTCTCTATGAAGACCGCTAGCCTCGCCCCAAAGCATTCGATGGTCAGCAACTCCCGATTTCGGAATTTTCTCTCGTTGCGCCCACTTTGTGTGTTCGGTAATTCTTAGGGATAATGGTTCCTTGGTCTCTCCTATGTAGGAATCTGCTCATTCACATGGGACCTCGTAAATACAGTTTTTGCTGGATTCTGTTGTGTTTCGTCTCGGTATGAGGAAGCTTCGTAAGGTACTGTCGGATTGAAAGCAACTCTTGATGTTATACTCATTCCCGATCTTTCTGATCTTCTCGGAGATACCCCTGATGTGGCGAATGATAAGAACGGGGATTCGTGGTCTTTCTCGATCGTCTTGGAACTTTTGGGTTGTTTCTATATTTCTCCAAAGGGTTTCTGGGAGTATCCGTTTCGGCGTAGTTTATTTCTGTTTCCAGTTACTCTTGGTTATTGCAAATATACTTCACTTTCTCCACCTGTATAAATGAAACTTAAACCATTAAAGACATCGAATGAAACTCTACAACTTACGTATTCAGTATTTTTTTTGTAGTATGTAAATTAAAGAAGTTACGGAGGGTGCGACGGACTTTTGATCCTCACTGTATAAAGTTTCATATTGATAACAATAGGGAATTACACTAGTAATTTTTTATATATATTTTTTCAAACACAAGTCAAACTGCGTGAAAAAATATTTTTTTTATTGTATTTTATCCAGAAAAAAATGGACGTGATTTCAAACACTAACTATTTTCGCGCGAACTATTACCGGTATTCCATTGGACGAATACAGATGACGTCAAAGTCTCTCCATATATTGCACGTCTGGATTCAAAACAAACTGTGCCTTCCCATTAAATTCAACTGAATAGTTTCGAAAGAAGTCTAATCGGATGAAGGTACACTGTGATTCAAACTGAGATTAACTCTTTCTCCTGCGCAGAAAACATTCTCAGACGCATAGGCGCAGCCAGAGGGGGGCTTTGGGGCTGCAGCCCCCCCCAAGCCACCAAATGACTATTAAAATGATGGCGTAGAATACGGGAAAAATATATTGAAAAAATTCTATAATTATCGGAAGTATTTTTCGTTGGCGGTTTTATGTGCTAGAATGGAATATCCTAGCGCACCTTTTACATTTTTCGCATTTTGTGACCATAACTAGAAACATTCGTTAAATACATATGTATATAGAAAAAAAGCTAAGAAAATTTCCTACAAGATGATGTTTTTGTTTGCTGGCCTAACAGTTCGCTTGTAGGAATTATAGGTGGTTTTGTGTGCTAGGATGCCTGATCCTAGCGCACCTTTTACATTTTTCGCATTTTGTGACCATAACTAGAAACATTCGTTAAAAACACATCTTTATAGAAAGAAAGCTAAGAAGATTTCCTGCAAGAGGATGTTTTTGTTTGCTGGCCTAACAGTTCGCTTGTAGGTGTTATGGGTGGTTTTGTGTGCTAGGATGCCGGATTCGTGCGATACAATTTTTGTTGCACATTTATCTTTGTTTTATGGTACACCGTGTATCCGAACATATTCAAATCATACATTTTCGAAATCAGCATAAAATTTTGAGTATTTCGAGTGAATCTGATGACTTTGGATTTTTGGCCATTTTTAAGAACCCTTCCATGTTTTTTCGGCTGCAAATTTATTTTGTGCCGCTCGACTCGAAAATCACAGCATATACTAATTTCGGCATGCTGAATCGATTGGCGTTCGCAGAATTGCTCTATCTCGATTCGGTCGTCGGATGAAAATGTTATCTAGAGGTTGCAGGTGCCATTTTCCCGCCAAAAATGTTTCTAATTTTTTTCTATAATATATTCGTTAAATTCAATCTTTTTTCTATACGCTGACCAAATTTGAAATCGATTGCTAGACTAACATAGATTTGGTGGGAGTTTTTACGAACGTGTGCACTTTGAGTTGGACCGATTTTTAAATTTATCATTTTTCATTTTTCGAATACTGTGTCGTGTTGAATTGATGGCGTAGAATACGGGAAAAATATTGAAAAAATTCTAGAGTTTTCGGAAGTATTTTTCGTTGGTGGTTTTATGTGCTAGGATGGCAGATTCTAGCGCACCTTTTACATTTTTCGCATTTTGTTACCATAACTAGAGACATTCGTTAAATACATATGTATATAGAAAGAAAGCTACAAGAGGATGTTATCGTTCGCGTGCCTAGCAGTTCGCTTGTAGGTGTTATCCATAACATCCGGCTGATGAAAAAAACTGATAAATTGTATGTTCAGCCCCCCCAAACTGAAATCCTGGCTGCGCCACTGCTCAGACGACTCAAGGACATACGTTTGTACAATAATGATGACGTCATCCAGCGAAAATATGGCGTTTGAATCTATCTCAATTTGGAATAGTTCTGAAGTGAATTGTAGTCCATATGAAATAGATTGATAGGTTCCTGGTGTGGTTGTACATGCATCGTATATGCAGATAAGATTATTTGTTACAAATATAAAACGTCATTTTTTATTACAGTGTAATTCCCTATTGTTTGGAGGAGTTTGGAGATCAGTAGTGCCTAACGTTCCTGATATTTACTTATAATGTTGATTTCCGACTAAAAACTGAAAAGTCAAAAGTGGCACTTATATAGGAGTGCCATAAGGCTTAAGTAAATTACTTACCGACCTGTTTGGCCTAGCAACTAGTATTAGGAAGACGTCGGTAAGTAATTTAGGCGTTGGTAAGTGTTACTTACCGTTTACTAGCAAGCGGTAAGCAAAACTCGCCGTTTTGACAACAGATACCGTAATAAATCATGAAAACTGAATCGGGCAAAAATATGCTAATATCCAAGTTCTTTTATAGGGCAGTTTCCAATAGAAATCCAGCATTGTTTCAGGAAACTCACTACAATATTATATAAACTTATAAACAGTTATTATAATGATAGGTTATAGAAAAGCGTGATTGCAGCTGCTCACTTTCAGATGCACAGTTTCTTACAAATTAGCTTGTATGTGCAATTAGACGAGGAAATTTGCATTTGCGCATCTAAATTATGAAAAATTTGCGATATTGAGGCTGTGAAAGGTGGAATTAGAGGAACACCTGAATTTCAACAAAGATAATGGTTCGGGGATATTAGCAACACGAAGAGTATTAATGAGGGTAATTGGTTCATTCAAAGTGGTTTCGTGATAATCATTTCACAATTTGTAGGTTTTTGCCTAAATTATAGGCAACTTGACTACTATGATGAACCAAATCTTGAGTAATTTCCACACATGAACTGAGCAAAGTTAGATTTCAGTTATCATTTGATGATTTTTAATTTCTGTTATTTTCCGGTTTTAAACCTGCCGCAATCGATAGGTAACATCAAAAATAATGGAGCTTACGGAGGTATTTCCATAAAAAGTGAGATCTATTTGGATTTTTCATACTTGAATTTTGTTTCTGTAAAAAGTGAATTAGAAGTAAAATGGTTGATATGATTACGAATATGAATACATTTTTGACCTATTTTGTCTCCTACTATAATTTTTTGGCAAACACAAATTTATTGCGAAAAAAAAATTAATATGATTCTCCAGGGCAAGACTGATTTGCAGAAGTAACATAATTTGATTTTTGTTCGAAAATATGAATAGGATATTCTTAAAATCTGTTGTTTTCTGTTAGATATTACAAAAAAAAAATCACATTTTTAATTTTTTCATTTTCAATACGGACTTTTCAGTATCGTTTGATAGAATCCACCATGTTATCTTATTAGCAAAATTATTCGCTTTAGATATTATGGTCTGCAATTTTTTTCTCTACTCTGGATCTGTATCCTACGAAAGCGTCTAAAGGCCACAGAGTTATTTTTTTAATTTTTCTGACTTCAAAGTCGGAATAATTTTTTTCCGACTTCAAAGTCAGAATTTTGTTTTTCCGACTTCAAACTCAGAAATTCCGACTGTAAAGTCGGAATTTTGTTTTTCCGACTTCAAACTCAGAAATTCCGACTTAAAAGTCAGAATTTTGTTTTTACGACTTCAAAATCGGAAATTCCGACTTCAAACTCGGAAATTCCGACTTTAAAGTCGGAATAATTCCTACTTTGAACTCGGTCGGAATTTTGTTTTTCCGACTTCAAACTCGGAAATTCCGACTTAAAAGTCGGAATTTTGTTTTTCCGACTTCAAACTCAGAAATTCCGACTTAAAAGTCGGAATTTTGTTTTTACGACTTCAAAATCGGAAGTTCCGACTTCAAACTCGAAAATTCCGACTTCAATCTCGGAAATTCCTACTTTGAACTCGGTCGGAATTTTGTTTTTCCGACTTCAAACTCGGAAATTCTGACTTTAAAGTCGGAATTTCCGAGTTTGAAGTCGGAATTTCCGAGATTGAAGTCGGAATTTCCGAGTTTGAAGTCGGAATTTCCGAGTTTGAAGTCGGAATTTCCGATTTTTAAGTCGGAATTTCCGATTTTGAAGTCGTTAAAACAAAATTCCGACCGAGTTCAAAGTAGGAATTATTCCGACTTTAAAGTCGAAATTTCCGAGTTCGAAGTCGGAAAAACAAAATTCCGAATCAGAGTCGGAATTTCCGAGTTTGAAGTCGGAAAAACAAAATTCCGACCGAGTTCAAAGTAGGAATTATTCCGACTTTAAAGTCGGAATTTTCGAGTTTGAAGTCGGAATTTCCGAGTTTGAAATCGGAATTTCCGATTTTGAAGTCGTAAAAACAAAATTCCGACTTTTAAGTCGGAATTTCTGAGTTTGAAGTCGGAAAAACAAAATTCCGACTTTTAAGTCGGAATTTCCGAGTTTGAAGTCGGAAAAACAAAATTCCGACCGAGTTCAAAGTAGGAATTATTCCGACTTTAAAGTCGGAATTTCCGAGTTCGAAGTCGGAAAAAAATTATTCCGACTTTAAAGTCGGAAATTCCGAGTTTGAAGTCGAAAAAATTAAAAAAATAACTCTGTGGCCCTTATAGACGCTTTCGTAGTATCCTCTATTTCTGCAAAATCTGAAGTTCAGCAAGGATCTTACACTAGCTCGGTGCTATTCTATTTCTTATTTCTGCTGATGATCTCATATTAATTAAAAATATTTATATGCAATATAACTGCTCTCTTCATTTACATAGGATTCCTGTTTGTTGGTATGACAAAAACTTATGAGATCTTCATGTTGATAAATGCTACCAAATAATATAATAATCGTTCAATAGTCTTCATTCAAATAGAATGGGTGTAACTGTCAGCAAGCTACAGTTTTTCAACTCAGCCCTGAACGCTTAGCATAATAACTCCTGAAAAAAATCAGCAGCCCGTTATAATGATAATACAAAATTATCAGTACAGTTAAAAATTTGGGAATAGTTTTTGAGGGCATAATGTCTCTCAAAACACGTAGGTTGTTGAGTCTCAGAAGATGCAAACAACCACGTCTGAAATTTGGTGACAGTTGATAGATGACATATGACTGGTGACAGGCGACAGGCAACAGGTGACATATGATAGATGAGAAGTGAAATCGATATGCAGTGTATGGAATTGAAAATAGATTTTTTTAAATTGTTGTTAAAATTGTCATTTCCATCAGCCGGTTGCCCCCTTACGAGCAGCCCTCAAAAGTATTCGAGAGACTTGTGCCAGCTAGGGAAGATGCAGCCCTTACTTTAAACGTGTGATGCCATGCGCGAAATCGGGGTAGGTACGTCGATTGTAAAATTAATAATGAGCGAACTTCAAAACAACGGGTACAGAAAAGCTTGATTCAGTTATATCTGATTTGTTGAAATTTGACCTACTGAATCTATGAACAACCTCAGCTTGTCGAGCCAATTCTATAGGAAAACGTAAAGAATTTGTAAAATTACATGGTTTATTTATCAAAGATAATATCAAATTCAACTACTTCTACCGACACCTGCCAGCTATACCGATACTTGCCAGCTATATATGATAATTGCTGAAGGATTTTCCTTTAAAACATCTTGTAGTTGATGAATTTTCGACCAAAAACAAGGGAGATACGAAAAAACATGCAATTACCTTTTTTATGGAAATTTTTACGTTCTACAAGTTTGTTGCTATACATTATATCGAAATTTCCAACCCCTTCCAAGTTATTGATTTTCCCCAGTTTCTTGGTTATACGTTCAACATCTGAATCCCCTCGAACGAAATACACCCCGTGAAGACCTGAACCGCCTCGTTTCGATTAAACTCTGATGAATCTCAGTTCTCCCAGCTCGCAATTCTATCACGAAACCTCATCCGCAGATGGCAGCGAGCTTTCTAATTCGACTTATCTGGTCGGAATCTGTGCTCATGGGAAGTGAGCTACGCCGATAGTTAATTTGATGAAAGGTTCGCCTGCGAGTTTTCAGCTGCCCCCGCTCGCCCCGCGGTATCTTTGTCGAAAGACAGCATCGCTAAATGGACCATCGGCTAATGAGTTGCAGTATCTTCCCGTTTTTGCCGCGTTGTTAGACCGCAGAGCTCGAGTTTATGGTTATGCGAACGTTGACCACGATACAGATGTGTTATCGTCCACAGGACGTTTCTGGATTGACTTATAATAAGAGAGAACTTATTAGGTGTTGACGCACAAGAGACTTGCTGGATGAAGTGCCTTTTTCATACTATATATCCATTTTTTCATATCTCTTTTATATGTTATATTCGTAGAAAAAGTACAGTGTATAACTTGCACGGAATGCTCCTTTCTCATGAGTTGCAGCAATAACCTACAGTGGCATGTTTAAAATTATGTTTTGGGGGGGTGGCTGAAGCATAAATGAAAAATATTATCAAAAATTGTTAAGATTCACTTACACTTATTTACAGAATGATGAGGCCTTGAACAATGGGTACATAATTTATTTTGTTTGGCAAAATATAAATTCAAGAACGAGGGAGATTCGGTAAGAAAATCTTATATCAATTTTTTTTATAAAAATTTTCAGCACAACTGCACATTGATCACTGAAGTAGAGCCCTGTTTCGAATGGTGGACTTATCATTCAGTTGACATTTTTTTATATGATAAAACCTTCCATTTCAATATTTACGTTGCAACTCATTCATAACATAAAAATCAAATTCATCTGCTGCCTTTGGACCTCAGTGAATACCCATAAATTACCAAAATTATAGTTAGACTCAATAATTAACTATCGCTACCGCCGGTTAAGTCCCAAGAGACCTAATAAAAACAAGCGCCGCCCGAGAAGGAAACTGAAAACCTGTCATTAAATTTCTCATTAAGCGTTATAGTCCAAGCGATGTAGCCAAAATGTTAGTAAAACCTGAAAATGAAACCAATAGGATTGATTTTTGGTACATGAGCGGTTTTTGGAAAGTTCTTCAAGAAAAAAAATTGTTCTGCACCAGAGCACCTATGGAAACTGGGGAAAATCCCGGGAAAACTCGGAAAATCGGTATTCCATCAATAACTTGGAAGGGGTTGAAAATTTCGATATAACATATGGAAACAAACTTGTAGAATGTAAAAATCTCTATAAAAAAAATATCTACAAGTTTTTCTGAAATTGTTTCCTATGAGAGAAAATGAGCTGTGAACAACAAGGGTTATCACAAGATTCAGGCAGACACTCGACTAAAATCTCTGTATCTCCCTTGTTTTGGTCGAAAATTCATGAACTAACGGTAATATAAGTGTCGGGTGTCGGTAGAAGAAGTTGTATTCGATATTCGAAGGTGAAATAATGATCTTTGGTAAATAAACTATGTAATTTTGCTAATTTTTTACGTTTTCTTATCCAATTAGATTGACAAGCTGACTTTGCTCAAATTCAATACGTAAAATTTGAGCAAATCAGTTATAACATTTTTTCAATTTATCTTTTTCCTATAGTTCATTTCAAGAATGACGTAGAGTAAATTCCTATGTATTATGGTTCTTATGAGAATTTGCTCTACGTTATTTTTGAAATAGAGTATAACTAAATCAAGTTTTTCAAATAACTTTTTTTGATATCTTGCCATTTTAACCCACTTTTTGCCTTTTCATACTAATTTTTTTCAATTTGCCGCCATACCAGCGATCACGTGACATGTATCAAAATCGATTTTTAGGTTAGCGGACATGCACAAACTTTTCCCAAGAATCATTTTTTTAATACTCTAATAATAAACTTTGTCCCATATGGTACATACTTTTTGGCGGTCACTGTATGTATATATACAGGGCAATCAAATTCGACCCCCACCATTGGGATCTTCTAAACTACAGTAGATACGTCGAAGCTTAAATTGGGGCAAAGTTGCGTTTTTTTGTGCTTAACAAAATACTGTTATGAAACTTGGAAAATTCCGAATATTTCCGGAAATATCGGGAAAAAAACTGAAAATCGGAATTTTCGTTTTTATTTTTTTCTATCGTTATTTGACAACATAGCTCAAAACCAAAAGTACATTCTCATTGATACTTTTTCTTAGCTACACGTTTTCATGTTCAGATTTACTATCCGACGTTTCGTCTTCTGGCATTCATCATCAACTTTTTTTTCTGTTATGGGCGCCATATTGTTTTTTTATACAGAAAAATAGTGATTCTCATTCTGATTTCATTGATGTATAATTTGTTATGATTTGCTCTTCTGAAACCACAGATATTAAAAAAAAAACAACTTCATCTGAGATATCCGAAAAGACAACAGCCGGATAGAACATTATTCGGAATTTTGGACAAACACTTGGCTGAGTACGGTGCGTTTCAAAAACCAAGAATGAAATCATCAAAAAGTATTACAACAAATGTTCGAAGGCCTTCCTCTTGAATACATAACCGAGCTCGTCGTCTCAAATTAAGAACAGCCCTAACAATATCCCTTCTTCTGATTGCGTGATGATATTGTCTCTAAGTTCATCTACTGTGTCATATTCTTGCTCTCTAGTTTAGGAGATCCCAATGGTGGGGGTCGAATTTGAATTGCCCTGTATATATATATTACTGTCACGTTAAAACCACTGGTTCCTGTACTAATAAGCGCCACTCACATCCAAGTGCCATTGAAGTGCGGTCTGCGTGCCGCTCCCGTCGAATTGATGGAGAAGATGCTCAGCACGACGCAGTAGAAAAAAGACATCGCAGCCGCTGCACTGCCTGCACTAGATTTCCTCCTGAATTTCTCCGGCAACTGCATTTTTCTGAAACAAAAACGGTCTCGTTAGTCGTTACGTTTAACGATACGACTGCGGTATATATTTTTTTTAATGTTGCGACATTCTCTCATATAAATAATAATAGAAAGCGCAGGTGATGAGTATAAAATAGAACAAGAATCGCTATTCTTCAATTTCAAGCAATCTCTCTCCTTCAAATCAAAGCAGAGTTCAAAAAAATATACTAAGCTGCACGATTTCGTCGAGGTCGATAAAATTAACCCCAATTCCGTTGCAATTCCGCCAATCCCGTCAGCTGAAAAGTGAATTCGCCACTAAAAATCAGTGAGTCGCAACAGAGCGCCACAGCAAATGATAACAATAGCCGTCCTCTACCCACACAGCTTATGCCTTTGGTTACAATCTACGATTGTTTATGAGGGAGTATAATAATTATTATTATTTTGATTAAAACATTTACGTAAAAGTACAAACAGGAAACAAAAGTTTTTAAATTAATGGGGAAGGAAGACAATAATATTATCGCTTATAATAAATACCACTAGAGCCTCAATTATTACTGGAAATTTTTTGAGAATACGAATTTTCTGAAAAATATTCATGTTCGAGAAAAAATTTTTTGGTTTTAATTCTTAGGATAATTATTGTTTTTGATGGTTTTGAAATTTACTTATTTATTTATTTATTAATGGACAAGCCAATTCTACAATTTTACACAAATAATAATAAAGATACAGAGAATGTACATATGTCTACAAATGGTCCAAACATAAAATATTTTTTTTTTAATAGTAGGCTTTGTATGATAGTTCAACCTAACCTAAACTAACCTAACCTCTTGGATTTAATCTTTTCAGTTAGAGTCTTGTCACAATATCTATCAGATGTAGTTCAATGTCCAGCGTGGCTTTAGCCGGGAAAGTAGATGTTTTCTGTTAGACATAAAAAATAAATTACATTTTTCATTTTTCAATTTTCATGGAGAATGTTCCCCTTTTTAAATGATCAGCTTCTATAGAGAGTAGCAATAAATTACTCATCCGATTCTGGGATAATTTTTGAATGTTTTCATTTGTTTTTCCAACTGCCTCAGTTCAGTCATTCAAACGATAAAGGATGGACTCAAAACTCAAAATTTATTGACAAAATTTGCTATTTCTTCGAAATGATTATCTATGTATTTGAATGATGTTAACATCAAGAACTTTATAGTAACTATTCATTTTGAAATAATGTTCCCAATCAGACAGAAGTAAATTTAATATTAGTAAAAAGTTGTTTGTTGACCAGCATAAATCTTCGCATCAATACGAAATAGTATTAGTTGTTTGCTAATACTATTTAGCATTGTAAAATCGTTTTTATTTTTTAACAAATGTTGATATTCCTCCATTTGTTCTGTGACTCCGTCTTGATTAACTTCATTCCACAAACTCAACAGAAATTTACTAATTTCTTCATTGGATACAACAATATCCGAGCTAATCCTTTCATCATTGTTTGCAAATCATCATCCTAAATTGTTTTTTTACCGTTATGACAGTTAATCGCTGAGACTCTTTTGTTTCCTTTCTAATCCTTGTTTGCTTCCTGTGTTGGATAATAATTATCGAACATGAGTTCACTTCTGTCAACTAGACATCTAATTATTTCTTGCAATCATAGCATACGTAAAAAAAAACTTTGAACATTGGAACAATTTGTTTTATGTCAATAATTACAATCCTTATTAAAGATGTTGATTGAACTGTTTCTGCTTGAGCTGTACTTTCTGATTTCCACAAAAATGAAGTTTCAGTATTTTCGAAAAAAAAAAAAACATATAGGGGGAATAAACTTTGGGAAAAATATTCTCAGGATTTTCAAAACTTTGCCAGTTTTTGAGAGAAACAGTCCTGAATAAAGCATTTAGTGGATATCCAAGATAAAAACGAAACAATGGGAAGACTAATTTCATGCAGATGCTTTGAAAAAGTAAGTACAACAAGTGGGGCAAAGATTTTAACACTTTTATTTCATTTTGTTTCGTTCTATCTACCTACAATGGTCACTATAAAAAGCATATACCGGGTGACCACGAGGTGAAGTACGCCCCCCAATTTTTCTCTAGTTTTGAAGATTCTGATTTCAAATTTGGTATGTCGCTATAGTACTTGAATACGCATATTTTGACCCCTCTACTGAAAATTCACCACTTCCGGTTTAACCGGAAGTGACCCCAAACTTTTTTTTTTTCAAATGACACCCTGTACATATTTTTTCACTTCCGAAAGAGCACGGAATTTGTGATAACAGTGTTCTTCAAAATTGAAAATCGGTTGAAAAATGGCGGAGATACAGTTGATTGATCAGTCAAACAAAGTTGGCCATGAAATTCAAACTTAAATCACCACAACTGACAATCGACATCAGAAGTTATTAGAGGAGGCTTCGAAGTGCGATACAGTTGAAAACTGAGTTTCTCGTATAATTGCAGCTTCCACATAATCCAACATTAATCAAAAATTTACTAAAAACGGAACAGTACCCATAAAGAAAGGCTCAGAACTGCTATTTCTCTACTAGCGTGCGAAAAAGTCCACTTTTCCGCACTCATTTTAGTTTTGAAAAGGTCACTTTTCCGCACTAGTGCGGAAAAGTCTTTTCCGCACTCTTTTTAGTGCGGAAAAAACATTTTATTGCGGAAAAGTAGATTTGTTTAGTTTTTGCGGATTATACTGACAAAAGGTTAAAATGGAAAGCTTACCAAGTATGGTTGTATAGTTTAATATATATTTAATAATAAATGTTCTTTATGTTAACTTTTGGGTGTTTTTTCCGCTAGTAGAAAAAATAGTGTACCTAACAGGAGCGTAAAGTGTCTTTTCCGCACGCGATTTCTGCATCTGCAATCGCGTGCGGAAAAGTATCACTTTCCGCACTTGTTAGGTAAACTACTATTTCGTTCAGTTTCATAGCGGGTTCTGAAAACCGTAATGGCATCACGGAGACGCTTTTATCAACAGTAAAAACACAAGACCTTTTTTTTTCGGATAAATTTCTACCTTCAACGAACTAATTTTGCTTTTCAATAAATTCACGGGAAAAACTGACATGAAAAAATTGCGAGACCGTACGACATTTATCCTATAAAAGAAAATTTCGAGTGATTTTTGGCAATATAAATCAACGACGATAACTAAATACACCACATTAATTATTAACTTCATTAAAACAGTTATTTGAAGGAACAGTTGTTAACAACACAATTATTTTTTTGATTTGTTTGGGCGTAACTTCCCCAAAACGATTCATATTGTGGCAACAATACTTATCCATCGTATCTGATATAACTAAAGTGACCGTCGGCCGCTTACTAGAGTCGGGTTTTGAGTAACAAGCATTTTCATCGCGATAAAACGATAAAAAAGGTGCTTTTTTTCACCGCTGTCAAAATGACTCAGACGTCATTTTTAAATGGGTTTCTTTCTACAGGAGTTGATTTATCGGATATAATTTTTCGCCTCTGAACACTCCTTATTTAATATACTGACATGGTTTCACCTGCAGAAATCAAGCAACTGATGCAAGACGACGATTAAAACAATTGCGAGACATAATCGGATTTCGTTCTGTGAATCCCAGTGGCAGGACATCAGACTTTGGCCTGGGTTTATCTTTAATAAAAATTGTACGCGAATCACCAAGTTAAAGTCAGGAAAACGATTATGGAGTGAAAAACAGAAACCGTTTTTATGATTATTGATAAGAACTGAAATTAATGATAACCTATTTTTCGTTAGCAAATATGATCTCAAATACATACATGCCTGTCGATTGATGTGATGTTCTTGGAATGTTTTTCTGATATATCCAGGCTAGTAATTCTTGCAAATATCTCACCTTGACGATACGAAGAAAAGAGGTGTAACTGACTACCATTTGCAAGATATGGTGCATTTGCCCGTATGCCCTCCACTTTCGTCCGTCGATATAACACAATATCTCGATTTTTGTTCGAACATATACAGTGACCGCCAAAAAGTATGTACCATATAGGAAAAAAGTTTATTATTAGAGTATTGAAAAAAAGATTCATGGGAAAAGTTTGTGCATGTCCGATAACCTAAAAATCGATTTTGACACATGTCACGTGATCGCTGGTACGGCGGCAAATTGAAAAAAATTACCATGAATAGTCAAAAAGTCGGATAAAATGGCAAGATATCGAAAAAAGTTATTCGAAAAAGTTGCTTAGAATTCAATTTTGTACACATATACAAAGTTTGAGAAAAATATGTGGGAATATTGAAAACAGCAATTTTTTTTAAATAGTTTTCTAGCTGTAGAAAAATATCAAATTATTTTCTTATGAATTGCTTGACTATACTGAAATATTTGTATTCCGATGATAATAACAAAACTTTCTCATTTTCTCCACACCAGAAGCACTAAACTGAAAAAATTGAATTTTGTCAGAACCCTTGCTGTTACATTGGTTCGTATCTAATAGATATATCACAATTCCACTATTATTGCGATGATAGGGAGATCCAAAAATTTCGTGTTTTTCAGATTATAATCAATTTCTGATGATAATCGTGCACGAACGTTTCATTTCGCACATAATCTTAAAAATAGTGCTTCAAATTAAAGAGGCTTGAGTTTTCAACATTGCATGCGAAGTGAAACTCTCTGGCACGATTATCATCGAAACTTGATTATAATCTGGAGAACATCATGTTTCTGGAGTGTCATGTCATCACACTGGTCGTGGAATTCTGATATAACTGTTAGATACGAACCAATGTAACAGCCACGGTTTTAACAAAATCCAATTTTTTTAATTTAGTGCTTACTGGTGTAGAGAAAACGAGAAAGTTTTGTCATTATCATTGAAATACAAATATTTCAGTATGGTCAAGCTATTCATATGATAATAATTTGATATTTTTATACAGCTAGGAAAATATTTTTAAAAAAATTCTATTTTCAATTTTCTCTCATTATCTTTTCAAACTTTGTACATGTGTATAAAATTTAATTCTAAGCAACTTTTTCAAATCAATTTTTTTGATATCTTGCCATTTTACCTCACTTTTTGCGTCCTCATAGTAATTTTTTCAATTTGCCGCCATACCAGCGATCATGTGACATGTGTCAAAATCGATTTTTAGGTTATCGGACATGCACAAACTTTTTCCAGGAATCTTTTTTTCAGTACTCTAATAATAAACTTTTTTCCCATATGGTACATACTTTTTGGCGGTCACTGTATATGAATAGAATATTCATAAAATCTGTTGTGGAATCATCTGCGGCTAAAGACAAACTTTAGTGGCTATTTTCCATCGTTCAAGCTCTTGGGAGGTATTCATGTTGAAAAGGGGGACATTCTCCATGAAAATTGAAAAATGAGAAATGTGATTTATTTATAATATCTAACAGAAAACAACTATTTTCCTGGCTAAAGCCACGCTGGACATTAAACTACATCTAATGTGAGAGAAGCGAACCTTGCTTCAATGAAATAAACGATTTCTGTGAGTGATATTTTTCAATAACATTCCCTTATCTTATTTAATGAATTTTCAAACTAGAGAAAATTAAAAAAGCAAGCTATCTGAATGAAAATGCGAATTTTCACTTTCAGATTTTTTCTTTTCAGTTAGACTTTTCACAATATCTATCAGATGTAGTTCAATGTCCAGCGTGGCTTGTGCCGGGGAAGTAGTTGTTTTCTGTTATATATTACAAATAAATTAGATTTTTCAATTTTCATGGAGAATGTTCCCCTTTTAAATATAATACATATTTCAGTAACCTGCTTAGAACTGGCAATTTCATTGAATCGATAGGAGAACATTTGCCAAATCTGATATCTGACCCGAAGCCAAAGTTAGTTGTCCTCGCAATCTCTGTCAATAAGAACTACAATTTCAATTACCAGATTCAGAGCAGAAATGCAAACTTACACAATTTACAAATCACGAATCTTTGTAAAATCACCAACGGTTTTAATTGGCCATCACACTCTTGAATAGAGAATATCCCGAAGAATTTCCACTTTGCATTCAACAATTCGGACTATTCTTCAACGACATAATAGCGAAATTAAATAACAGAAATAATTAAAATTCGCTGTAATCTTGCGTATAGCTCAATCGATTGCATTTCTTGATAGCGCATATGCTATTACAAACATACCGCAAATGTAAATCAACTTGTACAGGGCGATCCCACCGACTGACTCATATAAAAATAAAGGAAAACGTGTGACACTAAAAAAGTCACCAAGAGGAATTGGAAGCTGTTGTTGAGTTTTAATATGACTTTCACTTTTCTTGGCAATAGGTCTCATGCATGTTTTTTCCTATTTGTTCCAATAAATTATACCATCCATTCAAATACTGGGAAAATAAGATGCTGCCAAAAATATCAATAATTAACAAGAATAAAAATGATTGCAAAATAGTGGAAATTCAAACGATTGTCTTTTGGCGGTAGGGTGTGATGTCAAAATACTTGTCAACAAAAATTATCCAAAGAAAACATAGTTTCGGTAGGTTGACGTGATGTGTTGTAAATGTTTCACTCAAATTCGGTCAATTTCCGTCTAAACTGAAACTGACTGTTGAAAAATTTACATAAATAATTTACGCTAATCAAAATAATGAAATCTTTCTTTAATCGACTTTAATTGTTCAGT
The DNA here is from genome assembly GCA_958298965.1 of Chrysolina haemoptera. Taxonomy (NCBI): domain Eukaryota; kingdom Metazoa; phylum Arthropoda; class Insecta; order Coleoptera; family Chrysomelidae; genus Chrysolina; species Chrysolina haemoptera. Next base: position 2,573,208 of record OY282600.1, read on the forward strand.
TGGTTTATGAGATTCAGCACTTAAATTTTTACGACTTATAAAGTGACAACTTAAAATCCGTTGCTGTTGCATTAATAATTAAAAGTGCTGCTCCGAAGGTGGCGTATGGAGTTAGTAACAAGGCCTAGCAATGTAGCAACTTCACCCATTTTCCATATTCTATGTTGCCATAACATTTAATTGGATGAAATGTTTTCATTGTATATTTAAGAAATAAATGGTCAAAATGGTGAAAACTATACACTTACATAAAGCTTTTAAATTTCACATGTATTTATTAAAAACTTCGGAGTTTACGATAAAACTCAAATATATTTAAATGTTCTATATGCGGCAACTCTAATAACGTAAAGCTATATCGGTTAACGTTGTCCATTATTTTAGCGCTATTGCGCATGCGTTGTATAACGGATAACGGTTATTTCTGTTCAAATATGTGGCTTAAAATCTCGCTAATAGCAACAATGCAAGTAGGTATCACAAAAATGTACGAGATAGCGCTGAGTATATTTATTATTATTATCACTAATAGGATTTTTATTAGCATGAGGGCAGATAAGAAATATTTTTTCTGTAAAATCGTGGTCTTTCAGGATAAATCTAACATTGATTTGATTCCCTTTTCGGATGTGATATAGCGCCATCTCACGAAGAGTAGGCTACAAGAACTACAAAACAAAGATGGCGCCATATGACATTTTTTGTGAAAAATTACGTTTTTTCAAAAAAAAAAAGCCGAGATCGAAAATATATACAAGAGTTTCTCGTTTACAGATATAAGATTTCTGAAAATCTTGAAGAACGTCTAACATGAAAAAATAAAAGTAAAAGTCAAGTCAAGTGTGCGTTGCTTTGCCACCTATTTATCACCAAACGCAAAGATCACCTTGTATGTGGGTAATTTCTGTAAATGTTGAAAGAGCGTCTGAAGAAGAGTATGTTAATATAACTAGTAGAGACAAAGCGGTGAGATCCTTAGTAAGAAATCGTGTGCATTATCGCATTGTGATACACAGTTTACGTCTAAATTGAGCAACAGGCATGTGTGTAATGTACATAAAAATAAGTAAGGAGAAATTGTACAGAGAAATCGCCTGGGTTCTAGCAGCTAGGAACTGTATACTGCACAGAAATATTTTTATTGAAGGAAACATAAAGATCTTTTTATAGAAAATAGTTGAAATTAAAATCACTGAATGTGTACAGCCCTGGCTAAAGGGCAATTTTTTCGATTAACGCCTAAAAACACACTGTTCTGAAGATTGCTGATAATTCTGACAACTTGTTTAAGAAATTTTGTTGCTCAGTAACATTACAAGTGCAAACATTCAAAAGAGACATCCATTTCGCTAGATCTTTTTCCGATATCATTCAATATAAATTAGGTTTCCTCAACACAACAATTGGAAAAGTCACTGCTTTTCTTATACTTGTTTCATGAACTTAATAGAAAACGAATGATATTTTCTATACTACCAGTCTCTATTTTAAATCTCTGATTTATGAATACCAATTTACTGATCACTATCCCATAGTATAATATCATCTCAGTACGAACTATTTAATTGATGAAATTAGGAAAATCACTGAAAAATGTTGAACAAATATCACAACAAATATAAAATTGGGAAAATGAATAGAAGAAAAATAACCTCTATGAGGCATCAGTGAAAAAATGAAGACAATTCACTGTTAGTTGATACTTGATTATATCACCCTATAAAAATGTGTTATCAAATTGAAAAAAATAATCATTCGCCGAAAAGGTTTATTGAAAAAGTACGCAAAAAAAACTATTAAGTTAGAAAACAACGATGAAACATATACAGTGACCGCCAAAAAGTATGTACCATATGGGAAAAAAGTTTATTATTAGAGTATTGGAAAAAATATTCTTGGGAAAAGTTTGTGCATGTCCCATAACCTAAAAATCGATTTTGACGCGTGTCACGTGATCGGTGGTATGGCGGCAAATTGAAAAAAAATACTATGAATAGGAAAAAGGCGGGTAAAATGGCAAGATATCGATATTTTCTTAGCTGTATAAAAATATCAAATTATTATCCTATGAATAGCCAATGAAAGCCAAGGAGAATCTGCTGTATAATTACAATAAGCAATTGCAACTGGGTCTTATTAGAAAAACTTTGCACAAATATCTGTCAGATGTAATTCAATATCCGTCGTGGTAATAACCAGGGAAGTAATTGTTTTCTGTCAGATGTTTGCCTCATATTTTCCACATGGTGAAAATATTTGAAGAGAATGGTACTACGACATTTTACACAAGAAATAATCTTTGATTCGGTTTCAACCGTTTGAAGAGTTCATATTAGTTCGATTGTTACATAAGGACTTTAGATCGACACAAAGAAAATGAAAAACATACTCGCACGCCAAATAGGTCATTTTCTCTTTAGAAATGATTTCTGCAATATCAAATGATCTCCAATATGTCATGTTAATTATCTCGAGAAAAATTTACCTGATTCAATAACGAACTTAATAAGACAACTTGCGTACATACGGACTTCGACGGGAAACATTTATTTTCCACCATTATATCATTATTGCTATCTATTATCGCTATCGTAAATATTGCAATAAATAATATTTTTATCATGACGCATTATAAGTAGCACTTCCTCCGCCGAGGCCATAAATCTCTTTGGATTGTAACTGTAGCGAATTAAATTCGATTTGCTCATATACCGGGTGTGCAAGAAATTGTAGACCAGTAGATATTTCAGTTATTTGCAGAAAAAAAAAAGAAAAAATTCGTGTCGTAAGAGACCAAAAGTTTTTTCCTCCTACCCCTATAGAAAGCACACGCTTTCCTCCATCAAACGAGGGAGGGAACTCATACTTTTCCTCCCCTCATTTCAAGTAAGTTGTAAACGATGAAACTTGTGAATCTATTATAATCAAATTGTTTCCGTAATTTCTATAACATCTTATATATCCTGTATTCTGGTAAAAATCAAACATGAATGTTACTTCTACTTTAGTTCTTTAATAGCTATTTGTGCATTTAGAGTGCAAAGTGATTGATTGTCGCTCTACAAAAAGATAAAGTTTTGGAGAACGACAATGACACTTTGTGCTCGAAATACACACATTATTTTTTCTACAAGCGCAGCTCTTAGAAAAAAATGATCGACACTTCATTCAAATAGGCACATTACTTATGAGAAAATCACTCAATAGCAATCCGAAATGTATATAAGCTATCTAAATGTGCAATAATTCAAATCAGTAACAAGAAAAAGTAAAATAACGTTCTTAAAAAAAAAGTTGCAATTGCCAGGAGCTGTACCCGGGACCTTCGGATTACAAGCCCCAGACTAACTAACTAACTAACTAAAAAGGTTTTTATTTTAAATTATCAAAAATTTCACATTTCATGAGCAATGACATATCAACAAGCCCCAGACGCTAGCCATTGCACCACCGCAGATTCTCAGATGGACATTACTGTATTGTCTATACTTTCCATCATGTAAGTATAGGTCCGTTTTAGACAGAAGCAGTTGAGAAGCGTTTTAAATTTACAAAAAAAGGTTCATTAAGTGGGTAGGAGGAAAAATCATATGTATTACATGGGAGTAAAGTGCCACTTTTCCTCCCGCAGAATGTAGTTTACTGCACGACGCGAAGCATAGAGCATCCAAGAAAAAGGAAGTTGCTTCTTTCGAACCTATGTGCCATTTGAAGTTTTGACTTGTACTGAAAAAAGGAGATAATTGTATTCGGTTACTAACTTCCTCTAAATATGGATCCCCATAAAATCGACATGTGATTAAAAATTCCTGAATTTTTTTTTAATATACATTGAAATAACTCTATCAAAAGGTTTCCGTTCTCGACACACATTGAAGTCTTCGCCTCAAATGTAACTCCAATAGCTGCATTTCCTGCTATTCCGGTACTTTTGATGAATGAGTATAATAGGTATGTCAATTAATGTAACATCAGATTCCAGAAGAAATGAATATTTAATTTCCATGCAATCTGGCCACGTTAATTATTATTATCTGTAATGTCATCCTCATGTTTGGGCTGTGAAACGTAAAGTTTTACGAACAACTGGAACTTTCCCATGGATTTTTGTTGAGGAACAATGGCTGCGGGAGATTGTTAACCAGAACAACATTCACTTCTGGTTTGAAATAGTTCAACGGGTCGTTGATACATGGTGCAAGCAAAAAATCGTATTCGGGATCGAATTGATTCATTTAAAGAAATCGTACTGTTCATAGTTTGAATGATCAGTATTTCTCAGTCGTTTAAAAAGTACTGAAAACATTCGTTTTCCAATTCAAGGAAAAGAAATACCTATAAAAACACGAGAACTACAACTACAGAAATCATAATGCTTTAAATTCCTGAAGATGCTAACATTGTTTGCAAAGCCCGCATGAAATTTTACGTAGGTTTGGTGTATTGTTTTGTGTATTAACACCAAAATATACAACTATTCATTTATTCAATTAATTTTCCGTCAACCACGACAAAACATTTCAGAGATTATATACATTTTTCAACTCATCCACATCTCATTCGAAAATACTTTCGTGTTAATTTTTTCCTCTTTTAGAAGGCAGTAAAATTTTTATATTTTGAGCTAAAAGGTCGAATAAAATTTTTAAAAAATGGAATGTTTTTTTTAAAGTTTTATGCTGTTGAGTCAAAAATCTAATAAACCTTCAAATATCATATCGCCATTTATTTTACCCATAAGTTCAATGAGTGGGAGAGTGAGAGTTAGATGGACCCACCAGAAGGTTTCTCTCTTCTTGAATTTCTGTATGCCTCAGGGAACACCTGATTTTTGTATTCTCGTAACCATAGCAACGGTTGCTATGACAAAAGTTTTTCCGTAACTGATTTAAGCTAAACCATAACTGACCCAACTTGGCAACCACGCATTCCCGTAGAGTGGGAATAGCGTTTTAGTTTACTCTCGAACATAGCAACGGTTACCATGGCAACAGTTTTTTCATAACCGATTTCAGCTAATCTTAAGCAGATAACTTGGCAACCGCGCATTTCCGCAAGATCGAAATTGTGTTTTTGTTTACTCGTTACCATAGCAACGGTTGCCATGGCAACAGTTTTTGCATAACCGATTTCAGCTAAACGAAAGTTGAGCCTCAAATTCATTATCAATTCAGTCGAAAGCTCTTTGCAACGATTTTTTAAATAATTTTTATTTTATTTTTTTCACGAAATACAATTTTTTTCCTGCTAATTTATTATTGTTTCTTCAAATTTTAAATGTAACAATAGCATTTTTTGTTCAATCCTGTCAATTGTTATACATTCACTTATAGTACGTGTGATAATTTCAAGGAATCCATTCGTAGCATTCGTTCTTTCTTCTTATGTATGGTAACACAATCTACGCCACATCTCTCGTGGTAATAAATGAAAAATCCGGCTAGTCGTATTAAATTTTCTCGTCGTTTGAGTAGGAGTAATTGCTACCGAGTAGGAAGGTGAGAAATACTACGGCTCGAACTAAACTACACGTACTGTTGAAATAATCGGATTGTTTTCATTGATTAAACGTGATTTATACGTAGTGAGGATACCGAACAAAGACGGACTTCTTTAGTGCCTTATTCGAGTTGACCCAGATGGAATTCACTTTATGAACACAGAAAAAGGAGTGCAACATACAAATACTAAAATAGCACCGAGGATCACAATTCCTTTGGTCAATCAATCATTAAAAAAACGTACTGTTGAGAAATACCCGAAAACACCCTTAATCCAGTACGATTGGGTTTTGAGACAAGAATCGATTATAGCCCCACCAAATTTGGTATGCTAGTAGTTGGAACCATGATAAACACGAAAAAAAATTGTTTACCAAAATTCCATGAGTGGAACATATTTTTTTTTTTTCGATTGAAAATATATAAATAGATTTTTACTGTAATCTTGGAAAGTATATGATTTATTGGAGAAGCAACTCAACACGAGTCCCGTAGCGACGAGTGGTGTTACCTCAAAGCAATTTGATCGAGTTAAAGATTTCTGACAGAATTATCGATTGTATTGTGAGCAAGAGTCGTATTTATTGAGATAATTTCACGAACCAACCAACTTATTATTTGAAATTTGATAGAGTAAACAAAGTGAATTCTTCAATAGTTGCAACTAATGAATAATAAACATGAAGTCTGTCAACCTGACGTTTATGTCATATTAGATTACAAGATGTATCATTGCTGTTTATATTTGCGGTTGACTTGACGACGTGGTCTTTCCGGATCGGAAAGAAAGGAAGCGAAAGGAAGCGTGTACTTTCGCGAAATCCCATTCTGATTGGTCCTCATATCGCAGGAGACGCGACTTTCATATAGTGAGTGAAATTGTCGCGATAACACGAGTTGTCTTTGGCTTCCGATTGGTCAGATTAGGTGAGAATTGTAAGATGAGTGAAATAGTCACCAAAAGCTCATTTTTATGCGGAATACATGTGTTGAAGAACCTCCGAGCGCAACTCACTCTCGCTAAGAAGAAATCCTCGATACATCTCGAACGATTTTCATTTATTTGCGGTAACAAATCAATATAATTGTCGATATACCAATACCTTTTAAGCGGATTGCCTTTATACTTAATTATTTCGTCGTGCCCAATTTGGTCAAACTACATTTCTTGAATACAATCGTTCTGGTCAACGAGCAGGAATAGAAGCGGTGGCTGCGAGGCGATCATGCTATACAGGGAGTTACAAAGGTTGCTCGTCGATAACAGGGTGACATTTGATTGGAGAGAAATGGTTCGCTCCTTATATCTTGTCGACGAGTTTGGTTTTTCTCAGGCAGGATTTGGTCGGGTGACGGTAACAGATATAGTGTTGGTAAAGGATTGATTGCATCGTTTGGATTGCTATTAAGGCGTCTGCCATGAGTCTGTCAAGGCGAGCTCTTGATCAGAGTATTTTTCTCGACTTTTAATTTTTTCCTCAACCTGACTTTTCGTATTTGGGTTCAAATTTCTGAATAGATACGTCATTCTGAGTATTCGTTTGATGGAAATTGGGCTTTCCGTCGTTATTGGTCCTGAGAAGAAAATAATAATATGATAACAGTAATTTGCACCTGTTACATCCTGTGCAGGTATAAAACGGATATAATCGTTATTTACCATGGTGCTCCGAGGTGATTTTTGGTGGCGTATTCCCTTTTCAGCTGTAAGAAAACCCGGAAAACCTACAGCACCACCTTAATGTTTTTATTAATGTTTGACCAACGTCAATGAATAAGCTCTATTAAAAAAAGTGCACTGCCGTTAGAGGGTTGTCATCTTATGCAAGTAGCACCCCTACCGTTGCCAGAACCCTTGGTTGCCGGGCGTAGGCAACCCATGTCTTTTAAATAGTTATTTTTCTGTGACGGAAAAAAAGTTTTATTTCTGTAGACAGGTATTAAAATATGACTTTTCATGAAATTACTTTTTTCCCGGGGAAAAAGTGAGTACTTTAGTTCATATACCTACGGGTTATTTCATGCAAATTGTACACTATACTTTTTCTACGGCCATCTGAATCGTAAACAAATCTGTAATATTTTTAATAACACTGATGTTTATTATAAACTTTCCCGCCGTCATGATTCCCATAATTCATACAACCTAAAAAAGGAATTGAAGATAAATATTGTAATAAAAATCGAATGCTAATCGATTTCATAGAAAAAAAAAAGTGGTGTATTTGGGATTTGAACGGTCACCCCCACTATCCAAATCCCGAATGTCCTTCACTCTTCACTCGCTGCTACGATAGAATTCGATTGTCATCATCTATATGGGCGCTTTTTATGAAAAAATGTGATTTCACTTATAATAATATGAATTTTTGGATCTCGGAAATTGCTCTAATGATTTGTATAAAATTTTATATTTAGATAAAGTTTTGCGTTTTAAGTTCATTTATATAAGCGTCTTTTTTAATTAAAAGCAATTTTACAAATAATAATAATAACGATATGAATTTTTAGATCTCGAAAACGGCTTCAACTTTTTGGATCAAATTTAATATTCAGATAAGGTATTGCTACTAAAGTACGTACTTCTCGGACTAGGCCGGGAAGTGCTACTTTCTCAAAGAAAAATCGTCCGGGAAGTAGATACTTCCCGGAAAAAAATTATCTAGTACTGTTTAAAAATTTTACCGAAAGTTGGGTATATACGCCTTGTTATGTGACATTATTGAATTTTCGTATTTATTTGAAGCAAATAGATCACTGAAATCGATTTATGTGCATTTTCCGCCACTTAATTCGAAGAAGTTTCCTACCAATCCCGTATAAATTAATCAAATTCACAAGTTTAAAGAAATTTGTCCGTAGTTTCCAAATATGCCTATGGATGATAGTTTTTCCTCAATCATTCCCATCTGTTCAAACGATACAAAATAGTTTGAAAAAGTGGTAGTAAACGTCCTGGCTTGTTATTAGTTACACATTAGCATTTTTATTAAAATATGGGTGGTATTGCCATAAGGTAGATAGCGTAGACACTCAGAGTCCTAGATGAACTCAGTGCTGGTTCTTCAATGGGTTTTATAAGATTCTACGGGTTAGTTATATTTTGGAAATGCTAATATGGTTCATTCGTACTCAAAGATTTTTTCGAGTTGTTGTGGAGGTATTTCTTTGCCCATTTACATTTTCTGAAGTTATATATGTACAACATATACAGGGTGTCCCAAAATGAAGGAGACAAACTCCGAGGGTAGAATCCTCATTTCATTTCAAGGCTGAAAGTTCCAATAAACATATACTCTAAAATGAGTATTAACCGAGTTACAGGGTGTTGAAAGTGACACAAAAAAATATATAAAGTAAGTACAAGTAATGATAAAATATTATTGAAAATAATACGATTGGAATGTATTTTAGTTGATCAAAATAATTTTTGGTTGACTCTCCACACACCCGGGAGTTCTGGGCCTGTGTGGTTTTTTCTTATAATTAGTAATTTTTCAACGAAGTCAGACGAAAAAAAATATGTTGAGCATCTACTCAATCCCTATCTCTTCCCTTTGATACTTCACTGCCGTTTTCCGGCATCCATTGGGCAATTTCAGAACAGTTTTAATTATTTTTATTCAAATTAGATCTATATTTATATCTCTATATGATTGGTAATTGGATGTTGATTGTGCCTGTTAGTGAGTCCAAATATTTATGTAGCATCATCATTTCCGAGATGGAATTGTGATGCATTTTATGTGATTAGGAATTATCTGATGGGCAGACAGTTTATATACAAAGTGGGCGTTTTAGTTTTTTTCGAGGCAAATTGAAACCATTAAAATTTCATTAGAAGCAATGATAGTGTACTCATAGCGTAATATTAAGAAGTTTCACTGAAATTTAACGAAGCTTAGGGAAATAACGGACAACTGAAACTTTTGGATCAGGTCTATTTTAAATTGTGATATTTTTTGAGTTACAATCACTGCTTTATGGTATCGGTGAAGCAGCGAAATATATCAGTTGTTTCTGGTCAAATTTTCAGATTGTAAATTTTTCACGTTTGCATCATTTTAGGAGAGAAGCACTGGCTACCATATATTTGATGACAGATTTTCATAAAAGAGAACAAACATATTTCTACATTATCCAAAAAATGGTGGAGGTGCTAAGTGCAGAGAAATTATCAGACACAACATAAAGAAAAATTTCATATACCTACGCGTGGGAAATATATGCCATTTCATGCTCGTTGTACAATATACTATTAGCTTATTTTTGTTCTTATTAGGTTCTTACTTGTATTTTATCCGATATGCCTCGCAAACGGAAATCTGATCCATCAGCGTATAGCTCTAGTAGAGCTCAGTTTTTTTTAATTAACACGCTTTCAAGAGCTTCATCTGTATCTATCTATATATCCATCTATCTATGAAGGGCCAAGTAGCTCAGTGGTTGAGACTTTCGCGTTCAAAACCATTGACTGCTGGTCGGCTAGGTTCGAATCCTTAGCGACTTCAGATTTTCATCTGATGGTCCGAGAAAGTGCTAGGAATCGCACGTTAAAACGTAAGACCTCGTTAATCCTTGGCTAGCACAAGTTTCGACTTTTGAGGGCTGCCGTTCGTAAGGGGACGACAGCAAACAATTATTTATGTAACGGAATCTTTGAACGCGATTTTCACCTACTTCCAGACATCCGAATGACAATGCAATATGACATTTTTGTTATAGAAACAAAACAAAATGGCGGCTCTAAGATGGCGGGCGAGATTTGTGATAACTATCCGATTCGATTCAAAATTGGTATGTAAGGGTTTTCGGGGTCAGAGATTATGAATTGTTTGTCAAAATTCATTAAGTCAAGATGGCGGCTCCAATATGGCGGACGAAATTTGTGATTATGGTCAGATTCGATTCAATATTGGTATGTGGGGGTTTTTTAGGTCGTAGCTTTTGAATTTCTTGTCAAAAATTCATAAATTAAAGATGGCGGCTCAAATATGGCGGACAATATTTGTCAATATGGTAGTAATATGAGAATATAGATCGAAAGCACCCACGCTGTTTTGCATTTGAGTAATTACATTGTCAATTATTTTTTACTCTTTAGTTCATGTTGGAAGTTTAGTTTTTCTTAAAATATTATTTCTAATTATTTAAACAGTCGAAGTCGTGGACAAAAGCTAATAATGTAATAAGCTTTATTCCTTCCCGATACAACAGGTGGACTATAAACCACTGGATTTACTGCCTTACAAGTTACACATGTTCGTAAAAGCAAAGCTCGAGATTAACGTATCAATAAATTACAAATTTACAACGCCTTTATGTTTCTGCCGGTGATTTATGTCTGTTCGGTGGTGAATCTTTCGAGGTTAAACTCGAAAAATCAGTCGTTGAGAGCACACATCGGGTGACAAAGCGATCAGATTCACTTGATTATTGCAATTCAAATACAGTTTTCAGCGTCTTTTCAGTAAGTTTTGATAACGGAGGCAGATACAGTCTCCGAAAGGTCGAAATTTTTCGAAAAAGGGAAGTATTTGATCTCATTACTGATCTGATCAATGTCAAAAATTAATTTCATGCAAGACAGCAGTCTTATGAACGCAGTAACTTATCGGGCCAATTAATTAATTGGATGAAATTTGCGGGCAAATTAATTAATTTGCCCTTCTACACTTGTACATATTTCTTTGGATCAAAATTTTTTTCATTTTCAAATTGTGAAAGGTTACTAACCCAAAAAATTATGTCAAGAATACTTCAATTATATTTTGTCAACTCTACAGCAAACTCCTATCATATTAACAACGATTCAGAGAACTACCTAAAAATAGAAGTCGATGGTTGTCAAATCTGATAAATGAGGAGGTCACTACTGGCGAGTTGAAATTATTTTTTCCTCCTACCCCTATAGAAAGTACACACTTTCCTTCCTCAAATCAGGGAGGAAACTCCCTAGGGAGGTAAAGTACTTTTCCTCCCTAGGGAGGAAAAAAATATTGACAATTCATTCAAAATAGGCACATAATATTGCCTATGAGAAAATTAACACTGAATTTCAATCCCAAATGGATAAGCTAACCAAATATTCAATAATTTATATCTCTAACAGAAAAAAAAGGAAAAATACTGATTGTCGCGATCGAACCCAAGCCGATACCTTCAGTTTACTAGTAAGCGTAAAGTGCCTTTTCCTCCCTTGGGCAGTAAACTACATCCTGCGGGAAAGTAGCAATTCCCTCCCTTGTAATACAAATAGCTATATCCAAATAACTTTCTTATTTTCAACTTTAGCAAGAAAATCCAGTGAACTTTTTTGTTGAAAATGTGTTCAAGATTCAAAACACATTATAAAATTCAGGATGTTCCATTTAAAGAAATATAATTTTAAATAATATTTTGTGAACGTGATAATAATTTTTTTTAGCATCGAGATGGCCATAAAAACTGACACTAGTTTGTTCTTTCAACTGAATCTGTAGCGTCAATGATAGGAAAGTTGGCAATAGTCTCGACTTACTTCAAAATAGGTTGTACACTTACTTCACTATCCATATATTGAAAATCATTATTTCCTCCTACCCCTATAGAAAGTACACACTTTCCTCCCTCAAACCAGGGAGGAAACTTTTCCTCCCTAGGGAGAAAAGTACTTTTCCTCCCTCTCATTTCAAGTAAGTTGTAAACGATGAAACTTGTGAATCTATTATAATCAAATTGTTTCCATAATTTCCAGAATATCTTATATATCCTGTATCCTGGTAAAAATCAATCATGAATGTTACTTCTACTTTAGTTCTTGAATAGCTATTTGTGCATTTAGAGCGCAAAGTGACTGATTGTCGCTCGACAAAAAGATTAATCTTTGGAGAACGACAATGGCACTTTGTGCTCGAAATGCACACATTATTTTTTCTGCAAGCGCAGAAAAAAAATTATCGACACTTCATTCAAATAGGCACATAACATCACTTATGAGAAAATAACTCAATATCAATCCGAAATGTATAAACTATCTAAATGTCCAATAATTCAAATCACTAACAAGAAAAAAGTAAAATGACGTTCTTCACAAAAAAAAAGTTGCAATTGCCAGGAGCTGAACCCGGGACCTAGACGCGGCAGATTCTCAAATGGACATGACTGTATTTTCTATACTTTCCATCATGCAAGTATGGGTCCGCTTTAGACAAAAGCAGTGGAGATGCGTTTTAAATTTACAAAAAAAGGTTCATTAAGTGGGTAGGAGGAAAAATCATATGTATTACTAGAGAGTAAAGTGCCTTTTCCTACCTTGGATGTTTTCTGCCCTCCGCTTCGCGTCGGGCAGTAGACTACATCCTGCGGGAGGAAAAGTGGCACTTTCCTCCCTAGTAATACAAATAGCTATTATGCTCTTGAAATACCTATTGTCGCAACGAAAATAAACGATATTCTGGCAGATCAGAAGAAGACAACGTTCAGACAATTCCAATATCGCCGCAGAAAAGCTATAACTGCACTCACATCGTCTCGCGTCTCCACGTGCACGGTCATTCATCAGACACTGGTCCGCCGAAACGTTGGCACTTCTCGCGGAGCCGGGCCATTTCCCCGACGGTCATCATCCTCTGGCAAGCACCGAACAGAACGATATGCGAGTCGCGCGCGAGATCAAAGGAACCGTCCGCGAGCCGCTGAAAGGCATGAACGACCGCATCGGACTGAACGCTGAACGCCGAGCCGAGATTGGAGAAGCGCTTGAGCAAGAGTCGTATCCGCGTTAAGCTGCATGAGAGCTTTCGTAGGGACGAGCGCTGATTCCTCTGGTGCTGGAGATATATAATTCAATGCAATTCAGTTCAATTTATTTCGGTCCTTCGAGGCTAACTATCGGACAAACCAGCTATAAAAATGAACTTTAAAAAACGGGCAGACACGAATTGGGGACCAGAAGAAAGGACTACGAATAGTTATTTATGCAACGAGTGCAAAAAGTAAGTGTTTATTGCACGAGTTGCATACAACATTTTTTCTACGTTCATGCAAAAAGCAAAAAATTATTTATTAAGGTACGGCACTAGGTGTTGGAAAATGAAAAGTGCAACTTAAATAATTGATTATTACTATCGATTTCCATTGAAACAGATCACTATCATCTATTATACAGAGTGGTCCAACGAAAAGTATGCACCTAGCTTTTCTCCTTTATTTGGAATTCATAGCAAATATACTCGGACACGTGAAGTGTGCCTTTGAGGGGGGCACATTTTAGATATATTTTGCAACTTGTGTCTTCACCTCCTAGCGAGGGGGTGTTACAACCCTAAAATTTTAAATGGAACGTGGGGTCGAGTGATATATCATTTGAACGGGCATAAAATTATCTTTCCAATGATACCCTATTTGTTGAAATTTACTGAAACAGTTAATGCGAAAACGGCTTTAAGAACATTAACCCGATAATTTTGGTATTAATGAAAAATACAAATCAGTTTTGGTTACTAGGAATCAGGATAACGACAATCATTTCTAAATTACTTTATTTTGCCGAAAGCAACATTTCAATGATAATTTTTTGTTATCACAACTAAATTCCCCATTTATCGTTTGCGTGATTTTGTCGAAAACGACTGCAGATAAGTGTAAGAAAAAAACTGCAGATATATGTGTAACATTTGTTTTACAGATGAGTGTACAATTTTTTTGAATGGAGCTTTGAATAGGCATAATTGCCGTTACTGGGATGACAGTAACCCATATTTATTCCGTGAGGTTCATTCCCAGGCCCCTCAAAAAATAAACGTCTGGTGTGGCATATTAGGAAGTCATATCATAGGACCACTTTTCATTTCTGGAAATTTTAATGGTGAAATGTACCTAAACATGCTTGAAGACGCAATTGATCCTTTCATCGCACAAATAATAGAAAATGACCAAAATCATAATGCTGATCGGCTTCATTTCCAGCAAGATGGAGCACCTCCGCACTATTTTGTTCCTGTACGAGAATTTTTAGATAACCGGTTCCCCGGGCAGTGGATTGGCAGGAGAGGCCCAATGGAATGGCCTGCCAGGTCACCTGATTTATCGCCTTTGGACGTTTTTCTGTGGGGACACTTGAAAAATAAATGTTTTGCTACGAAGCCCGAGTCCATAGAAGATATTCGCCAACGGATTATAGCAGAGTGCCGAAGCATAACACCTGATATGCTACAAAATATTAGACATAGATTTGAACAAAGTCTGTATTATTGTATGGAAGCAAATGGGTCACAATTTGAACACTTGTTGAAGTAACATTTCAATAGATCAATTTAATAGCTTGTTTTTTTTACAAAGCACTATTACAAGTAACAAATATTGAAACGTACTAAGTACTACTTGTACATGTTTTAATTCCTAGTAACCAAAACTTATTTGTGTATTTCATTAATACCAACATTATCGGGTTCATGTTCTTGAAGCCGTTTTCGCATTACCTGCTTCAGTAAATTTCAACAAATAGGGTATCATTGGGAAGATAATTTTGTGCCCGTTCAAATGACCACGTGTCCGAGCATTTTTGCTTGCAATTCCACAAAAAGGATAAAAGCTAGGTGCATACTTTTCGTTGGACCACTCTGTATATATAACAATACTCATTTTAAAACTTTCAATTCTGTAATTTCAGAAATAATTTTGACTGACGTTTCTATAACCACAGTTGCATTATAACAAAATCATAGTAGCCGTGAGCGCGTATGTTATCACAAGGTGTGGTCATAGTATATTAGTCATAGTACAGACAGTTTGCTCTATGCAGGTTTTGATTATGGAGTTTTTCGCGGGAAAACATTATTTGTTTAGCTGCTAACATTAATACAAAATAATAATAAATATGTTACTGTTTGAAACGTATTGACAATCTTACAGAACATCTGCTGAATATGTAGTGGGTTTGAACATTTATGTTTGTCATGATGACAGTACGTTGAAGTAGAATGACAGATGAGTGCATAAAAACTTTATTGCACTAGTACAATAAAGAACTTCTTTTTCCATAAAATATAGTTTAATAAAGTTTTGCTTTCGATATATAGGGTATAGGGTATTGTCTCTAATGAATTATGTATTGTTATGATGTTATATTAATATTTATAATGAAGATTTGACTTAAAGGAAGCTTAATATGAAAAATAAAATTCCATTCGTACATAACAGCAATATATCAATTGTCAAATGTCAAATATTTGGCACATATCCACTCATCAATTTCGCTCAAGATAATTTCCGGAAATTTTTTGTGTTGCTATGACATCTAAACAAACACCAAATTTTTGATTCGCTTAAATGGTAAGGTGTAAAAGTTTCAAGTTTATTTTATTTTGTACGTTTTAACATAAGGGTTTATTTTATTATCTGTTTTAATACATGCGCGTTTCTCGGCACTCACGTCACTATATACATACCTACATACAGGTCAAGTTACGAAAATTAGGTGAATTATCATACGACCTCTTGCAGAGTGTTTGTACACTACTATCAACCAATCACATGAAGTTTGAATGCTGTTTGCCATACAGATATCATGTTACCACTTACCTCATCAAGATGGAAGAGCTGAACATAAAATTCAGAATGGATTATTTGACAATGCTCTTCGTTTTCTGATTGTATAAAATTGAAATCCCGAGAAATTTGTTAATACTTCGTTATTTTGATTTGTGAAATGTAAAGAAGAAAAAGAACGACTTTTTTATATGTTATCATCTTACTTCCATATAAGACTGTTGCTTTTCTTATTTGGCTTCATCTTATATATATATATATATATATATATATATATATATATATATATATTATATTTGCAATGTTCAAATTAGGGTAAAATGAACCTAAACCTAAAATGTTTTGAATGAAAGCGTTTGGCAAACCGCGTTGTAGACAACACATTGAAGCGCCGACTCTATTCTATTTGCATTGTTTTGCTGTACAGCAAAACGTTTTACATGAAAGCGTTTTAAGGCGTTTTTTATTTTTCGGTGTGTTTTCAGCCTTAGAAAACAACAGATTTCAAAAAAATTCAGAATTGTTCATGATTCCATCTCCCATCTGAAACTCATGACTGCACTGCATTGATACTGATAACCTCTCGATCGTGCCCCGAATATATTGGCCACCCCTCGTACACGTTATCTCCCGAACTAGCTATCAAAAATTTGTTGCCATGCCCGACAAAGCTACAAAGGATTCAATAATTAGGGCTTCTCAATGCCACAACGCGGATAATTCGGAAATAAAGTATAGTGTGTAACGTTTGCAACAAAAGATGAATGAAAGTTCCGGCCCTCCCATACAAATCTGAATAAATCTCGTAGGAAAGGGGTGGCGCAACGACCCCTGTGGTCCTGTGAACTAGAAAAAGAGGGGTATGAGAGAAGTATTTGGTCGAGGATGGGTGCACGATGGTTAAAAGGACAAAAATGATTATTTGTTTGAAATTTATGTTTCAGTATTTGAAATCAATAAATATTTCAACAATGGTGCAATTGGAAATACTTGATGAAAGAGCACAATGTCTAATAGAAAAGAAATGATGACCTTTCGCCAAGTATCCAACTCATTTCACTGTGGATTCAGGGTCAGGGTAATATTGTCGGACAAATTATTTGGGGCATTCCAGTTGTCCGACAGTCCTAAAAGTTAACGGGAGTCCTAAATAAAAATGCCCTGCTACCGAGAATTGCCGCAAATCGCATATTGTTCAACTCGACCTAAAGAAAACATAAAAGAAGTATTAACGTCCTTCTCTATTCTCTTTAAGAGCCCATTAAAAACATACACAACTATTAATTATTCTGCAGAATGCTGGCATCAATCATTTTCATGAACTCTAGGAATCTTGAAAAACTCGTACAATAAATATCAGGTATTTTAGTATTTCCTTGGTTTCTTATGATTACAATTGAATTCCTCAAGTTTCTTATAATTTTAGTTTATTTTTAATATTATCTTTTTCCATATTATATAATATGATTTAAATAAATAAATGAAACGAAATTAGTACTAAATATAAAACAACAACAAAAATGAATTGTCGCTCCGGGGCCACTTGATTGATTCCAGTGGAGTATTTGCTTTTTCAGCTGCAGGAAAACCCGGAAAACCTTGCAGCACCGTATCATCTGAAGATCCCAATCTGCCAATGTCCTCTTTCTCATAAAATGTAGGGCGTCTCCAAAGGCTCCAATAAATTCAAGACATCGTCAGAACATTCAGTGACAGAACTACCATCAAACTTAAACCAGTAATGACCACATTCAACGCCAGAACCACAATGGACAATGACTGCCTAAAGATTATAATAGTGGTCCGCTAGATTAAGGTGTTCATCTATTTCGAACTTTCGCAAAAGTTTGGTGCTTCCGCCGGTCGAGTCGTGTTTGAAGAGCATCAGTGTTATTATTAGATTGACTGGTGCCTCAGCTATACTTATTATCTTATAATTATCAGTCAGTTTGGCGCATATTCTGCAATTCCGATCATCACCAGTTGAAAGTTCTATTTCCAGATGATGACACAGTAAGCTTTGCACGGACTGGTTATCAGTCATATCAGGAAATGCCAGTTGAAGCTCCAGAAAGTCACATACGTTTTTGCTAACTCTTGAACATGTACTACAACGTAAACTAGTGAGGATTTTTTCAGCAAAAGATCCACAAACACAAGACGAGATAGATTGTACGTAATCATTCAATCCAGAGCGGTCAGGAGCATCGATTTTGTTATTTTCCGCTCACGGAGTGTATTCAACAAGAACCCCAAGAATTCGGAACACTCCTCTTGTTGTCCTAACAAGTATCTAGTGGACTTCAAGGACTTCAAGGAAAATCGGTTGGTGGAAAAGATGATAGATTCTTACGAAACTGTAGCTGCGCATGCACCTATTCATGCATTGAGTTTTGAGAATAAGTCTTATATTATCTACCAATTGTTCGTAATAATATTACTTAATGTGTGACTAATCAGGCTCATCACGATCTCATCTTAAGATCAGTTTCTCTCAATTTGTTAAAATTTTATTATATTGCTATTGTAATAAACTTAAACTCAATAAGTTTAATAAACTCATACTCGATGAACGCAAAGTCAATAAACTCAATGTTGTCTGGTCCAGGTCCTTTGTTCTTCAGTTTCCATGAAATCGTAATAACAAATCTGAAATAAATATGTATAATGAGCCAACTTCAATCAGAAATGTGGTGTTGCAAACAATAATCTATGAAACTTATGAACTTATATACATAAACCCGCTGCACAAAATGCCGTTCGTTTTTTAGGGTGTAGACAATACTTTTCACATTATAGTAAATAATGGTGTCGGAGGGTATTTCCTCCAACATTTACATTTAATAAATCACAGAATCAGGCTTTCCAGGTAAACTATTCATTATTCGAGAAGGTAACAAAGAAACGAATTATGGGTTTCAATTTTTGTTACTGAAGGCGTGGATAATGTTAGGTTATGTATCGAAACTAATGAATTTCATAGTATGAATGGGGGTGGATATTTCTCGTGAAGTTTTGCTCAAAAATATTCTTCTGAGAGTTCACAGTCGATTATATTATTGGTCTCGAGAATATTTATTGATTTATTGGTGACCACCAAGGCCCCTCAAAAACTCATACAAATCGTTTTTCGTAGTTTTTTGGTGTACTATTCTCAATTTCGTTATCAATTGTAGTACCTTTTTCTTAGTTTGGAGGTTTCTTCAATCATCAACAAACAAATAAGTTCGAAAAAATCATCCCTAAATACTCCATATCGGTAGTAGAAATTTTCCCCTTCTGTTATAATTTTTTCTTTCATTCCTACCATCACTCTTCTGGTTTTCATGATTCAGGCATTAAAGAATTCATTCCTTTTAGAATAATTGATACTTATCGATATCATGAGGAATATTGACAAGAATATTGATGAACATCACGATCATACACAATGTTCTCGAATTCTAAATGATGATATTTACACCTCGAGTAGATATCGTGATAAAAGCCCATAAAATGTATATATTTCAATAACATATCCTATTAAGTTAATCTCCAGACTTGTTGAATGCTTTTTATTACAGTCTTCAAATTGAATAATGATTTAATTGAATCGCGTGTTGATGGAAGAAAGTGGCGCTCTTTTTCGGTGAATTTGTTTATTTGACTCATGCCGAAAATTAACATGAGGCCTAATTGAACGAGGATAAGTATGGAGAAGTTAATACGGCAATGTTAATTGGTGATGAAACAAAGACAGAACCTGAGAGTTTTCTGAAGAGAGATGGAATTATTTGAAATATTTTTTCCACTTTTTTCCCTTTCAAATTATGGCAAGTATACAGTAGAAAATAACTACATCCCTGGTTAATGCCACAGCGGATATTAAATTACTTCTAACGATATTAGGTGGAAGATACCTCCTGTAACACACAGACGAGCAGATTTTGACATGGGCGGAACATAATGAGCAACTGTATACTAGTTTCGAGGTATCTCACTGTCTTCAGTACAGGGTAGGTTGGACTACATTTGATAGTTGTCCTCGTTCACTGCTTTGGATTACGATGCGATGGATTCCGTCGCACAAAGGGGTATTTGATCTAAAAAGTTGACCAAAATTATGGATGTCACCACATTTTTCGTTCAAAAGCTTAAAATAATTAAAGATATCATGAGGAAATTCATTACAAGGATATATAGAGTATTAACTCGGAAGTTATGAAAATATTAATAATAATAAAAAATATTCATTCATCTTCGGACTATCATCTATATGGACATCAGGCTCATCACGATCTCATCTTGAGATCAGTTTCTCTCAATTTGTTAAAATTTTATTATATTGCTATTGTAATAAACAAAATAATTGACTCAATAAACTCAAACTCAATAAATTTAATAAACTCAAACTCGATGAACGCAAAGTCAATAAACTCAATGTTGTCTGGTCCAGGTCCTTTGTTCTTCAGATATATCATCGGTATCCTCTGTTTGCTTGCTTCTAATTCGTAAGGTTATTTGATATATCGAAATGAAGTAACATTTCTATGGCATCATCGCTAAATGAAAACATTTTGCTTATCGACTTGGGTTGCAAATTCGTTATAAAAAGATCTGATTAATTGAATCATTTTACTGTCGACATTTTTTTATCACGCATCTTCCATTCATTTCGAACTTCTTTGGGTTACATTTCTAACGATAGTCTCTTTTATTCAACTTATCGAAGAGACAATTTGATCATCTCAACCAATACGTGAATGACGTCCTCTTGTAGAAAAAACTCAACAAAAAATTGCAGTCAGCGGATGGTTGAATATCTTCATAAATTATTCATTGATAATAATACACCTTTTGGATTATTCCATATCATTATGGTGATCTTCAGTAATTCCAAATTACACGAATTTGACGCTGAATCGAATCGTATCCATTTATCAAATTTGTTCTGAATCATTTGCCTTCTTTTTCTACACGAATCGTCTTCCCAGCGTCTAACCAATAAAGAAACATTAATAAGCACAGAGAAATATTGTGATAAATTCCAATTATCAATTAGAAACGAGCATCTTGTCTAGGTGAGGAATTTTAATAGTTGTTTTATTAACGTTTCGATATGAAATCAAATTTAGTAGTGTCATAAAAACAGTCGCTACAAAGTTCAGGATTGGAGAATGGACTTGGTTGTTTATGATTGATTATGAAAGGGATATCAGAAAGGAGAAAATCCGCTTTTACTGGGTTTTACTGGGTTTGTCGTCAAGAAAATCAGAACAACATTATACTGATAACAGACCATTCGGTCTGTTTTCACTCTCAGGCACGTTGCTATGGATATACATATAAACTGCCAATCGAGTCTCTGCAATAAAAAAAATTAACTAAACTTTTAATAGTTTTGAATTTTTTCGCAACAGGCAGCTAGCAAACAACAGTAGCCTTGAAAAATCTACATTTTCCAACCGATTGAAATGATTTGTTTTTCATTAGGTAGACATTCAAAAACTCTACTAGGACACCAAATTTAATGAATAAATCTCCATTTCCAGGGCCAACTAATCTGATTTTTCAATGTTAAAAATCTAAAAAAATTACTAGCGATTTTTTTAGAAAAATTCTGACTACACCACTGCTTTCGCGATATTTTGAAATGGTTTATATGTTAATTACGTTGAAATGTGCCAATCAATAAAAAAGTTAAAAAAAGAGAATGAAATTTGAAAAATATGCCGCTTAATCAACTCATCAATTCAATTTCAGCACTTTTATCAAAATTCGGAATACACTGCTGTATTCCGGAAGTCTCGATATATCTCTGGCCAAAATTTCATCGAAATCTGTTCATAAATGAGAAAATCATAAGAAAATAAAATTTGAAAAACATGTTGATGGAATTTCAGGAAAATGTAATTTCATCTCATAATTTTTCATTTTCTTTATTTATCAACAGATTTCGATGAAATTACAGTCAGTGATATTTTGAGACTCCCTGAATCCAGTGGTGTAGTCAAAGTTCTGATAAAAGTTTTCAAATTCAATTGGTGAGTTGATTAAACGGCATATTTTTAAAATTTTCTTAACTTATAACTTTTTCATTTATTGACGCATTTTAACGTTATTCACATATGAACCATTTGAAAATGTCGCAAATCCAGTGGTGTAGTTGGAATTTTTATAAAAAAATCGCTAGTAATTTTTTTAAATTTTTTTGACCTTGAATAATCATATTAATTGGAAATTTATTGAAACCGCCTATATCGAAGTCAATGGTGCCTTCAGTCAACCGAGCGTGGAAATTAAAAACGTATGGAGACCGCTAATGGACTCTTTTGGAGGGAGAATTAGCGCGAAAGCACGCGCACCACAAGACCGCGCGTAATTACAACGTAATAAAAATCTCGCGAGCCCTCACAAAGCCACGCTTTTTGCTAGTTATCAATGATAAGAAACCCTGCAACCCCATTTCTACGGCACTGACCCAGTCAGAATGTTCGTTTTGCGCAAACCACCGATAATTTGTTGGGTAATTTGAGTCCATGAATGGAAAGAAATGAATTTTCTACAATGGCCACGTCGTGTATGAGCTCCAAAGAAAGGGTGTGATTCGAGGAAACAGACAGGATGATGTATGCATTCTGAGACAGAACGGACGAGTATAAGCGTTGTTGCAGGCCTGGACTGGCCAGGTCCGAAGGTCCGCGATCGCGGAGGGCCCCCACATGACGTACAAAAAAATGTTTTGTCTTGTTAGAAGTTATTTTGCGTCCTCGGTAATGTTTTGTTTACATTTTCCAAAAGTATAACACGCCCATCAAGATTTATTTTATGATTTGAACAAAAATAAAATAATAGATGAAGTAGCTTTAACAAGTAAGTTGCTCACAGAGAAGCTGCTATTTTAGGGCAAGAGGAGTGAAATGTCGAATCATCTCAGTTAAGTTAAGCCCCTTCTATTCTAGTATAACAACATTGTAAACTGTTAAATACACAAAATTCAAGTATTAATTTTCTAATCCCTAAAATCCGTTTGTAATTATTTTCATCACACGAATAATTTTGACATAATTCATCAATACTTTGGTGCTAAAAAATATATATAATTGAACTTCATTGTAATTATTGACAGTTCTATACCATGTGTTTTTTAGTATTGTGATATCCTAAAAATACTGTGAATTTCTTATTATAATGAGTAATAAAGTCAATAAAAGTCAAAAATCATAATATTTGTATGCAAACCCAGCTGAATTACTTCTTTATAAGTACCAAAATAGCGTAAAAAAAATCGTTATCATTGTTTTCAAGCGCCTAATTTCCCCCCTCCCCCGGTATGGGGCCCCTTCACAAGTTTTAGCTGAGGGCCCCAAATGGTTCCAGTCCGGGCCTGCGTTGTTGTGTATGAAAACCCGTGTACAAAACGTACATTATGGGCACCGAAGTTTTTTCTTCGGCTCTTGTTTTCGAGTTCGAGACCACCTTGTCAGAGGGTTTAACCGTGCGACTGTTTCACAGTCATAATTTGTTACCTGTTGTGTTAACTAGAAACGTGAATCGATGTTTAATGAAGTCGATAAATATTATTACTTATATTACTTTTCCAAAAGGTTTAATGTGACTTTTTTTTCATCTTTGAATCACTCGATGTTGTGGTAGGTACCTCAAGGATCCATGATGGGACCTGTCCTTTCCTTTTATATTTATTGACGATATACTAAATACATTCTTTTTCAACTAGAGGGAATCAAGGAACTAATTGAATAGGGTAGACAGGTTTGCCTGTCAGGTGACAAGTGACGAAAATTTCATATAATCATGTCCCACACGGCTTGGTTTTGGAGATACAGGGTGACGAAAATAAATTTTATTCAAGATTTTTTGGAGTAAACTTCGACATTTTCGATAATAATCAGTTCAAATTGTGATCGGGAAATCATCCAATATCTGTTTTCTCAAAAATGCATAAACTTAATTATATTTCACCTAAGTTATCACTTTAGCAAACTTTCATTGAGAGAATACAATTTCAAATTTTAAATTGATATTGAAAACTGTACTTTCCCCAATCGTTCAAGAAACACCTCGTATCCTGGTGTAAAACACTGTTAACGAGTCGAATATCTTGAACTATAAAATAAAGGCATTATCATTTACCACCAACTATGGCGCATCTCAAAATGGATGCTAAAATCTAATCACTTTAAGTTTCTACCTTTTAGCAATTTGTTAATTTTATTCCAATGGAAGTGAACGGTACCTACTATTAAAACAATATACTTGAACGTAAGTATAAATACATTTTCAATACTTGAAATAAACAGATCAAGATAAAAGATAAGGTGTGAACAACTTGGAGAAAAAAATGCAGTTGTACACTTCTTTAAGAGTTGGCTATTATAATTATAAATGTGGTTGCATGATTTTTCATATATTCATTCAAAGGTAGGAAAACAAGTTGAAGTTTAATTAAAATGTGTACAGGGGGGTTTTGAGTTTTGCGCCCGAGCATTAGCAAAGGCTGGCAAAATACAGAGTGTTAATGCATAAGACGATCAACCCTTGAAAGCTTTGAAGAAAAATCTCATAACAATATATCTTTATTTCTGAAATACAGTTTGTGAAAAAATAATAATATAGTAATGTAGTATAGTAATATTATAGTAATTTTAAACATGTATTTGAAATTGTTAAATCAATTTGAATGTCAACAGATACTAGACATAATAATTGGGAATAAGGAGATTTAGGAGGGTTTCAATCTGTCAGGATGAGGTTTCATAGTTTTTTTGGTTATGGAATAACCAAGGATGTTGATTCAGATATTCAGAAAACAGAAGGTTCGGGTCTTTTTGTTTTCTATTCATACCACAAATAGTGACATTGTCCAGATAGGCGAAAGTATTTTTCAACTTTATTATTATTATTATTATTATTATTATTATTAATCAACATTATGTCAAGTTAACAATGAGAGTAAAATCAACAAATTAATACAGAGTATCCTAGATGGAAATAATCCATTTATTAACACTTGCAGTGCTGGTAAACCCTGTTCTATTTTTAGTATACTGTCACGAAAATTCAAACTTCAAAACGGCTGGCGCCATCTAGTGGAGAATAGCAGTAATAGCGGTGGAGCGAGTGGTCCCTAGACTGGAAGCGGATGGAACATTTTCAGAAATCTCTGGATTGGACGAGGAGAAATGTTTCCGACTATATAAGAACGTGTCACACGCCGCCTGGGAAGTATTGAAGTTTTGGATGATTTCAATTGTTGAAATAAATATAGCCCAGTGATTGTGGTTACATATAGTTAGTGTTGTATATAAATTAGCGTATTGAATAAAGAATTTTAAGGTGAAATTGTAAAAGTCCTCTACAATAAGTACCTAGTTAATTTGCTTTATGTTTGACCTTTTTTCCAGTACGATTGGGTTTTGAGACAAGAATCGATTGTAGCACCACCAAACTTGGTATGCTAGTAGTTGGAACCATGATAAACACGAAAAAAAAAATGTTTAGCAAAATTAGAAGTAGAACATATTTCTCATAAAACGTGATTGAACGTCGACATCAAATTTCAGGTTCACCCTTACCGCCGCTGAATGTTCTGGCGGAGCCGAATATCTGATTGGTCCTAACTCTGCTAAAAATGATCGGAGAAGGAAAAGGAAAAGTTCATATCGTTTCTGAAGACTCATACTTTCTCATGCCAATATAATATGCGAGTATTTGAGTACCTAAAATGTGTTTTGTCGCACTTCACGGAGATGTTTGCGGATGATCCGAAAATCATGAATAATTTAGTAAATATGGAATTATTATACTGAAGCAGCAACCCATACCCTCTTTGGACTATATGCAACAATTTCAAAGTAGTGTGACAGGTTCCACTTATACATGCCAAAAAAAAACTTTGTTTTACTCCTGCCTCATTTTCAACTTACCAATATAATCGGCATTCTCTTCACTAAATTTTGAAAACAATCGCTTATTCATATCCTGCATATATATATATTCAATAACACTATTCTGAAGTGCAAACCTCAAGCTCAAAATCACATACTTAGGATGTGTATGAGCGATTATTTTCAACATTAACTGAAGAAATTGTTGAAAACTGAGGCAGGAGTAAAACCCAGTGTTTTCTTTGGCATGAATAAGTGAGACTTGTCTCACTAGTCTAAAATCATTGCATATGGTCCAAAGAGGGTACTGATTCCTGCTTCAGTATAATTATTTCATATCAACTAAAATATCCATGACTTTCGGATCCTCCGTAAATATTGTAGAAGAGTTATGTGAAGTGGGACAAAACAAATTTCAGGTTCTTAGATACTTACATGTTATATTTGCATGAGGAAGTAGAAGTCTTCAGGAACGATAGGCACATTTTCTTTTCCTTGTACTATAATTTTTAGCAAAGTTATGCCAATAGTTATTTATGCAACAAGTGCAAAAAGTGGGTGTTTATTGACGTGTTGTCCAACTCGGCCTGATGGCCTCGTTGGATAATTTCACGTCGAGTGCAATAAACTCTTTTTGCACGAGTTTCATACAATATTTTTTCTACGTTCATGCAAAAACCAGAAAATGTTTCATTTAGGTGGCACTAAACTGTAAGGAAGACATTGTTTGTTTAAATCTATCCGCTAAAAGTAATTCAAAAACATTTTGTGTAATTCAGATGATATTCGAAAGAAAACATTTTATTTTTAACAAATTGCATTTTCTAGTAATTTCATAGCCCATTACATAATGAATATGATAAAGCATAATACAATCTCACAGAAAATGGGCTAAATTTGGCGTCGATTTGAAAGTTTATGTCTGTCATGATGACAGAACGCTATAGTAGAATGCCAGATGAGTGCAATAAAGTCTTTAGAGACAGTTTTTCCACCAAATATAGTTCAATAAAGTTTTGTTTTTTGGATGAACGTAGAAAAATCTAATTTTCGGCCCTGCCTGAACTTGCAGTGGCGGGTTAGCCTCAACATGAAACGTGACGTCGGCGTTAAACCACGTTTTCTGAGAAAACGAGCGTATTTCATGAGGTATTACTGAAAATCATTCTTGTGGAGAATTGAATTATCTCTCAACCTATCAAAATCGTTTTTTGATAAATCTTAAATTTTCTGAAATACCAACAAAAAAAAATTATATTTTTTTTTAAATGAAATTTTGTTTAGGATCCACCCTTGATTTTTTGCTAAACAATTTTTTTTCTAATACAACATGATGTCTAAATGTCATGTGCCGAGTTTCAGAGAGTGCTACAATTCATTCTTCACTTTTTGCTCGAGTTTGTCCGTCGTTACTGACTTATACAAATTCCACCGATTCTTTTCGATGCAGATATGCACGTCAATTTTCACAAAGTTTCCGCATTGTCCCTGAGCTGCCCACTTCTGCAGCAGTCTATGCAGAAGACGTTGTACGACGCAATAAAAAAGTGCAGACCCCACGTATGTTGGACAGGACGAAGTGGACAGGCAAGAGAATTAACTGTAAAGCAAAACAAATAATCTCCGTCGAGCATTATAAACATTGCGTAGCCCTTAGCACGACTATAAATTTTCTCTTTTATTTTAATCAATAATCTGATGTGTGCTCAGGAGAATTGTTGCTGGAGGCCGATAGAGAATTTGCATCCGACCAACAAGAGTAACTTCTCGGCTCGAGGGTATTATTGATTGTTTGAATAGCTTTTGCTCCTTCTATGACGGGAACGATGTGGTCGAGGCTTCTGAAAAACTAGTAATAGTCCAGTTCCTTTAATTAGAGTCAGAAAAGGATCAAAATTCCTTGAACGGCCGAAATGCTCAATTTGGAAAACCCGCTCTCTTTATGTACTCGTACGTTTCGGCAACAATTTTGACATAATCAGGAGCACAGCACTACTGAAGATCAAAGGCGTCGCCAAGGAATAAATTCCGCATCGCATGACAAAACGACTTCCAAAGTGTAACGCTTCATGCTCACGACTGGTAAGGCGTTCACATTTTTTATCCTCCATAATATTGCCCCATTGCCCCCCCTTAGTCATAAGCTGGCGACGTCCTTGCTGAAAATTCAGTTACATAAAGTTCAGTAACTTGGATGCGATATACCAACAGAGCACTGTCAGATGACGTCACAACATGGCGGTGATTAGCTGATGGGGGGAATTTGAGTTTGGAAAGAAAATTGTTTTTGCGGTGTTTACTAGTAATAGTACATTGTTTACCGGGTAGGAAAAGCTTAACATTCCTGGGCGACTGTGAAGATTGCTAGCAACACAGAGTCCAGGAATGTGGCTTTTCCTACGAGGTAAACATACTATTTTTCCGCAAATCGTTAAAAATTCGACAGATATTGATTGATTTAAAAAAAAACGCGATAATTTTATTCCCAAATAAATGGTGCTTTGAAATTCCTAATAAAATTACTTGGGCTACTATGGAAACGTATTGAGGTTGAATTGTCAAACTTGACGTTTATAAATTTAATTGCTGGTGTTCTCGAAAGTAAAATGATAAGTGATAAGTGAAATTTCCATTCCTGGGACTCCTCCAGAGCTGGTTGAGGCAGTGAATACTGCTTCATTAGAATTATTGCCAAAGAAATCAAGAGAAAAGTACGAAAATGCATACAGACGTTTTATGGATTATCGCATGAGTAAAAATACGAGTTCTTTCTCAGAAAATGTTGTAATAGCATA
The DNA here is from genome assembly GCA_958298965.1 of Chrysolina haemoptera. Lineage (NCBI taxonomy): Eukaryota > Metazoa > Arthropoda > Insecta > Coleoptera > Chrysomelidae > Chrysolina > Chrysolina haemoptera. The sequence goes on from OY282600.1 coordinate 2,601,921, forward strand.
CTTCCTAGACCTTTGTTTAAAGATGAAATCTTCAACATTATGGGCCAATTATTCAATGCTGAAGTCAACCCTTGCAATTAAACACAATGTAGATATATCTACATACTCAAAACTTCGTTCTTTATTGAAACGGCAAGCTCAAGGTTATAGGCAAAGAAATCTAAGATTTTAACGAAGGAAGAAATTGAAAAATTTATCCAGGAAGCTCCAGATAAAGAAAATTTAATGATTAAGGTAATTTACAAGGTTTTAATTTCTATTTAGATTATACCTACCTTTATTTATTTTTTAGGTGGCTGTAATATTTGGTATTTCTGGGGCCTGTAGAATGGATGAGTTAGTCCGAATGACTGTACACGATATAGAAGACCTAGAATCTAAGCTTTTAATCAGCATACCTGATTCGAAAACCAACAAACCAAGATCATTTGTAATTAATCAGATCTACTTGAATGTTTATCGAAAGTATGTTTCGTTAAGACCAGAAAATATGAACAGTGACCGATTTTTTTACGAAGTTTTACGAAGGAAGCTTGTAGTGACTTTTCATTTGAAAACTGAGAAAAACAGTGGAATTCCAATTTTGTATTTAGGTAATGTTTAATTTCTGTACATTACAGTGTACACCGGTATTGAAAGGGCTAGAACAAATAATTTTCAAAAATGAGCACATTTTGTATTAGTTTCAAATAAAAACTGTAAATTGAATGAATCTCGATATTGCACAGAACTTGAATAAAACTGATAATAGAAAAATGGTTATTCCTAGCCGTTTACCGTTGAAACCCCAAAGTGAAACCGACCCAAAAGTATCAATTTACCAGAATGTATCCGTTACTAAATCCACACAAACAAAGGGATAGAAGACACTAAAGCCGCGACTGGTTGTAGAAGATGAGCAACAAGCATTCTGTATTTAGGGTCCGTGATAGCGGTAAAACATAAAAATAGGACAAACTCCGTTTGAGGATTACGCCGACAAAAAGCCACCTGGAGCCCCGAATAACACGACCGCGCAGGACCGGGCTCAGCTGCTGCGAGCGCGATGATGATGAAGGAACAGATGGATTCTGCTAACAGAACAGGGTGATTGATTTGGCATGGAATAGGCCAGGGTCGATAATTTTTGACACCAAAAAAAATCAGAGCAGCATGGTATCCGTTGGAAAAATTTACCTTTCACAAAATTTATTTGTTTCTCACGAAATTTGGTGCAAACTTACCTTTTCATGTCCCAAGCACACATTCGACAAAAAAAATTGTCATTATGTAAAATTTTGAGCTATTTATTGAAATTTACACTCTGATTACTTGAAAAGTGTTGATTTCTTTGTCACATTGATGATTTAATAAATTGCAAATTGAAATATTACGAAAGCGAGAAAAAATCCGAAATTTCGACATAAATGTCGAAATTTCAACATTAAAGTCGAAGTGATTAAATTTTGACATAAAAGTCAAAATTTCGACATTAAACTCGAAATTTCAAAAAAAAGTCGAAATTTCGACGTTAAAGTCGAAGTGATAAAAAAAAATCTCTTGTGTCCTGCGCTTTCGTAGAGTTCAATTATCAAAACCATACAAAAATATCATTTTTGCAAGAGAAATGTTTATCTATCGAGAAAAACAGGGACAAAATAATGAAAACGCTAATGGAAAAGATTACAGTAAACACGTAGAAGAAGATGCCGCTGTTGATATAATAATCAAAACCTCTAAAATTCAGGAAGAACACCAATCCTACCTACTTTTCCTCGGATCTCACGATGTCCTCTGATCATCACAGGATTTTCCTTTTTGGTGGGAACCAACATAAAAAAGTTATAAAATATAAGTATAAGTACGTATTTTCATAAGAATAACGATTTTTTTATTTGAATGCAGTAACTGAATCATGAATATTATGATTCGCTCTTCTCAACTTATCTTAACCAGTTTTCTTGCTGATTATAGGTAGGTATACCCATATATTTTTCATTATTTCATCAAATTTGTATTTTTTTTGGGGGCGTTTTCCTCGTACATATTGAAATTTCAGATTCAGTTTGGATATTTTTTTTCTTTAAAACTGTTTTGCCACTTACCAACTTCATCGAAATTTAGGGACTTCCAAAATTTGACAGGAGTAAAATGAATAATTTTTAGTAACAAAATTCATTCCGAATAATAATCATGAATAACTTTGGAAAGAAATATGTGAAAATGAACCCCGTATCTGTCCCCATCTCTTGACTAATAGCTAAACTATTTCTGAAGCACGGTACAAAAATCGTACAGAACGCTATATGCGATGGTATTCAACTCAGTTTGGTAATATTGTAGTTGAGTTTCCAATTGCTAGATGGCAAAAGTAGTGACATAATTGAAATTTGGATTATAACATTGGATTAGATTTGATATTGAGATATACTTATTATTTCAAAACTCAAAATGTACGACGATGTTGAATTCAATACATAACTCACAACGAATAAAATTGTTTTGCCAGTTACCAACTCCATCGAAATTTAGGGACTTCCAAAATTTGACAAGAGTAAAATGAATAATTTCAAGTAACAAATGAAATTAATGCTATCTATAGTAGTAACAAGACTCATTCCGAATAATAACCATGAATAACTACGGGAAGAAATTTGTGAAAATGAACCCTTTGTCTGGTCCCATCTCTTGACTAATAGCTAAATTATTTCTGAAGCACGGTATGAAGACGATGTGTACTTTGAAATATCTTACAGAACGCTATATGCGATGGTATTCAACTTAATTTGGTAATATTGTAGTTGAGCTTCCAATTGCTAGATGGCAAAAGTAGTAGACGTAATTGAAATTTGGATTATAACAGTGAATTACATTTGATATTGAGATATATTTATTATTTCAAAACTCAAAATGTACGACGATGTTGAAGAACTAACTTAAATTCAATACATAACTCACAACGAATAAAATTGTTTTGCCAGTTACCAACTCCATCGAAATTTAGGGACTTCCAAAATTTGACAGGAGTAAAATGAATAATTTTAAGTAATGGATGAAATTAATGCTATCTTTAGTAGTAACAAGACTCATTTCGAATAAAAACCATGAATAACTATGGGAAGAAATTTGTGAAAATGAACCCTTTGTCTGGCCCCATCTCTTGACTAATAGCTAAACTATTTCTGAAGTACGGTATGAAGACGGTGTGTATTTTGAAATCTCTTACAGAACGCTATATTCGATGGTATTCAACTTAATTTGGTAATATTGTAGTTGAGCTTCCAATTGCTAGATGGCAAAAGTGGTAGACATAATTGAAATTTGGATTATAAGAGTGAATTACATTTGATATTGAAATCTATTCATTATTTCAATACTCAAAATGTTCGACGATGTTGAAGAACTAACTAAAAGTCAATGCATTATTTATCTCAAAGTTATAAGGTAATGTCAACCTCCAATTCAATATATCATATTTCTGTTTCCTTGTATTGCGCAGATAGACACATGATGAAATGTTCTTCTTGTTCACAGACAACGTTAAGAGCAAGCTACAATCCACCTTCATTGTTCGATTCCCTGAAAACAATAACGAAAATTACTATTTCCATTACAATTCCCAAATATGTTCAAGATCCATCTTCCAGTCAATAGCTGTACTACAGAACTGTAAAATAGCGAATGTTTGAGAATTCTGTTATGGTGTGTCTTTTGATTGATAGATGGCAGAAGTTGGATGAAAAAATAAAAATTACGTTTGTTGGGTTAAATAGATACACTGATCATTAAACCTATTGAGAGCTAGAGGAAGATGATTGCTAATTCCTCGACGGCTTCGGTAAAGCATTTGCTTTCACAGCTGCAAAGAAACCTGGAAAAACCTGCAACATCATCTGCAGAGTTGAAATTTATTGGTAAAATTTATGGTAAAATAAGATGTATCGTGAATCCAGAGTCTCCAAAAAGTCCAATTCGAAAAAAAATATTTTATTTTTCTACAAGTGCAAATATCTAATTTGTAAATTAATTAGATTTTTCAAAATTGCATGAAGTTCCTGATCGTGTACAAGGTTGCAAATATGTGAATGCATCAGAATAGATGTTTTCAAAATTTACAACAAAGTTGCCAAAAAAATAAATGTTCCGGTGAACGCAAAAGGTTGCAAATCTTTACAACTGTTCGGAATATTTTTCCGATGTATCTGTCAAGTTTGCAGAAGTCTGCAGAACTTTTAGAGTGTTCTCTTATAGTATATCAAAGAAAAACATTCCTAACTAGGTTATGTATGGTACTAGCGAGTTATGGATTATAACACACTAGTGTGTTATTTGATAGTTTACTTGTCTGAAATGACATTAATAATGACAGTCATAACTGTCATGTATATGTTCCGTTGTAATATTTCATCGAAGGCCATAAAAGCAACTATTATAACTGAAATAAAAAATGAAACTAATGAAAGGAGGTATTCATGAGTATTTTCAGTCGGAACAGAATAAATATTGGCTTCCGAGAATTGAAGCCATCCGACTTCGCTTCATTCTCCACTATTTTTTCCTCGAAAGAGAAGCCTCTCGTCAACAAACCCACGAGTGCCGAGTTTTTCTAGTTGTTTGCGACTAGACTTTTTTCGCGAAAGCGGCCGACCGCGACGGAAAACGCGACTCCAACGTGGAAAACGGAGAGAAAATCGCAGGCAAGTGCGAACGGGATATCCTCCTGAAAATTCAAGCGGATAGACCCGAATGAAAACCTGTTTTTCAGCGGCGTTCTTTATTGGAAAATATTTCAGTTTTCAGTTCGTGAATAATAGCTTCATATTTCGAAAACGGCACGGATGCCGGCCCTAATTGATATTCGAAAAATATTATTACGAATTTCTGGCAATGTTCGCTTTTCGGCCTGCTGATTACAATTTCGGGAGAGTGCAATTATCGAGGACTCGTGATGGAAAAATGGAATGATTAGAAAGGGTGGTGGAAGGGTACAGAGTATTTTGGTTTATTTTTTTTTTGTGAAAAGTTCAATTACATAACAGGTTACCAGATTACAGTTCGCCCTACTTTTAAATATAAATATACAGTCTGGTCCATAAAGTACCCCCCCCCCCCCTGTTAACTTTTGAACGGAGTGGAATTTTTCTTTGATTTTTTTTTTGGTTAAATGGTAATTCATAAGCTACTTTTTGACAATAATAAAGAAATTCTATCTTTCAAAATGGCGACCAGGCGCCATTTTGAAATATTTTTTAAACTGCATGGGGGTCGAGTCATACCTCATTCGATTCGTCTTTCAATTCTCTATTCGACAGCAAAATTTCAAACAAAAATATTGCTCCAAAACAAAATGGCGGTACATTATTTTAGAACACTCACAAGAGGATTCTTTCGAATAAATGGCTATTAAAGAGCTTTAGTGCAATATGTTTTCGTTTCTTCAAGAGCTTCTTGTCACTCAAAATGACAGATGGGTGCCATATTAGAAAAAAATTCAAATAAGTACCTAGATAAGTAGTGTAATACCTCGTTTTATTGAATCTCAGCAAATCTCAGAAATTATGTCCCATATGCAATTCTGAGGAACAGAGAACATTTGTAGATATCAAAAAATATGTTTTCATTTCAGTTGAGCTCGTTTAAAGCCATTTATTCAAAGAAATCGCGTATAAAATGTTTCTGAATAAAAATGCGAATTTTCACTTTCAGATTATTTCTTTTCAGATAGAGTTTTTTCACAAAATCTATCAGATGTAGTTCAATGTCCAGCGTGGCTTTAGCCGGGGAAGTAGTTGTTTTCTGTTAGATACTACAAATAAATCACATTTTTCAGTTTTCAATTTTCATGGAGAATATTCCCATTTTCAACATTACAAACAAAATTGAGCAAAAAAAAGTTTGAGATTCATTTGCACCCCAATTGATATTACAAGTAACATATTACGATCTTCGCAGATGATAATGCCACATTAATCTGGCATGGAAATAATATTTAACTACAAGCATACTATTTTGGCGTCTTTGACTATCCAGTACAGTACAACTGATTCGTATCAAATTATAACGTTTTTTTTTATATTTGAGAAAATATATTTTTCTCATAATCACTTATAGTCAAAAATGTTCTTCAAAATATGGATATTTCTCACATTTTGTCAGACATCATATAACTGTTAGTATCAATCGTCTGTCTCATTTCCAAAGACTATGTATTTCACAGTCATGTTCTACTTGGTTCGACCTCTAGCATGAAATGAATTATTTCACAATTTATTATATCGATATCGCTATGGATATTTTTCACGCAAAGCGAGGAGAAATTGTGAGAAAATATACCAGTCGCACGCCAGCACTATGGGAAAATTGTTCATATACTTTACCTTTATTACCTTTATTAATACAATATGATTATAGGTATAAAGTTTTTAACATTTATTGATGATTTTCCGAATGAGTTTTCAGACGTCCGAATGATTTGAAATTTGGCAGGTGTTCATAGTTCCGGTGACAATGCAATATGACATTTTTTTGTTATAAAAAAACAAAATGGCGGCTCCAAGATGGCGGACGAGATTTGTGATAATGGTCCGATTCCGTTCAAAATTGGTATATAAGGGTTTTCGGAGTCAGAGATTATGATTCGATTCAAAATTGGTCTGTGAGGTTTTTTTTGGGTCGTATATTTCGAATTTTCTGTCAAAATTCATAAATTAAATATGGCGGCTCCAAGATGTCATTATGGTCTGATTCGATTCAAAATTAGTGTGTGCAGGTTTTCGGGGTCAGGGATTATGAATTTTTCGTGAAAATTTATGAATTCAAGATGGCGGTCCAAGATGATGGACTCGTATTGTGATTATGGTCAGAATCGATTCAAAATTGGTATGGTTTTCGGGGTCGGAGATTTTGAGTTTTTAGTAAAAAAAATAATATTTTAAAATAACTGAAGACCACGCTTTACTTCCCATGGACTAAAAAGTAAAAATAATTGACAATTCAATTTCTCAAACGTAAAAAACGCTCGTAGGAAAAAATCTTATCCGCACTTAGTGCGCAAAAAAATCTTATCCGCCCGGCGTGCGGAAAAGTGTAACTTTACGCACGCAAATGTATGCAGAAAAGAGTAACTTTGCGCACGCAAATGTATGCAGAAATGTACTACTTTGCGCACGCTTGTAGGAAAAGTAAATTTTAATTGTATCGTATTCTTTCTGTTATTTGATTGTGATATTGTTGTAATTTTACCTTTTGCCACTTTATAGCAAAATAATGGATAAACTATAAACATTACTATTAGCATAATTATTATCAAACCCCACGGTCGCCTTTCCAAGCGGACAGCCACATTGTTATAGTTATAAAAATTTTTGTCCTGTTGAAATATGCACTTGAGATCCAGCATGCCATGCCTCCACAGAGACAGCAGTCAGCTATCGGCCGCCCTTAGATGGTGGGGCGAACGAAGTAGCCTCGTGGAACTTAAAAATGCCGCCGTGAGGAGCCGAATCGATACGAGGCCGGCGAATCACGCACGGTCACAAGATCGCGGAGGCAGCGCGATGCCACCTGAAGGTAACGCAGATGAAAATTTTAAAGGATGTGATGTAATATGGTTTTTGTAAAATTTTATGAATTTTTTATACTGAGAAGTCCATGTTAGTCTGATCGAAAGATGAGATCGACTAAATTTTCCTTCTTGACAGGGTTGATTAGTATAGTAGGTAGGTATATCTTCTTGACTTAACGCGATCCATATAAAGAAAACTAAAAGTAGTATAATTTTGAAGATTTGTAGTGATTTGTAAAGAAAACATTGAGAATTCAACTGAAATATTGTTGCTATTGAGACACTTCCAGTTTTTTCAGAGTGGCGTCATAGTTATTGTCAATAGTCCGGTATTTCACAAACATTTTGGATTATTTCCATAATTTTATGATTGATATTCATGTTTTATACCCCATACAATTCCAATTTATGTTCTGTTGATTGTGATGATTAATTACTATTATTATTATTTAAAATAAACCGTTTTTGAGTTTTTTTTCAGAAAAACTGACAAATGCAGCCTATCGAACATATAAATGTGAATTACAAAGTTTGTAATATGCAGTGACTGAATCATGAATATTAAAGTTAGAACAGATTAATCACCATAATCAAATCCACTGAATAATTTACAGTGTGTGCCTGAGAATCATTGCAAATTGCAATTTATCAAACGGAAACCCCCAGGTGTTCTTCTCATGATTCAATTCTATTATGAAACTGACTCTTAGTTCTTAGTGACTTTCTTATGCCACATTCTCAATGATTGCATAATTGGCTGTAGTTATACCCCTGTACAAAAAAGTTGAACAAAATTACATGACTAACTACAAACCAATAAGTTTGTTGTCAGCTTTTTTTGATTTATTTGAAATTATTAATGAGAATTGTGAATATTTTCAAATCACATGGTTCGCTTAATGATTTCCATGGCTTTCTCTGAAACAGCTTTATAGTTGGAATTCAACACTCAATTGAACAAGGCTCTGGTGTATGTAAAATTTTCATCGATCTTAGTTAGCGTTTGACTGTGTCAGAGCCGAGTTAATTTCTCGAGCCGTGGTGAGAAAATCGGCAACACCGCATGGAAAGCAATTTGACGTCCTACTCATTAATTCTTTAATGTGACTAAGGATACACTAAAAACAATTTTGTCTATTTTCCACGATAATTTTATATTTGTTGACTTGTTTCGGTCATTACACCATTTTCAAAACTAACTAGATTACATCCAAATCTGAATATTTATACCTACATTGCCTAAGCTAGGTTATACCTTAATTAGTAGCGGTATATCTATTCTCAGAATCAATATCAATAATAAATGTACGAAAACAATTAATTTGATAATGCAGGTATTGGGAATTGGGTTATAGGTTCAGGAGAGGGCTATTGTTTAAATCGAGTTGTTGGTTGAGGATAATAGAATTGGGGTTTTTCTTTGACTTGTTTATTTCCATAGATTCCAACAAATTCATCATCTTCCCTTTTTCGCATGTGTGCAGAATTTTTTTGTTGGAATCTATGGAAATAAACAAGTCAAAGAAAAACCCCAATTCTATTATCCTCAACGAACAACTCGATTTAAACAATAGCCCTCTCCTGAACCTATAACCCAATACCTGCATTATCAAATTAATTGTTTTTTTAATATTGATATTGATTCTGAGGATCGATATACCGCTACTAATTAAGGTATAACCTAGGTTAGGCAATTTAGGTATAAATATTCAGATTTGGATGTAATCTAGTTAGTTTTGAAAATGGTGTAATGACCGAAACTAGTCAACAAATATAAAATTATTGTGGAAAATAGACAAAATTGTTTTTAGTGTATCCTTAGTGAACATGAATTTCCACAAAATAAACAAGTCGTCAATCAAAGTCTTTAATGTGAATTTCTCGCCTTATTCGGAAAACTAGAAAAAAAAACATAAGATATTGAATTTTTAGAGAAACGAACGAAGATTAATGTGGTTCTTTATTTTTTTTCATTACAAACTAGAATCGCAATATATTCAATTTCTTATATATGGGAAATCTGCCAAGTTTGGTTTTTCTATGCCGTAAAATTCACATTTCGGGAGATTTTTCTTAACTTAAATAAATGATCCCTGATTTTTTTGAAATGATTTGGCAGTCATATGGGGCCTGATGTATTATGTTTTGTTCAATGCTTGTCGACAAAACTCCCATATGGTATAGGAAATTTGAAAAAAGGCTCATATTGTTTTATTTTATATCGAGTTCTTCAGTGCTGTTTAGAATAAAAATGCATTTCCTTTTGCATTGCATTTATTTACCTTTATCGATTTAAATATCCAAAAACATCCAGAAAACTTCAAAATAAAAAACTGTATTCGTTCCGACTTGAATTATACCAGAAAAGGCCTTGATAATTTTAGTAGATTTACATCTGAAAATGTTGTAGTGGCCACACTGAATAAGCACCACTGGAATCGTCCAAAACCGACAAAAGTGACACTAGTTTCAAAGCAAAAAATTTAGAGGTGGCATCATTGAATAGTGAACACTCCCCCAAAGTCCCCTATTCGCCTCTTTCCAGTACTCCCCTCCACACCCGCGTTACCCTTCCTCTCAATCATCTTCACTCCACCCGATTCAGTACCCGACCCGTCACGTGGTGCGCGCGCCAGCCAATGCTGGCACAAACCGACCCACCTCGACCGCGGCGCTTCGCATGCTGCCGTCCGAACTCCAGTCAACTTGCAGCGACTGGCGCGAACAGTCCATAACAGTCGCCATGGCAACCTTTACGTAGACGCCACGGTGAGTGAACAAACAGTGTTACGACAATGGAGGACCCTACGCAAGTGATGTTCACCGAGTTACCAGTGCCGATGCTGTCGACCGCGGTCCTGCTGCGGCACCATCACCACACGAGGTACCAGCCGTACCACTTGCCGCACCACCCGACCAGCAGGTTCCAAGTGCACGACTTCATCAGGCGACGGGAAGTCGTCGAAGAGCAACCCGAACCCGAGGAACTGGGCAAGAACCACATTTCGTGCCTGTACCCGGAGATCCTGGCGATCATCTTCAGTAACCTGGACGTGAGGGACAAGGGTAGGGCTGCTCAGGTGTGCGCTAGTTGGAGGGATGCCGCGTACAATAAGTCGGTGTGGAGGGGCGTGGAGGCCAAGCTGCACCTGAGGAGAGCGAACCCGTCGCTGTTCGCTTCGCTCGTGCGGCGCGGGATCAAGAGGGTTCAGGTGCTGTCGCTGAAGAGGTCGCTTCGGGACGTTATTCAAGGTGAGTGCTGGTTTTTGGAAGCAAATGGAAGAATACCCGGTCAGGGGATTCTGGGTCTAGTCAGGTATTGTGCAGAGGATACAACCATGATTTTTAGAGGGTTGTGTGGAATTCATGAACTCCTAGTTTGCCTAGCAACTTCCAGAGTTGATCATGTTTTTCAAACATTCAGACTGGCACGTAAATAATGCGTTGTTGTATATTAATCCAGTAACGACAGACAAACTCGAACATAAAGTGAAGAATGAATTGTAGTACTCTGAAACTCGACACACGATATCTCGACATCATGTATTATAAAAAAAAATTTTTACGAAAAAATCAGGGGTGGAACCCAAAAATGTTTTCACTTATATAATCTCCCTAGTGCTTGAATTATTGCCGGAAATAAATTTCCAGCAATTAATTCAAGCACGCGGGGGATTGGGTAAGAAAATTTCACACCAAAATATATTAAATTAATGGTTAATTTAACTGACTTGTAGATTATTCTGAGAGAAAACAAGTTGTGGGCCATGAATGGTTTTTGTTGATATAATGACAGTTACGCGTTGGTATTAGTGGCGGTGTTTGTATGTGAGAAAGGAAAATTCATTTTGCGACATTTTCAACCTAAAATTACATTGCACATCACGCAGAACTAAAATAGTTTTGACTGGTCCATGCGGATTGTCTATTGGGAAGTGATGTGGAAAGGAATTCTTGCAAATTTCAGCCGAGTATTCACGAAAAGATAAGTTGAATAAAATTGTTTCAAATATTAAGTTCATCAAGTCAAGCATAGATAGATTTGATTGATATACATTTTTTACCGATGGACCTATTCAACGTTGAAATGCAAGTTCTCAAAATATTTTCAGACACATTCAAAATATTTAGTGAATATATAATTATGAAATATTATCTCCTTTAATATGAAAAATAACATTTCATTTGTACATAAAAGCAAAATGTCAAATATTTGACAGAAAAATGTCCACTTATTAATTTCGCCCGGGTACCCAGGATGATAAAAATTTCCGCAAATTTTTTGGGTTGCCATGGCAAGTAAATAAAAACCAATTTTTTGATTGGCTGAAAAAGTGAGGTGTGAAATTTTCATTAAAAATAAAAATTCTTGTTATTTCAGAAAATACAACATTTATCAAAAAACGATTTCGATAGGTTGAGAGATAATTCAATTCTCCACAAGAATGATTTTCAGTAATACCTTATGAAATTCGCTCGTTTTCTCAGAAAACGTGGTTTAACACCGACGTCACATTTCATGCTCGCGCTAAACCGCGCTAACCCGCCACTACAAGTTCGGGCAGGGCCGAAAATTAGATTTGTCATAACTTTACTAAAAATAATAGTAGAAGGAAAAGAAAAAGTGCACATCGTTCCTGAACACTTCTACTTCCTCATGCAAATATAACATGTGAGTATCTGAGTACTTAAAATGTGTTTTGTCCCACTTCGCGTAACCCTTCTACGATATTTACGGAGGATCCGAAAGTCATGGATATTTAAGTTGATATGAAATAATTGTCCATATGCAACGATTTTAGACTAGTGAGACAAGTCTCACTTATACATGCCAAAGAAATAACTGGATTTTACTCCTGCCTCAGTTTTCAACTTACCCATAATCCCGGCAATTTCTTCAGTAAATGTCGAAAATAATCGCTCATACACATCCTACATAAAAAATGAAGTATGTGATTTCAAGCTTGAGGTTTGCAGAATATGAAATAAGCGATTATTTTCAACATTTAGTGAAGAGAATGCCGATTTTATGGGTAAGTTGAAAATGAGGCAGCAGTAAAAAAAAGTTTTTTTTTTGCATGTATAAGTGGGACCTGTCACACTACTTTAAAATTGTTGCATATAGTCCAAAGAGGGTATGGGTTGCTGCTTCAGTATAATAATTCCATATTTACTAAATTATTCATGATTTTCGAATCATCCGCAAACATCTCCGTGAAGTGCGACGAAACACATTTTAGGTACTCAAATACTCGCATATTATATTTGCTTGAGAAATTAGTAGTCTTCAGGAACGATATGAACTCTTCCCTCTCCGATCATTTTTAGCAGAGTTATGACCAATCAAATATTTGGCTCCGCCAGAACTTTCAGCGACGGGTAAGGGTGAACCTGAAATTTGATGGTGGCGTTCAATCATGATTTCTGAGAAAACGAGCGCATTTCATAAGAAAATACTAGGAATAATTTTTGTGGAAAATTGAATTGTTTTTCACCCTGTTCAGTTGTTTTTCACCCTGTTCAGTTGTTTTTCTGATAAATCATATACTTTCCAAGATTACAGCAAAAATCTATTTATATATTTTTAAACGAAAAAAAAAAAAGTTCTACCCCTGGTAAACAATTTTTTTCCGTATTTATCATGGTTCCAACTACTAGCATACCAAGTTTAGTGGTGCTTAAATCGATTCTTGTTTCAAAACCCATCAGTCGTACTGGATTATATATTATTTTTTGAGAAATAGTTTTGAGATGTCTAACAATCGTGTTTTAATAATGACAATGGCCACCTTTATACTGTGGACGAATTTGGTACTCTGACCAAGTTGACCATACCAAATTCAGACAAAGGAAATATGTTACTGCCTATTGACACCTTGAGGCCATGTGTCAGTAACCGGTTTGGTACTTATTTGGTTTGTTTGGGAATACAAACAATTATTGCCATGAAAGACGGCGGTAATCTGGGTAATAATAATAATAATAGTTATATCGTTTATTGCCCAACAGTTTCCCATTTACAGAGCAATTTTAAAAATGACAATACAAGATTAACGAAAAATTAATTAGTAGCACTAATTTCAAAATATGAATGAATGACCACCACAAGTCCTATCTGAATAGAAATAAAATAAAATGAAAAATAATAAAATTCGCAGATGCGTACGACTTTCATTCTTGAATTCACAAACACCACAAGAAAAATAAGTCACAAACACTAGAAAGTTTGTTTGCATTACCGCACATAAAATGTATTGGTGCCTTCAGCATTAGATATTAGTTTAATTCGGGTACTTGGACATTTAGGGCATTAGGTAGGTGTACCTATATAAGAATAAGAACGTATTTATACATCTTTCTTTAACCTTAGAACTTGATTATTTCTGTTCAGTTTTATTCAATGGCTGATAAAAGTAATAATTTTCTCATGTTCAGAAAGATACTTGGAGAAACTAAGAGAAACTAACGTTTTAACCTCGGTTTTAACACAATATGACAAATTATACTATGTTTGTGAGTTATGATTTGTAATTATTGAAATTAGGCATTCCAGAATCCTATAAATACAAGAACTCAAATGGAATCGTCATTCAAATTGCGACTTTCTACAAATTCAAGTATCAAGTGGATTCAATAATTTATACTTTAAATTCAATAATCCAACATTGTAAATGAAGTTCTTCGTTTTAAAAACACAAATTTTAGTGAAAATGATTTACCGATAATAAAATCGTAGAAAAAATACCTATAAATCACAAATTAAACTAACCTAATGGAAAGTTGGGAAAAAAAACACCTTTCATTTTATTATTTATTTATTTATTAGTAGATTTAAAATGAATTCCCGAAAGAACTGCTAAATATGGCATTTCAATGTCAAATCCTCCGACGGCAAGTAAACAATCACCAACCAGCACCAGGTAGAAAATTATAAAGAATTACAGACTTTTCAATAACTAACTATAGGACCCTTATAAAGTTAGCAATACCACTTCCAATGATTGTCCAATAATTGTCAAGCATTTGTCGTGAACGAAAAAAAATTGTCGCGCCCTTATTTTTTTTTAAATGGGGTGACTGTGCTAACTTTATATCAAGTTAGCATAAACATTAAATATCATCAAACTGGTTATAAATAATTGTCAAGTAATAACTCGACAATTGTCGAAGTCTATCTGACGTGAAAAAATTTCAAAAAAACCTTTTTTATAGCATATACAGGGTGTTTCAGAATTCAGGATCAAGAAATCAGGGGCGTGTTTCTTAGGTCAAAAAAAGACTTTCTTTCTCATAAACATGTGTCCGCAACCGCTTTATTTCTGAGATACAGGATGTTGAAATTTAACAAAAAAATCAGTTCTTTTTCAATATCTCTAAACCACTTTGTCTTTTCTTTTTAATTTTGGTACATGCAAAGTACACATAAAAATACATTTTTTCCATTTCGAACGTTTTTTAATTTTCATCAGTGGCGTCTCTGTAAACATGCTCTGTCATTTTTGATCAAAATAGTGATACGCTACTGTTTTTTTTTGTCAAATTAGTATCATTTTCATAATTGTCTTCTATTTTTCCACAAACATGGTCTCCTGACTAAAAAATAAAAGGTCGTCATTCGCTTGTACCTACCTATATGCGATTTTTTGTATGTCTCATTTTGCTTTTTAAATCGAAAACTGTTCTCCGTAGGGAAAAAAGTCAATTGACCATTTTTATGAATAGATAGAGGATACTCATTAAAAATATAATATTCATTTAAAAAAAACAGTAGCGTATCATTATCATTTTTGTTAAATTTCAACACCCTGTATCTTAGAAATTAGGCAGTTGCGGACATATGTTTATAGGAAATAAAGTCTTATATTGACCTGAAATATACGCCCCCTAATTCTTGATACTGAATTTTGAAACACCCTGTATATAAACTTGTGCACTTTTGGCAACTGTGCATTCATAAAATGAGGTTTTACGTATTTTTCGTGACATTATTGAATGAAATGAAGTTGTTGATGGAACCTCTTACTTACCAGAAGCAGATAAAACTACTTTTGAATGCAAAAGTTTCAAAGGAATTCATGACAAATTTTCGACAATTATTCGACAATTGGAATAGTTTTAATCGAATTTCTGCCAAGTGGTACTGCTAACTTTATAGGGGTCTGGAAACTATCTTATTCCTTATTTTACCTTATTTGCTTTAAGTTTAAACCCACTGTAAGTTTCTGGTCATTTTCCGGTCATTTTATCACAAACACTTTTCAATCCCAACCTCTCTCGTGTTGAAAAATGAACCACAAGTAATTCATTCATTTGTTATTGCATCCTTTTCGAGCCACGGAACTGACGATCGAAACGATCAAGATGGCCCTTGCAGAGAACCACATGGTCTCCCATAGTGACTCCTACTCGAGACTGTCTTCCATCTTTGACGAAGGCAACAAACAGCTGTTCGATGGCCGTTGCGAGACACGTAGGAGTGCGATGTGCATATGTTCTAATCCTGGCCGTGGCCTTTTTTCAGCCTGCTTGTTTTTGTAGACCCGAAGCAGCTGGAAATTAGAATTTTAATCGAGAAAGTGTATCGGCCATACTAGTTGTACTTCAATTAAATTTTGCTGCGCGATCGATTTGTTTTCCTTGCGAATTAACATTAGTATAAAGCTATACAGTGTCCCGCATAAAGTCAGCATATGGAAATAGTATATTCTTCAACTAGCGTATAATGATAGATATTATTCTCGAGAATAAAGATTCTGAAACGAGTCGTGAGCGAGTTTCGGAATTATCCTAGAGAATAATGCTCATTTACGCGAGTAGAAGACTTTACTTTCTCTACGACTACACGAAAATAGCTCAGTTTGTGGTACTTATACCTAGGTTGGAAACACCAGAATTGTATTTTTTACGACCATATACGAGGGAGATTAAAAAATATGCTTTGTTTTCAAAAAAATTGGATCCCATCACTTTATTTTTCTCGGTAGTTTTAAAAGTCGAGAGGAAATATTGTATATAATCGCATGTTGATCCAGAAATATAAATCTCAGCCACCTGTGACCAATTTAATTTTTCAGCTTTTTCCACTTTTTCCTCATCAAATAGTAAATGAAAAATATCTTGAAAAAATACTTTTATGCTTTTTCCTCTGTCTCTATAGTCTAGATAAGTTCATCATGGTCATATCGTATACACAGTACGTTTATTCGAAACTTGCTCACATCTCCAGATATATTGCAAATTTTTTTGTTATTATTATTTTCCTTGCAATATACTGAACTAGTTGAAAATATATAACCATCAAATAATTTAATTTAAAAAAATTATACTCTCCTACCCTCTCATTCCCGAAATAAATTGCAAAAACTCGGAAAAATCCTTAAAAAATTAAAACAGAGTTGCAACAAATCACGATTTTTTTTTTCAAAGAAAAAAAAACAAAACATCTGATTTTTTTGATTAAATCGTGTTTTTTCTTATTTTTACAGATTTTTTTGATTTATGCTAATTTTTTCCTAAATTATGGAAATAATGAATTTTAAAATCACATATTTTCATTATTTTTCACCGAAAAAAAGTTATTGTCTAGATCTACAGTTAGAGAATTTCCTCGGCGACATACCAAAAAAAACTCGTGTTGACATGAAAATTTTCGGCAGCGTGCTCTGTACAAGAAAATATGTTTTTACGCTTACGTATATGTGAACAGTTAGTTTTACTTAAACTATCTTTCTTTTTTTGAATTTTCTGATAAGTTATCTGCTTCGGAGTATTATTTTAATAGCAATTTATATTTGATTTAAATCACAATTAAAATTTAAAAAATCAGTTGATTTAAATCGTGATTTAAAACATTTATAAATCATTAAATAAATAAAATAAATGAAAGCATGTTGTCAAAAAGATGTTCTACGCAAATATTGAATACTACTTTTACATTTACTGTACCCAACTGAGTACGGTGTAAGTACCTTCCCAAACTTTGTTCAAGAATTTTTGCCGGAGAGTATCAAATAAATGAAACGGTAAATTCGACAATGTCGAAGTACCCCCTCTCTCCATGTTGAAAATATGACACAAACATCTGACAGAAAAAATACTACTTCTCTGGCTAATACCACGACGGACATTGAATTACATGTGACAGATATTTATGCAACGTTCTTATAAAAAGAACCAGTTGCAAATGCGTATTCTGATTATACAGTAGATTATCCTCCATTTGGCTGAGGAAGACCACCTTCAGACGCGTTTCGAGGTTCTTGCCTCTCGTCAGTGACAGCGTAGGTCGGACGACATCCACTGAAGAAATATTAGTTGTACAGTGAATTGTAATTCATTGGGCTGGGGCGGGACGACTCTAATGTTGTCCGAACTACCATGTCACTGACAAGAGGCAATAACCTCGGAACGTGTAAATGAAGGATAATCTAATGTTTAATTACAGTAAGGGCGAGTTTTTAAATTCATCGATGGATAATGCGCATTCGTGCTGTCATTGTCATTTTCTATTAGTTAAATAAGGATGCAGTGCTCATCGATGGATCCATCGATGAATTTAAAAACTTGCCCTAAGCATTCACAATTGGGTCTTCTTGGAAGAACGTTGCACAACTATCTGTCAGATGTAATTCAATGTCTGTCGTGGTATTAGCCAGGGAAGTAGTTGTTTTCTGTCAGATGTTTGACTCATATTTTCCACTTGTTGGAAATGGTAGTAGTCACACACTGTTAAATGACCATTGAAAAATTAATAATGATAATAATATTTCAGTCTTCTTGATCAAATCACGCTCCTTCTAATAGAGACATCTCCGTTGTTCCAGGCATCCCCAACTTGGAGTCGCTCAACCTGAGCGGTTGCTACAACGTGGCAGACGTCTGCATCTCGCACGCTATCGTCCAGGACTTCCCCTCCCTTTCAAAACTGGACTTGTCGCTGTGCAAGCAGGTCACCGACAACTCGCTCAGCAGGATAGCGCAGTTTCTGAAGAACCTCGAGGTGCTCGAGCTGGGCGGCTGCTGCAACGTCACCAACACCGGCCTCGTGCTCATCGCCTGGGGCCTCAAGAAGCTCAAGAGGCTCAATCTGAGGTCGTGCTGGCACATCAGCGACCAAGGAATTAGTCATTTGGCGGGGGGGATTCAGTCGCTGGAGTACTTGGGTGAGTGGTCGGTTTAGTTCAATGTTTTTTTTAATTTGGGGTGCCACAGGGAGGTATACTTGGGCCATTGTATTTTGGTATTTAGGTTTGAACGTGACTCAGCCCACATCAAGCCGTCCACTGCGGGTCATGGCCTGTTGTTGTGGCTCACCCTAAGGTTATAATTCTCTGGTTCTGGTTCTGGCCGCTGCAGGGCATGTACATGAAATGTGGTCAGCCGTTTCATCATCCTCGATGCATGGACGGCACTCTGCATCTTTTGCAAGGCCGATTTTATGTATGTGGTGTTTGAGTTTGCAGTGGCCGGCATGCAAACCTACTATAACTCCGAGATGTGCTCTACTGAGTTCTAGCACTTTGAGAGAGTCCTGTTTTTTATTGCCTTTATTACCAAAAAGTAGTATAAATCACAAAGCTATATAAGGAAGAATAATAATTATACATGAATAACTAAACGCTTGAGGGGAAAAAAAAAACTTCCACCAGAAGGATTCGAACTCACGCTCTTATAACAACCTTCAACTTTTCCGCAGGTCCGTACCACTGGAATGTTCAGATAAATATTATTCGAAATACCTTTGTTGCAAGGAGATTTAATCAGGCGCTAAAGTTAAAACAGAGAGAAAACAGTCAAGCTGACATTCGCGGATGCCAAGCCGTGACAAGTCCAATGAAGCAAAGCCTTCTTGAGAAATTTGTTTGGTACATTTGCTGTTTTGTCATTGGTCCAAACCTCTCAGTTACCGTGGATTCTGAAAATTCTGAATCTGTGATTGGCCGAGTGCCATTGAATAATGAGTTAGGATCCACGGTCTTGGAATCATCTTCAGTCTTCAACTAATAATCAATATGTAATCAATGTAGAACACAATAGTCGTAGAGAAATATAAATAAAAATGACTCTTTATATTTTTGAAACGCCCAACTTATCTAACAGATCTTTTCTACTTGTTCCAGGTCTGCAAGACTGCCAGAGGCTCTCCGACGAAGCTCTGAAGCACGTCACAGGTCTGACCTCCCTCAAATGCATCAACCTCAGCTTCTGCATCAGCATAACGGACAGTGGTCTGAAGTACCTCGCCAAGATGGCGAACCTGCGCGAGCTGAACCTGCGCTCTTGCGACAACATCTCCGACATCGGCATGGCCTACTTGGCCGAAGGCGGATCGAGAATCACCTCCCTGGACGTGTCCTTTTGCGACAAAATCGGCGACCAAGCTCTCGTGCACATCTCCCAAGGACTCTTCAACCTAAAGAGCCTCAGTCTGAGTGCGTGTCAGATATCGGACGAGGGGCTAGAAAAAATCGCGGACACCTTGCACGATCTCGAAACGTTGAACATCGGCCAGTGCAGCAAGGTCACGGATAAAGGGTTGATCGTGATTACCGACTCGCTGACGAAACTGAAGTGTATAGACTTGTACGGGTGCACGAAAATCTCGACGGTGGTAGTGGAGAGGATCAAGAAGTTGCCGCAGCTCAGCGTCGTGAACCGCGTTTTGTGGCACGTCAGGTGAAACGCGGGATTGTAGATAGAGATTTTTTTATTGAATTGCGTATCGGTCGGAAATTGCATGTTTGCCTGGTTGTGGGGGTGCATTGCGCGAAAAAGAGGTGCGAATCCTACTTACTGCGCCAAAAAGGCAGCCATTGCTGCCGGAAATGTAGTAGCTCGTACGCACTGCGCCAAAAACGAATGTCGTATTTTGAGTGGGCGTAGAGCTTATCACAAGCGCCTTCTTCTTGAATATGAGTCTTTGTTTGAGAGAATGAGAATTCTAAAAATTACTACTACGGTTAAGTCAGGCAAAATTATTCACACATTGTGTTTTGCCCTAGGTTCTTCAATCCTGTAAGTAATATTTCCTACACATATTAACTTTCTGACAGTCGTGGATACTCCATTTTTTCTTATTAAAAAATTATACAGTAACAAAAGCAATTTCACAATTTGAGAAAGATTTGATGGAAGTTTTTGCATTTCTCGCGTCATACAGGGTCAATGAAACATTATTGATAAGATTTTTTTGTAACAAAAATACTAGTAGGCACTAATACAGCAATCTGGTGAGAGGAGAATTGAAATATAGATTTTGTACGACCAATCGGATCATTAGAACGGAGAAAAACTGGAAAAAAACGCTCGATACAATGGCCGAGCTCGCCTAAGCGGTCGAGTAGTAGGGGAGACCGGGAGATGAGGGGATGCGCATTGTAAAGAGATTATCACGTCCCCTCATCTCTCGGTCTCTCCTACTACTCGACCGCTTAGGCGGGCTCGGTCGTTTTCAGTCATGAATTTGAGAGCATTTTTCACCAATTTTGAAGCATTGCAGCGAGAAACGAGAATATACGTTTTGTAGTACCTACTTTACTTCTTCTTTCACAATCTGTTGGAAAAATTGAAATCGGACTATCACTAGAGCATCCAGGTACGCTGCAAAATAGTGCAAATGAAATTCGAATTGTAATTGTGCCAAAAATGGTCCGACAGAGCCTGTTTTGCGCACAAATGAAGTATAGTCTTTCTAATTTCAATTGCAGAACATAACTCGTTTCAAAGCCTTACCGACAATTTCGTTTTCATAAGCCGACACCTCATTTAAATGATGATTTATAACTCTCCAGCCAAATATTTTGCATTTTGCCGCACGTCAATTAAGTCTACGTGTACCGAGGCGCTTTCTTTGAATCCATACGAGTTGTTGCAATTGATAATGGATAAACTACATATTTCACTACTTTCGTCAAAAGATCCAACCCTACAAATTGAAAAATGGCGGAGAATTTTGAAAAAAATCGCAAAATTTATCAGTTTTTCTCCGTTCCTAATGATCCGATCGGGTCTTACAAAATCTTATATTGTTTGTATTTCAGTTCTCTACAATTCTTCTCATTGGTGCAATTAGATTGCTGTATTAGTTTTCATTTTATAAGCAAATCATAAAAAAAGCCAAAAGCTGAAAATGCCGATATAAATTCACGAGTATCAAGGAATGCAAAATCCGTCGTCAACAGTTTCTATGTGTGAAGTTTTTGGCAGTTCCTCAAGTATTGTATGTATATAAAGGTACATTCCAAATTTCCTATGGCAAATTTGTATTTCTGATTGATGCGCATCTTAAGCTGTGATACATGTAAAAACGAATGACGTAAATGTTAAGATTGAGGTGAAAATTGTAGGTTATCAGGTAAGAATCGTAACCTACCAAGATTCGCAGATGTTTGAATTGCTCACTGATTATTTTTGGAAAAGCGATAATAATTTTTGAATTTTTTTGAATGTTGGCAAAACTGGATTTTTTCGGGTTTTAGTTGATAAAAATTAAAACTCATTGGTAACTATTCTATCGAAATAGATTTTGACGAGTTTTGATTCAGGATTTTAGGAAAATTAATACAAACTTACCGTACTATAATATTTCATCAAATAATTATAAGTAATTTATAGTTGAAAGTACCAGAAGTCAATTTCAACTTTTCCACTGTTGCTGAAAATTCAACAACAGGTTTTTACATCTGTATAATTCACAATTTCCTCGTGGCAATAAAATTTACGCCTACTGCGACCTATAGCTTATAATGTCATATTACATCACAAGAAAATAAATGTGGTATGGAAAAATATAAACATTCATCACGCCGAAGGTCAGTCTCTTCTATTAACCATGGAGACCTTAGCGAACTTTTTCAATTTCTATAAAAAATTGTGACATAACGCTTTTCTGTCATGAATAATTAATTTTTTATTTATTCAAGTGCACATCTGTCTCTTGTTCAACTGTAAAATTAAAACGGTATGTACCGGATGTTTCAATATTGAACTACCACAAATGTTTGTTGTATAAACAATGGTAATGGTGAACCACAGTGGAATTCTAGAAGGAACTTTGATATTAGAAGAAACAATTCAACATTTTGATTACATCTTAGATAGGCTTCCAGCCATATTAGAAAAGAGCTATGAAAACCAAGTAAATTTCGGAGAAAAGAATATTTGGAACCTTTGATGTGAATACAATTCAAGAAAGTACCTAAACACCAGAACCACGCCATTTTCACTCGACGTGCGTTTCGCCAACAAAGTAATCATCTTCAGGGGCTATCAGGAGCTAAAAGCTTTCAGCTGGTAAGCACCTGAAGATGGATTCAAATCACAGTGCGGCACCGACCTAATGAATAAATAAATAATAATCGTAAACTGTCGAAGAAAAAACACTTTCGTAATAGTTATTTACCTAACTAGTGCGGAAAGTAATACTTTTTAGCACGCGAAGGCATTTGCACGAACGACGCGAGTGGAAAAGACAACCAAACAAACAAGATTTTATAATAATGCTACAAAATGACACATAAGACAGAATTAGTTACATAAATCATTTAGTTAGTCCGAAATATCCTCATTTCAACTCTACAAAAATCGTACGGAAAAGTATAACTTCAAAACGAAAAATTGTGCGGAAAAGTTACTTTTCTGCACGCTCGTAGGAAATAGTTATTTACCTAACAAGGGCGGAAAGTAGTACTTTTCCGCACGCGACGGCAGTTGCACGAATGACGCGGAGCGGAGTTCGGGCAAGCCTTAAGGGCGGAAAAAACATTTTCCGTAGGAGTTAGGTACAATATTTTTCCTAAAGTGTTTTTGTCCATCTTATTTATGAAAAAACAAGGTTTTTAATAAACAAGTTTTTATAATAATGCTACAAAATGACTAATAAGACAGAATAGTTACATAGATCATTTAGTTAATCCTAAATATCCTCATTTTCAACAATACAAAAATCGTGCGGAAAAGTAAAAATCGTAGGGAAAAGTACAACTTTCAAAACGAAAAATCGTGCTGAAAAGTTACTTTTCCGCACACTCGTAGGAAAAGGGCCTTTTCGTACTCGCCTCATCAACAAACTTCACGCTCATACAAAAAAATGCCTACTTTACGAACTTGTTTCATAAATAGCTAGTTTGACACTGGCAACTAAAATATGCAATTTTTCAGTAATTTCAATGTGAAAAACGCCACTTTAAAACAAAAATGCGAAAAGTGAATCATGATTGTGAAAAGTGAAATAGTAATACCCAATACGTTGAAATTTTTTCTGGATATTTTCTCACAAACTTAAATGCCACTTATAACACTCGTATCATAAATAACCATTTTTAAACTCTAATAATGAAACTGTTTCCCATATTGAAAAGGGGAACATTCTCCATGAAAATTGAAAAATGAAAAATGTGATTTATTTGCAATATCTAGCAGAAAACAACTACTTCCCCAGCACAAGCCACGCTGGACATTGAACTACATCTGTTGGAAACATTATGGCCAGCACTGTATATTTGTCATTAGTAGGACATACTACGCTATTATTCGAAAACTACTTGTTTTTTTGTTATTTCATAACTAAACGAATCAACTCTGGAAAAGATTTTCGAAATATCGGCATCGTGCTAACTTTCTCTGTTTCCACTTGATTGGAAACCTTATCCTTATTTGTCCATGTTCAAATAATCCAAAGCGGAAAAATTCCATTCGATACGAAAATTTGACAAGCTCTCGTTAATAAACGCTAAAAGAAACCGTCACCATTGAATGCACGCAATACAACATTCGCCATTCAAAAGGTTTGCCCGTAACTCTTTTTGCAGAAAAACTCACTTCGATTGAAATCGATAGTCACGTTGATGTGGTTTATAACAATATAACGGGATTAAATTTGAACCGGCGCTTTTTGCTCGAAATTGGCGAAAAATAAAGCAAATTGTTTCGTGACTCGTTTAGGGAGTTTTTCATAGTTGGAATTGGGCAGATGCAGTTTCAGCCGCAAGTTTCGGTTTGCATTGATTGAGAGTTTGATTTTGTGGGGGAAATTCATTTCTTGACATGGTTTTTTGGATATTTCAAACATACACCGTCTGAAAAGGAAAAAGTTTGAATTTAAGGAAGTCTTCACAACGGGTGTGAAGTTATCCACATCCACAAATGTACACTGAGAAAAAGTTAACTTTGTTGGTAACATTTTTTTTTCTTACTTGAATGACGAATTAGACATTTCTCAATGGCTCCATCATATTTAAAAGGTTGATTACCATGGGATATGAGTATTAGGGTAATTTTTTATGATATGAGGGCGAAATGAGAGTGATATTAATTAAATGAATAAATTTTGTATTAAGAGGGCCTTGTAGAATATTTTTTATGGCAGATTTGTTTTTAGGAGGCTAGACTACATATTTGTAGGTATATCAATTCATTTGTAGCCCCGTCGGAGGGGGTGTGATTGGGGAGAGTTTTTCGAAAAAAATCAATTTTCTAGGAAAACGACATTGTAGAGTTTTTTAGATGAGATATTCTTTTTCAGGAGGTTGAAATACATAGCTGTGGGTATATCAATTCATTTGTAGCCCCGTCGGAGGGGGTGTGATTGGGGAGAGTTTGTCGAAAAAAATCAATTTTCTAGGAAAACGACATTGTAGAGTTTTTTAGATGAGATATTCTTTTTCAGGAAGTTGAAATACATACCTGTGGGTATATCAATTCATTTGTAGCCCCGTCGGAGGGGGTGTGATGGGGGAGAGTTTGTCGAAAAAAATAAATTTCCTAGGAAAACGACATTGTAGAGTTTTTTAAATTGGATATTCTTTTTCAGGAGGTTGAAATACATACCTGAGGGTATATGAATTCATTTGTAGCCCCGTCGGAGGGGGTGTGATGGGGGAGAGTTTGTCGAAAAAAATCAATTTTCTAGGAAAACGACATTGTAGAGTTTTTTAGATGAGATATTCTTTTTCAGGAGGTTGGAATACATAGCTATGGGTATATGAATTCATTTGTAGCCCCGTCGGAGGGGGTGTGATGGGCGAGAGTTTGTCGAAAAATATAAATTTCCTAGGAAAACGAAATTGAAGAGTTTTTTAAATTGGATATTCTTTTTCAGGAGGTTGAAATACATACCTGAGGGTATATGAATTCATTTGTAGCCCCGTCGGAGGGGGTGTGATTGGGGAGAGTTTTTCGAAAAAAATCAATTTTCTAGGAAAACGACATTGTAGAGTTTTTTAGATGAGATATTCTTTTTCAGGAGGTTGAAATACATAGCTGTGGGTATATCAATTCATTTGTAGCCCCGTCGGAGGGGGTGTGATTGGGGAGAGTTTGTCGAAAAAAATCAATTTTCTAGGAAAACGACATTGTAGAGTTTTTTAGATGAGATATTCTTTTTCAGGAAGTTGAAATACATACCTGTGGGTATATCAATTCATTTGTAGCCCCGTCGGAGGGGGTGTGATGGGGGAGAGTTTGTCGAAAAAAATAAATTTCCTAGGAAAACGACATTGTAGAGTTTTTTAAATTGGATATTCTTTTTCAGGAGGTTGAAATACATACCTGAGGGTGTATGAATTCATTTGTAGCCCAGTCGAAGGGGGTGTGATGGGGGAGAGTTTGTCGAAAAAAATCAATTTTCTAGGAAAACGACATTGTAGAGTTTTTTGGATGAGACATTCTTTTTCAGGAGGTTAGAATACATAGCTGTGGGTATATGAATTCATTTGTAGCCCCGTCGGAGGGGGTGTTATGGGGAAGAGTTTGTCGAAAAAAATCAATTTCCTAGAAAAACGACATTGTAGAGTTTTTTAGATGAGATATTCTTTTTCAGGAGGTTGAAATACATACCTGAGGGTGTATGAATTCATTTGTAGCCCAGTCGAAGGGGGTGTGATGGGGGAGAGTTTGTCGAAAAAAATCAATTTTCTAGGAAAACGACATTGTAGAGTTTTTTAGATGAGACATTCTTTTTCAGGAGGTTAGAATGCATAGCTGTGGTTAATAGAAATCATTTGTAGCCCCGTCGGAGGGGGTGTTATGGGGAAGAGTTTGTCGAAAAAAATCAATTTCCTAGAAAAACGACATTGTAGAGTTTTTTAGATGAGATATTCTTTTTCAGGAGGTTAGAATACATTGCTGTGGGTATATGAATTCATTTGTAGCCCCGTCGGAGTGGGTGTGGTGGTGGAGAGTTTGTGGAAAAAAATCAATTTTCTAGGAAAACGACATTGTAGAGTTTTTCAATTTGGATATTCCTTTTCAGGAAGTTGAAATACATACATACAAACTTTGTAGATTTGCCTGTTGGATTGTCTTTTCCAGGAAATTTGAATAGAATACTAATGCCTGTTACTTCTGGTGTAGTGAAACTTTGGAGGTTCGCTGGCGAATAACCATTCATACGGCTCTAAATGGTAATAATAGTCAATTCTAATTTTTATGTTTTTCGTAATCAAAAATGAAAGTTCTGTGAATAAAAAGCTGTATTTCAAAATGTTAACATAATTTATTATTATATACCTACCAGACAATGAAAAAAATTGACTAAGAAAAATCATATATACAATAAGTCATCACTAAATATTATTTATCGGATACCATTTACATAGATCAAAACTCTTGGGAGGTGGAATTGAAACCTGACATCAAACAAGTGGATAGATACATTCAGTTGTGGGGTTTTGATCATTTATTTTGTTGGAAAAAAATATCAAGAATAGATCTTTATTGGAACCCGTTTATGTCAGTCGCTTGGGGACATCTATAAAAACCTTACTACTGGATGTATCTGATGAGGGACAATAGGCCAATCTACACAGTTTGTATGTATGTATTACAACCTCCTGAAAGAGACTATCCGATCTAAATAACTTTTCAGTTTTGTTTCACCAGAAAATTGATTGTTTTTGAAACACTCTTCCCCACCACGACCCCTCCGACGGGGCTACAAATGAATTGATATACCCACAGCTATATATTCCAACCTCCTGAAAAAGAATATCTCATCTAAAAAACTCTACAATGTCGTTTTCCTAGAAAATTGATTTTTTTCGACAAACTCTCCCCCATCACACCCCCTCCGACGGGGCTAAAAATGAATTCATATACCCTCAGGTATGTATTTCAACCTCCTGAAAAAGAATATCCAATTTAAAAAACTCTACAATGTCGTTTTCCTAGAAAATTTATTTTTTTCGACAAACTCTCGCCCATCACACCCCCTCCCACGGGGCTACAAATGAATTCATATACCCATAGCTATGTATTCCAACCTCCTGAAAAAGAATATCTCATCTAAAAAACTCTGCAATGTCGTTTTCCTAGAAAATTGATTTTTTTCGACAAACTCTCCCCCATCACACCCCCTTCGACGGGGCTACAAATGAATTCATATACCCTTAGGTATGTATATCAACCTCCTGAAAAAGAATATCTCATCTAAAAAACTCTACAATGTCGTTTTCCTAGAAAATTGATTTTTTTCGACAAACTCTCCCCCATCACACCCCCTTCGACTGGGCTACAAATGAATTCATACACCCTCAGGTATGTATTTCAACCTCCTGAAAAAGAATATCTCATCTAAAAAACTCTACAATGTCGTTTTCCTAGAAAATTGATTTTTTTCGACAAACTCTCCCCCATCACACCCCCTTCGACGGGGCTACAAATGAATTCATATACCCATAGCTATGTATTCCAACCTCCTGAAAAAGAATATCTCATCTAAAAAACTCTACAATGTCGTTTTCCTAGAAAATTGATTTTTTTCGACAAACTCTCCCCCATCACACCCCCTTCGACGGGGCTACAAATGAATTCATATACCCTTAGGTATGTATATCAACCTCCTGAAAAAGAATATCTCATCTAAAAAACTCTACAATGTCGTTTTCCTAGAAAATTGATTTTTTTCGACAAACTCTCCCCCATCACACCCCCTTCGACTGGGCTACAAATGAATTCATACACCCTCAGGTATGTATTTCAACCTCCTGAAAAAGAATATCTCATCTAAAAAACTCTACAATGTCGTTTTCCTAGAAAATTGATTTTTTTCGACAAACTCTCCCCCATCACACCCCCTCCGACGGGGCTACAAATGAATTCATATACCCTCAGGTATGTATTTCAACCTCCTGAAAAAGAATATCCAATTTAAAAAACTCTACAATGTCGTTTTCCTAGGAAATTAATTTTTGTCGACAAACTCTCCCCCATCACACCCCCTCCGACGGGGCTACAAATGAATTGATATACCCACAGGTATGTATTTCAACTTCCTGAAAAAGAATATCTCATCTAAAAAACTCTACAATGTCGTTTTCCTAGAAAATTGATTTTTTTCGAAAAACTCTCCCCAATCACACCCCCTCCGACGGGGCTACAAATGAATTCATATACCCTCAGGTATGTATTTCAACCTCCTGAAAAAGAATATCCAATTTAAAAAACTCTACAATGTCGTTTTCCTAGGAAATTTATTTTTTTCGACAAACTCTCCCCCATCACACCCCCTCCGACGGGGCTACAAATGAATTGATATACCCACAGGTATGTATTTCAACTTCCTGAAAAAGAATATCTCATCTAAAAAACTCTACAATGTCGTTTTCCTAGAAAATTGATTTTTTTCGACAAACTCTCCCCAATCACACCCCCTCCGACGGGGCTACAAATGAATTGATATACCCACAGCTATGTATTTCAACCTCCTGAAAAAGAATATCTCATCTAAAAAACTCTACAATGTCGTTTTCCTAGAAAATTGATTTTTTTCGAAAAACTCTCCCCAATCACACCCCCTCCGACGGGGCTACAAATGAATTGATATACCTACAAATATGTAGTCTAGCCTCCTAAAAACAAATCTGCCATAAAAAATATTCTACAAGGCCCTCTTAATACAAAATTTATTCATTTAATTAATATCACTCCCATTTCGCCCTCTCTCATATCATAAAAAATTACCCTAATACTCATATCCCATGGTAATCAACCTTTTAAATATGATGGAGCCATTGAGAAATGTCCAATTCGTCATTCAAGTAAGAAAAAAAAATGTTACCAACAAAGTTAACTTTTTCTCAGTGTACATTTGTGGATGTGGATAACTTCACACCCGTGTCTTCACAATGTTTATAATAAAACTTCAATGTTGACGTTCACAATTTTTTGGTTCATAAAACCGCTACGTGTATTTCGCCATACAATGGCTTCTTCAATGATTTACAATGATTAAGCAGTCATTAACCTTATGACCCAATTTTTTACAATAATTGCATATTAAATCCACCTTTCGAGACTCAAATTTTGAACTTTTATCGAAGCCTATGATCAGGTTAATGATCATAGTTACGCAGATTTTGACAATAGCGTTTAATATAGCAAGTTTGATTACATAAAAGTAAATCTTTGTACTATTACTGGGTTGGAATGGAAATCAGCGGTGTCAATGTCAAATCATCCTCAGTATTACAACTCATTTTCGATTACTTATTTTTTTTAACGAATTTTGTAGTACTGATGTGAAATGTCAAATTATTAGAACGTTAACAAACTTGCTTCGATCTTATACTATTTATGATCATAAAAATGACAGTCTAGTAGTTTATGAAAGTCGCGGGAAATGAAATATCATTAGAGTACAGTTTGCGATGTAGACATGAAAAAGTGTTTTACAGTCGGCCTACTTTCAAGTCGATATCAATGGTAGGTATAATTTCATTTTACCTATATATCTACTTTTCCTTTCAAAACTCTATTAGCACTAAGAAAAAATTATTATTCGCATTATTATTACACAAAAATAATCTATGAGCATATTCAATAAACTATATAACCTTAAATACTGTAACCAACCTAAATATTTGACCAAAGGTAAGAAACCAAGCGGACAGGACGTCAGCTTCTGAAAAAATCGTTCACAGCCAAATTCCAGCCAAAGTCTGTTTTCAATCGTTGATTTTCTCGGAAGTTGTTATATAACGCTCTCCTATGAAGCTTGGGTTTAAATTTATTGTTTATTGCATATTCTTTGTTTCAACTGTTAGGATACGGCCATTTTTGTGTTCAGTGAAGTTTTTTAAAAATGCCCATAATCCAGCCTAATGTAAAAATATATTCTGGACATTTTGGAAAATTTTTGTAATTAATGTAAATTTGAAAATTGTTGTGCTTTGCTAATTTGAAGCAGCCCACTTCCACAGACATACAAAGAAAAAAATTATAAAAAATACTGGTTGAAACTAAAGCAAAGGACGGTTCATTGATTAGAGGTATAATTTTTTTCAGTGTATGAGATTGTGAACAGGTTTGCTCACATTATTCGTTTCATCGAATCTTGAACGGGAAAATTGTTTTTAAATTGTTGCAGGTGTTTTGATGATGTGATATTGCGTTTTACAATCATTTAGTGGAATTTACACTGCTCCACACAGTTGAGAAGCATAATTCCGGTTATTTTTTCCCACGTGATGGTGTATTCTTGAAAAATATTCTCTGAATTATAGCGAATTTCTGAAATAATTATTGAAAATTGAAGGAAGACAGTGTAATCTTCATTAATTTTGAAATGGTGGCTAATGCAACTTGTTAAGTATGTTTTTGCAGTTATGTTAGACGTTTTATACATGCCCCAGATGAATTTTCACGTAGATCAATTTATAGTACGTCATTGCAGAGTGAAAATCAATTGAAACTGAATTTGTCAGATATATCAGCCATTTTGAAACTACCGATGAAGAAAATAATGATGATGAAATGATGAAATCTGTAGCTAGAATTTCAATTGCATTTTTGAAAAAATAAATGAATGAATAATT
Organism: Chrysolina haemoptera; assembly: GCA_958298965.1. Classification (NCBI taxonomy): domain Eukaryota; kingdom Metazoa; phylum Arthropoda; class Insecta; order Coleoptera; family Chrysomelidae; genus Chrysolina; species Chrysolina haemoptera. The sequence continues at coordinate 2,633,274 of OY282600.1, forward strand.
ATAATTCTCTGAATCATTCTTGAAAGCTTCATTACTTTTTCCAGTAATTAAAAGAATAATGGGATATTAACAATATGATAAACAAAATCAAATTACTCTTTCTCAGGCATGACTATAATTATTTCTCAGTATTTGTATGATTCAATCAATTGAATTCACTATGGAAGTAACAATTTTCCATTATACAGAGTGATTCAAAATTCGCTGTAAATATTTCAAGTCGTATTGTTGGGATCAAAATAAGACTTTTTCTTCAAATCAACATGTGTCCTAAAATGCACCCCCTCCGAGTTACAGCCCCTGTAAGTTAGGAAAAAAAACAAGATTATCTAAAACTGTGACTATAATAACGAATCAAATCTTCTGAAAATTGGCATACTCCTATTTTTTTTAGGCACTCTATTCTTTTTTTGCTTCAAAAATTATGTAAACCCAGTTTTGGGGGAGTTGTATCAAACTAACAAAACATTCATTGCGTCATTACATAATTAATAATCTCATAATAATAATAATCAAATAATGTCCTCCATGTTTTTCAATTTCTATGCTTGATTGACCGAAGGAGTTGTTGACTTGGATACAGGGATTATTTAAATTTTCGTTTAAACCAATGGTTGTGAAAATACCCCCCTTTCGTCGATTACGATTTTCTGGCAAACGGTTAGTTGTATGACAAAAATGCAAGACACCGAATTCTTAGTTTTTTTTGTGGCCAATAAGATTATGCTATTGGAATTCGGAGTTTCTCTTTTTGAACATAAAAATTGAGCCAATAAAAGTGTGGACCCCCCTCCAACTCCCCCAAAACTGGGTTTACATAATTTTTGAAGCAAAAAAAGAGAGTGCCTAAAAAAATAGGGGGATGCCAATTTTCAGAAGATTCGATTCGTTATTATAGTCTTAGATAATCTTGTTTTTTTTTCTAACTTACAGGGGCTGTGGCTCGGAGGGGGTGCATTTTAGGACACATGTTGATTTGAAGAAAAAGTCTTATTTTGATCGCAACGTTACGCCCTTGAAATATTTACATCGAGTTTTGAATCACCCTGTATATGTGCTTTAATGAACAATATTGTTGAAAAATTAATCTACTTGATAATTCATTTGTGTTAATAGCAATCTTTTGGCTTTAGTAACTACTAATTGCAATATTACGCGTTATTTTTGAATTTTGTTGTTTTCGCAGGCCATGTTATTCCTTTCAGACCTGCATTTCAGGTGCAACTTTTGAAACTAGATACTACTAGGTTTAGTTAAGTTATGTAAAAAGTGTACAGTGATATTATTAAATTGTATATAAACGTGAAGTTATCAATATTTGTTACTATTACGTTATGTTTTTATAAATTGAACAAATTTACACATAATACAATTTTTATTGATATGTTTGTGTTTTATTTATTGTAAGTAAACTATCCTGACAAAATATCGAAAAATGTCATTTGAAAAAGTTCCAGAATTTTGTTATATACTCGTATACAGAGTTTCAATGGCAATTTTTGTGGAATATTTTCTGATCTCTTTACAAATATCAATTTTTTTTTCTGAATAGTTTGACCGTAGCGAAACAATTTTATTTTGGTGATAATGACAGAAGGTATACTTTCTCTTTTTCTCCTCACCAGAGAGCACTAAATTTAAAAAAAATGTTTTTGCCAGGACCATTACTGTTAGAGTGGTTTGTATATAACAGTTATAGCAGAATTTCATGATTATTGTGATGATAATGGGGAAATCCAAAAACATAATGTTTTCCTGATTATAATTAATTTTCGATGATAATCGTGCACGAGCGCTTCACTTTGCACCTAATCTTAAAAATAGTGCGTCAAATTGAGTAGGCTTATAGATTTCAAGACTGTATGCGATGTTAAACGTTTTTGCACGATTATCATCGAAACTTGATTATAATCAGAACAATACAATGTTTTTGGATTGCCATATCCTCACAATAGTGTTGGATACAAACTAATGTTACAACGGGCGTAGAGAAAATAAGAAAATGTCATTATTTACGAAGTGTTTCACAACAGTCGAGCTTTGTAGAAGAAAAAATTTAACAATCGTAAAAAGGTCAGAAAATATTCTGAAAAAATGCTATTTTTAATTACACCAAAATTTTATTTCAAACTTTGTGTACATACGAGTAGGTTTATAATCAAATTCTAACCAACTTTTTCTTCTTGCCACTTAATAGTATTTTTTTCAATTTACCGCCAAACCAGTGATCATGTGACATGTTCATCAACCAGAATTTTTTTTTCCGATACTCAGATAAACTTTTTTTCAAATGTTACTTTTTGACGGACCCTGTATATGCTTCATTCAAATTCTCTAACAGAATATCAAGTTTTGAGATCTGGAAATACAATTATCGAATAGACTTTGCCAAAGGGCATCACATATTTATTTTTTATAAGCAGATAATCTTTTGAAAATGTACAGCAAATAAACCAAAGTACACTAGAAAGAAATGAAATAACAAAACAATTAGCGTGAGCAAAAATCATCGTTGAAATTAATGATTAAACACTTGTTTGGAGATAAGCAATATTGAACGTTAACATATCATATCGTAATAATGATAATACTAGTGATAATGATATTCTAGTTGGATTGTTGAGTATGCTGTTTGAAGCGAAATTTTATGTCGATTTGAAATTATAATGAATACATTTTTGCGTTCTTGTCGATTAAGACAGCATATTGCAATATTCATTCTCTTTCAAATTGTTGATAGAAATGAAATTATACAGCTTGATACTGAATTTGTAGGAGTAGTCATTAAAAAACAACCTGTCAAATTGAAGTAAAGTGCAAATTACATATTTCTCGAAAACTAGAACTGTAACTTATGGAGTACCTCAAGGGTCCGTACTGGGACCCCTTCTTTTTATTCTTTATATGAATAGCTTTCTTACCATGGATAACAATAGTGAAATCATTAGTTTTATGGATGAGGCCTTACTGGTATACATATAAATCGATTGCGCAGTAAGAAGAACAAAATTCAAACAGCTAATAGCCAAAGTTCGACAAAATCCTAGCGCACCTTTTACATTTATCGCATTTTGCGACCATAACGAGACACATTCGTTAAATACATATGTACATAAAAAGAAAGCTAAGAAAATTTCCTACAAGAGGATGTTATCGTTTACTGGCCTAACAGATCGCTTGTAGGTGTTATAGGTGGTTTTGTGTGCTAGGATGCCTGATCCTAGCGCACCTTTTACATTTTTCGCATTTTGCGACCATAACTAGAGACATACGTTAAATACATATGTATATAAAAAGAAAGCAATAAAAATTTCCTATAAGAGGATGTTATTGTTTGCTGGCCTAACAGTTCGCTTGTAGGTGTTATAGGTGGTTTTGTGTGCTAGGATGCCTGATCCTAGCGCACCTTTTACATTTTTCGCATTTTGCGACCATAACGAGACACATTCGTTAAATACATATGTATATAGAAAGAAAGCTAAGAAAATTTCCTACAAGAGGATGTTATCGTTTGGTGGCCTCACAGTTCGCTTGTAGGTGTTATAGGTGGTTTTGTGTGCTAGGATGCCTGATCTTAGTGCACCTTTTACATTTTTCGAATTTTGCGACCATAACGAGACACATTCGTTTAATAGATAGGTATATAGAAAGAAAGCTAAGGAAATTTACTACAAGAGGAAGTTATCGTTTACTGGCCTAACAGTTCGCTTGTAGGTGTTATAGGTGGTTTTGTGCGCTAAGATGCCTGATCCTAGCGCACCTTTTACATTTTTCGTATTTTGCGACCATAACGAGACACATTCGTTAAATACATATGCATAAAGAAAGAAAGCTTAGAAAATTTCCTACAAGATGATGTTCGCGTGCCTAACAGTTCGCTTGTAGGTGTTATTCATCCGGCTGACGAAAAAAAAAAGCTCTGGTAACTGATAAATTGTATGATCAGCCCTCGCCCCAAACTGAAATCCTGGCTGCGCTACTGTGTTAAATAATACAATTATATATGATATAAAAGCTTGTTGCAAGACTTAAATCTTGGTACAGGCAATTAATTTTAAATTCAATTTACAAGAAATGCACAGGTGTTTCTGGCGACAAGCTTTTTTATAATGTAAAATTTTATGAAGTACCTATTTAACAAAACAATAGGTTTGGTTTACTCCACTGTTTATATGTCTCCTTTTCAGCACATTTAAATAAAAGCATGTGAAAAAATATTTTCCCAATATTTGTATGACTAAAATTATTTTAGGTAGAACGAAAAAATGTATTATGACAGCATATTAAATTTCAAGTATCTAATCGTAATGTGAGTTGAAACGCTTCTAATGAACGGCCGACGTAAATCACCCTGTATGTAATGCATATGAGAAGTCTACGACTACAGGCTGATCAAGTATATAACTGTTTTTTTATTATCAATTTTCTAATAAAACTTTCAATTTTCGTGCTATTGAAAGGTGATCCAATAAATTCATAGAAAGGGTTATAATTTGAATATTTTTTTATTATATTTCCATTCAAGTTTCTTGTATTATTCCATGTAACGTATTTGTGTCTTAAATTTTACTTTTTTATTTGATTTGGTCGGATAAATTCAAACAGAGCTTAATTTGATCGAGGTCCAAGCCAGCCTCCCAATAATGAAATCACCTGTTGAAATATGAATAAATTCATTCATTACACATATACCTTACCGATGCCTGCCTCCCATACCAGCTGAAACCTGTTATACAACCGATATCCCGAACCACCCTATATTTATTATACGAAATGTTCCTCTAAGGTCCCTAGCCTGGCATGACCATAATTCTAATCCGAGAGACAGGCACAAAGAAAGAGAACAAACAGGCCGAGAGAAATTCTCGGAAACTGTAAAACTACCTGGGTCTCTTGTACTAAACGTGTCTACCACATGGTAAGGATGTCAGATCTCGAACAGTGCCGTACCAGCATGATGGCCGCGGGCGATAAAAGAACAAAGACGAATCATCAAGTTTTTTCAAAAGCGCTCGTTTGGAGTAAAAAGGCTATTGTGGCGGTTTCAATAGAGGGGTGATGTGACTTTTCAATTGGGATGGTGACTTTTTGCATTCTCTGTGACCCATCGAAAGCGCTTTCGATTGTGTCAGTCACGATGTAGGTAACTACTTGCTATGCAAACTTCAAGAGTTTGGATTCAGAGGATTTACTTTTGATTGGTTTAGCCACAGCCGACTTGATCTCCCGAGTCGCGGTGAGAAAATCGGCAACACCGCATTGACGTCCTACTCATTAATTCATCAATGTGAATTTCTCGGCTTATTCGGAAAACTAGGAAAATAACATTTGAGAATGAATTTTTAGAGAAAGAACAACGATTAAGAGGCCATTTTGGCCTTTAGGGTAAAAGAGTCGATAACTCAAAAACGGTTCGTCGTATCGATTTCAAGCAAGGATAGGCTTCTAGAGGAAGTTTGATTCTATGTAAGTATGTCTGCGGCAGCACCTCAAGATTCTTTTCATACATACTCGAAGTAGCTGCAGTGGTATTTCTCTTCCAATGAAATTTGAAGCAAGCTTTATCCGATCGAAATGAATTTGGTTTGGTTCTTTTGAAATTATTTGTTCATCTACCCAAAAAATTGCTTCAAAGTAATAGCATTTTTGTACGGAAGCGTAGAAGGGCCATTATTTTTTTATTATTTTTTCTCCCTAATTCCGAGTTGCAACTCGGAAAATTACTAAATTCCGAGTTGCAACTCGGAAAATTATAAAATTCCGAGTTGCAACTCGAAAAATTACTAAATTCCGAGTTGCGAATTTAGTAATTTTCCGAGTTGCAACTCGGAATTAGGGAGAAAAAATAAATAAAAAAATAATGGCCCTTCTACGCTTCCGTATTTTTGGGACATTTTTGAGATTTTTTTTTGTGGAAAAGTGGATTGAAAGGTACCTAGATAGTGACTCATAGTTACGGTTATAATTATTTATTTATATAAATACGATCATTTGTACGAAGCTCTGGAAGGGACACCCAAAATAAAAAAAAATCATTTTTCTTGAAATTCCGACTTATAACTCGGAATTTTAAAATTCTGAGTTACAACTCGAAATTTCACTCTCAAAATTCAGAGTTAAATCTCGGCATTTTAAATTTTAAAATTCCGTGTTTTATCTCGGAACTTTAAAATTCCGAATTATAACTCGGAATTTTAAAATTCCATTTTACAACTCGGAATTTCATTACAAAATTCCTAGTAATATCTCGGAATTTCGAAATTCCGAGTTTTAATTCGGAATTTTACTTCAAAATTCCGAGTTGTAACACGGAATTTTAAAATTCCGAGGTAAAACACAGAATTTTAATATTCAGAGATTTAATTCTGAATTTTGAGAGTAAAATTTCGAGTTGTAACTCAGAATTTTAAAATTCCGAGTTATAAGTCAGAATTTTACTTCAAAATTCCGAGTTATAACTCGGAATTTTAAGAAGAATGATTTTTTTTATTTTTGGTGTAATAACGAGAAATGCTATAAAAGGTTTTCTGGAGTCTTTATAGATCACAACAATCCGTCTTCTCGTCATACCTACCTTGAAGAGTAGAAATACCCTGAATTGAGCAATGGCAAATCTGTATTACTTATTATAACAAACACATTCTTATCGTTTCCAAAACTTTCAAAACTCGCATTATGTCTTCACCAACCATTTTAACAAGTTACAGGTTGTTATCCCTTCATTGTACACTCTAAGACCCCCTCTAAAGAATCAATGAACGCGAGAAATTGTCCCTCAAAGCCCCTGCATTATTGGGGTAATATATAAATGAGGCAGATTTCGACATTTTTAAAGTTATATAAGCAACTTTACGACCCCCGAAGGCCTTCTTTTTCTGTAACTCATCGGGATTCTCAGAAAGCACCACACGCATTCAGGCAGTGACCCACCCGAAGTTACAGCAAAACCAGTGGCTTCCGATGGGGCCCAGGTAAAATTCATCGAGTCGAAGAGCCCACTTTTTCTGGATAGTTTTTTTTTCCAGAAATTTTAGTTATACATTTAAAACGTGTTTCTTCGATTGATGGCAGTAAATTGGACAATGTGATTGATTTTCCCATACAAAATTTGAATTTGGACCAATATTCGGCTTAAGATGGAATTAATATTAATTATAATATCTACGCCATATCTAATCATAGCGGCAGCATTTCCAATGGACACCAACCAGCATATTGCAAACACCCTTATTCTATTATTGACATGATTTTTTGGGTTTATGACCTTCCACAATCTGAAAATGAAAAAAAATTTAATCCAAAGAAATCTATTTGTACAAGTGTAGACGGGCAAATTAATTAATTTGCCCGATAAGTTACTGCGTTCACAAGACTGCTGTCTTGAAAGAAATTAATTTTTGTCAGTAACGACTGAATTTGCCTATCTGAAAAAATGAGATCGAATTAACAAAGAATACTTCTCTTTTTTGAAAATTGTTGACGTTTCGGAGGCTGTATCTGCCTCCGTTGTCAAAACTTCTTGGAAAGACGCTGAAGAAAACTGAATTTGAATTGCGGTTTTGGAAATTAGATCTTTCTTTGACAGAGTCAAATGAAATCTGTCATACATTCTTTTGATTGACATTTGGTATCTTGATACATAGGGTGTTCGGTATCAATCAATCACCATTCTATTACTTTTTAATCTTTTTGTCGAGCGACAATCAATCACTTTGCGATCTAAATACACAAATAGCTTTTAAAGAACTGAAGTAGAAGTAACATTCATGTTTGAGTTTTACCAGAATACTGGATATATAAGATGTTCTAGAAATTTCGGAAACAATTTGATTATAATAGATTCACAAGTTTCATCGTTTACAACTTACTTGAAATGAGGAGGAGGAAAAGTACTTTCCTCCCTATAGGGAGGAAAAGTATGAGTTTCCTCCCTGGTTTCTATAGGGGAAGGAGGAAACATTTAGTCTCTGATAAACCCGCTTCGTTCCTATTGCGAATAAACTGCATTCAAAGAATAAATCTCCGAATTCAACTCGATAAATTTTCAAACAAAATATTTTTCGTTGAAATTGAAAAACTTATTCGCTGATAAACGAGGTCTTGTTATATTACCTCCGAAATATGCAAGGTACAGCTTTCAACACATTTTCCAAATGCCACAGAAGAAAGTACCCAAAAATGCACATAAACACACTGTGCATCGTTTTAGACTATCCTCCTAGGTACATAATTTAAGCTGAACAAAAATCGAAAACAAAGAATATCCTTGTACGTACATTGAAAAAATATATCTAAGAATCAACATCCTGCCTCAAGATTACGATATCCTGTTTAACTGAAGAAAAGGGACCAAAAAAATCCATACGCTATAAATGCAAACGACCAGCTGACAATCTACTAGATATCTTCGGCCAAATAAATCAACCGAGCAGACACCAGTTTCAATCAATACTTTGAAATATGTTTCAACTTTCGAGGATTTTTTTTGTGGCAACAGGTGCTGGTTACCAATCATAAAAAGTTGTTGTTGAAGTGTATGCAGGATGTGGCATACATAGGTAGACAGAGGTGGTATTGTTAGACGATTTTAGCGGAACAATGGAGATATTTTATTCGGATAACGTGAAAATATCGCAGAAATGATAACAATGGGGACTGTGAAGATATTTTTGAAGAATATGGTCCTTGAAACTGGAAAATGCTTCATAGAAGTTATGAATAGGTTGTTGTTCAAGTTGGGGCTTGGATGAATGAGTAACTGTTGAAAACAAATATGAAACTATACCTACAAAGTGTTTCTAGAAAATCTATGAGTGTTTTCTTCTATACAGGATATCCCACAACTTAACGTCATCCTTTGAAAGTCTGATAGTCTATCTATCTTATGACTACCGTGGAATTGGGTTGCTTGGGACATTAGTGTGAATTGGGACATATTACACAACATTAGACATTATGTTCTGCCATCTATCGGTTGGAAGTGAGACCAAAATTGTTATACTAAAAGGCTTCGGTAGATGTCAGGATTCATGAAGGTTACGATATTTGTTTCCGTTGAGTGTCGGTGTGATTCAACTTCAAATATAGTGAAGTAAATAACAATTTTTCATGATGGTTACACTTCCTATGGACACACGATGGAGTATTTGATACTGGCACGTCTAGAATCTCTTTATTTTTTTTGTTCTTTTTTAGGGTGACTTGCCGTCCAAATATAAAAGGCGTTTGAGAACTCGCAAATATCGCGACTTCTCAGAAGGAACACTTCAAAGGGCTATAGAAGATGAAGGAGAAATGGTTTTTAGCGAAATCGCTTTAAAAAAAATTGTTTTCGATCATTAATATATATTTTTTTTCTTTGAGTTTTTTTTGTTGCATTCTACGAATGTCTTTGGTCAGTTTATTTTGATGAGACAGTTGCATTATTGTGCATTATCATTAAATAAGCCTAATCCACACTAATTATTCAATTTTATTCCCGTTTTCGATAAATTTGATCGATAATTTAGAAAAAAATCTCTAAAGCGTCCCAAGAGACCTTGAACGTTTCTTGACGACAAGCATGCAAATTAATAACATGTCCCAAGTGTTCAAAATCAACGGGGTGACTTGGGACAGCATGTTTTTTTTTCGAAATGGGTTGAAAATATGTTCTTTTCACCAAATTATATTTTGGACACTTTCCGTCCGCTGTGAACACTATGCCGTATCATAGTGACCACAGCGGACGAAAAGCGTTTGCGGACGAAAAGTGTTTGCGAGCGAAAAGCGTTTGCGGACGAAAAGCGTTTGCGGACGAAAAGCGTTTGCGGACGAAAAGTGTTTGCGGACGAAAAGTGTCTGCGGACGAAAAGCGTTTGCGGACGAAAAGTGTCTGCGGACGAAAAGCGTTTGCGGACGAAAAGCGTTTGCGGACGAAAAGCGTTTTCGGACGAAAAGCGTTTGCGGACGAAAAGCGTTTGCGGACGAAAAGTGTCTGCGGACGAAAATTACTTGCCTAAAAAATAGTCGATTATTGATTCGAAAATCGAAAATTAGTACGTAATTTGTAGAGGTCGACGAAAAAATGTAACATGTACCTCGACGAAAAACTTTCTATTGTTTCGCCTGCTTGCTAGCCTCGGCTGCGCCTCAGCTATCAATTTGCAGACTCGACTATAATAGACAGTTTTTCGTCCTTGAGACATAAATAACTATTTTCTACAAACGTCAAAAAATGACAAGGTTCGCACATTGACAACAGTATGCGAAGTGGCACTTTTTTTCATTTTCCTTCGTTACCATGACACCGTGCGCGAAGTAATGTGCGAAATATATTTCGCACACTGCATGTAAACTATATGGGATTTTCAAATTCTAACCTATATATATGGTCCTCAATCAAGCAAAAAACAAGAAATCGTTTATTTATTAATGTAGAACAATAATTAAGGTTTTCAAATTGTGAGAAAATTTTACACTACCTAATTTTATTTGTTATTTACAATGTTAACATTAATGGTGCAGCCAGTGCACGAACCAATATTTATTCCTAAACCAGATAACTCAGATTCAGCTCGTGATATCGTAGTTTCGGGGGTTGGAAGACTATCCATTTTTGACTTGCAAGCAACTGCCGTAGAGGTGACAGCACTTGATCTTGAAATTTCACAGTCTAAAATTTTATTTGATATTTGAATTTTGTTATTGATAGAATCCTCCAAGTATCCTTCGGCCACAGTCGAAGATTTCCATCCTCCATGTCGCTTCAAAACACATATATCGGCCCCCGTATTAGCAAGGAGTGTGGCTGATGTTCTCCGAAAACAATGACCAGTGTAGGCATCAGGATTTGGTAATTTTAGGTGTTTTGCTATTAAGCTAGGCATCTTTCCAATACTATTTATTCCAACAACTTGGTTAAAACATCTCTTATTTTGATACTTCAAAAACAATCGGCGACTGGTAGCATAACTTGGACGAAGAGCCGCATATTTTCGGTAAAAGTCAGTATAATATAAATTTGAAACTGTAAAAATTCGTTGTATATTCGTTTTTGTATCGGGTACTTTAACAATCAAAATGGAATTTTTATCTTCTATGTCATCGACCGTCATTTTAGTGAGTTCGTCACGGCGGCAAGCACCCGAAATACCCAGTATTAAAACGACCTAAAAGGAAATCAGTAATTCAAAAAACATATAAAACAATCATCAAAAATCTACCTTAACCAACAAATAGGTTTCATCATCTCCCTCTCTTATGAATTGATCAACTTCCTCTCTAGTCAATACCTTAGATTTCTTAGGATGGTTTGCAACTGACAATTTTTTCAAATATGGAACCAACTTGGTAAATTTCTTAAAATCCACGTTTTCTTTAACATTGAGTGTTGCCTTCAACATAGAATACATTGCCCATAACGTGGAAGACTTCAGCTTCTTAGACTTCTGTGCAAAATATGCCAACAGCACATTTTCGGATATTTTTCTGGCTTTATTTGCTTCACACCACTCTTTAAATTGCTGATATGCATTTTCATACTGGCGCCTCGATTTCTCCGCTAAAAGGTTGGAAATAACGGAATTGGCCGCATCGATCAAGTTAGGTGGGGTACTGCTTAGTTCATCGTCGCTCGAAATTTCCATTCTTTTACAATAATAAATATCACGCACGAAATTGACGCGAATAAAAAGTCAAAAAATAATTATCGAGAACTGTCACTTTGAAATAATTGTCAACAAATGCCATTTTATTTCCATAGTTACAGTCAAGATGCATAGAAACCCTACAGTAATTACTTGATTTGGAAAAATTATTTAAGCCAGTTCAATACTATTTTTCATAGTTATTATTTATTTTAGAACAATATTTTTGACGTTTGTAGAAAAAATTTTGTTTGCATCTCATGCGCGAAATACTTTGGTAATCTCGACTATTTTTTTTAACTCGGCTGCGCCTCGTTAAAAAAAATCAGTTCTCGATCACCAAAGTAGCATTTCGCGCACTAGATACAAAAATAACTATTGTATAATGGGAGTATTTAGCAACTCTATTTTTTCCTTGATAATAATTCCTTAATAATAATTACATTCATTGCTTCAGGGGTTCAATTTTTTTTTTCTGAAACCAACCTTGAAATGGAAGAGAACCGTTTGTAATTCAGCAGAAATTCGAAGCTTTACAAGGACCCCAAGAACCGCCAAAGAGATAAAAGTGCTGCCCGGTACTATAAAGTAATTTGATAGCACATTCAAGCACTTGAGAAACGCAGGAAGTGCGTGTGAATTATTTATAAATCCCGCTTTGTCGTTGGATATCCATAGGCGGACCTTGGACAAATTTTGAGAGGAAAAATGACAATGACAATAGATTATAAATAATAATAAAGCCTTTCACAAATTTCCTATACTATATGAGCTTTGTCTGTAAACATCGAAAAGAAAATAATCAAACAGCCCCCTTACGACTGCCAAATCAACCCTTACCAACAACTGGCACATTTTTTACAAGAACAAACTTTCCAATGCTTTCTGTAACAACTAGCAATTGTTGCTAATTTCAAGGTTTTGCCGATCATCAGTGCAGACCCGGTCGGGACGTAGAGCCACTGCTCTTATCCGTCAACCTGCAATTGATTACTATTTTTCATACTGATACTGTTTTTTTTTTATTTGTCTTCTGAGGAAAGGAAGTATCCCTAGTGTGTTTCAGTTGATTCAGTTTTGTTTATTTCGGAAATACAAGTTCAGTAGCTGATACAATAAAGGGCATTATACAGAATGTACCAAACTCAGGTAGTTTGGTACATTTTCATCAGTCAGACTTCAAATTAAAAATCTGAAAAAAATCAAAGATCATCTATGTGGTTTCTGCACTTATCAGAAAAATATTTTAAAAAAATCTCTTGAAATGTGAATTTTAGGGCATGTAATGCCAACTTGACATATATGGATATTTATAATAAACCCACAAATAAGCCTAGGTTTGTTATGGTCCAGTAGCCATTTTTAAAGGGCAGTGGTCACGCGTTCTAGAATAGAGCACTGTCAGTCAGCTGACGTCACATGACGGTGATCAGCTGATGGGGGGACAAACAAAGAATTAGAGTTTGAAAAGATAACTGTTTTTTTTGCGGTGGTTAGTGGTTAATTGTGATTTTTATGAACTTTAATAAATTTAGTGATCCTATTATTTGATAATATTTTGAAATAATCTTGTTTCAGATGAGAAATCGTATAATTTTACTAATAACTTCGCTGTTAGTTTTGCGATCTTTGACAATAAATATCTACTAGTAAAACAAAACTTTCCGTCTTTCATAACATCCTCCAATGTTGACTTCAATGTTAACTGTAAATTCCCAGCGTTTTTTTTGTTCTACGAATTTTGGGTACGATCTGACTAGTATGTGTCTGTACTCCAGCAGTTTTTACCTTTCTCTGCCTTGTTTGTATAGAAGGAAACTTGAAAATTTCACGTGCTGGTCTGGATTGGATCGGTTATAACAACCCATAACAGCACAAGTCTTCATGATTTATGTCCTCAAATCTAAAAGAGAAAACTGTTATGTATGATACCTATCACCATAACAACGTATTTTTGAATTGGAAAAGCCATATTCATTAAACTTCTACAGAATTATGCACTCTATTCAGACTGTACACAATGAATTAATACTCACTAAATTGCCAAGAACATGTTTTTGACAACTGTCAAAAGAATGATCGTCAATGACAGTGCTCTAAACTCAATAATATCCCGGTCAGAAATAAAAATACTTGGTAACATTATAAAATGTGTTTTGGGGAATATTCGGCACGTCTAGCCCTTGCTGGGCCGCCACTGTGTACAGGTCCTCCGCCTCGTCTTGTCGCTGTCGGTTGCCGGTTTGCATTGTGTGCGTACAGTGTCCGCATAGGCTATGTACATCGCATCCTGCATACTTTATGAACTTCTGTCTACTTTTCCAACTGCGAACACCTGTTGTTTAAGAAAAAATATAGGTTTCTATAGTCGGGAAGTGGTGAACGGTCATACACAGAAAAATGGTGTTATCATATTCGTGGATAAGCAACATATTTTTGTTTTTAAAATCATGTTTTTCAACCACTGTCAAAAAAAGTCCACTTGTTTTGTTCTGTATGTACTGTGTGCCTAAGACTGGCGACACACCAAGAAATCAAAAACGTTTTAACGCAAACGTTTTTGACTAATTTAGGTAAAAGTTGTTTTTCCTCCACGAGTTCTATGAAGTGACACACTGGTACGGCAAAACAGGAAAAACACCTTAGGCTCTTTAAGACTGCTCGAAACAAACTGTTTTTAAATGAATCTGTTTTGTGTGATTCGTGTACTTATTTCAAAGTGTTTTGTCTTGCTAAAAAATGTTTTGAGTAAAATCGTTTGGGAAACCTCGTTGTAGACAACACGTTGAACCGTCGACTCTATTTGCACTGTTTTGCTGTAAAGCAAAAAGTTTTGCATGAAACCGTTTTGCTTTCAGGCGTTTTTGATTTATCGGTGTGAGGTTAGTCTTCATTTCTCAAAAATGTTTGCTTCAAGGCGTTTTTGATTTTTCGGTTTTGTCTACGAAAGCGCAGGAGTGCCACACGAGGTTTTTTTTTCATTACTTCGATTCTACAGTCGAAATTTCGAGAAAAAAGTCGAAATTTCGAGAAAAAAGTCAAAATTTCGAGAAAAAAGTCTAAATTTCGACTTTAATGTTGAAATTTCGACTTTCATGTCGAAATTTAATCACTTCGATTTTGAAGTCGAAATTTTGAGAAAAAAGTCGAAGTTTTGACTTTAATGTTGAAATTTTGAAGTTTTGACATTAATATCGAAATTTCGACTTTTATTTCGAAATTTCGACAATTTTCTTGAAATTTCGACTTTAATGTTGAAATTTCGACTTCTTTCACGAAATTTCAACTTTTTTCTTGAAATTTCGAGATTTATGTGTTGTATTTGTGTATACAATTTAATTCTGAGCAACTTTTCCAAATAACTTTTTTTGATATCTTGCCATTTTACCCCACTTTTTGCATTTTCATGGTAATTTTTTTCAATTTGCCGCCATACCAGCAATCACGTGACATGTGTCAAAATCGATTTTCAGGTTATCGGACATGCACAAACTTTTCCCAAGAATCTTTTTTCCAATACTCTAATAATAAACTTTTTTCTCATATGGTACATACTTTTTGGCGGTCACTGTATATAATTCTATTAACTTGAGAATCTTTGCATTTGTCCATTCCATAGTGTTGGAATTTAACCCACAAAACGCAGTAAACAGCAAAGGTTTATCACCCAATTTTCAAAAAAAACCGTTTGGCAATTGTCAACAGTAGCGTTCGAAGCGAGTTCGCTGGCTTGTTTTACCGCTCTGTCCACATCGAGCACGAATTTCCTTTGATGATTCGCTGATTTACCGACAGACTTCGGAACATGAACGGACACGAACGAACTCGATTCTTCATTTAAATTACTATACCTGCAGCGAACGAATTCGTTCGTTGGCATGTGTTCGCTCCAATTTAAATGCACCTTAAGGTCGTGTTGTTGAGTTCGGCGTTGCCATGTCGAGACTGTTTGACAGTTATAATTCTCTATTACTCTCCAACACTTGCTTAAACTTAATCGCCAACGGATTCCATTCAGTAACTGAACATTTCGATCCTTGTTTATGTAATGATATAAACTAGCGAAATGAATTTGAAAAATTGTTACGCTTCCAAAGAATTCTGTTCAGTTCGTTGCAATGCTGAGAAAGAGCGGCAACGCTGTCAAAATTCGCGGTGGTTATATTGGTTATCATAAGATTTCTGATTTATGTATAAATTTCACCAGTTTTTGTTGACATTCTTTGTCATGTGAGTTATTTGTGGAAATATTGGTATTTTGTTGTGTTTTGGATTATAAAGTGAAAGAAAAATAAATAGAGACTTACTTATAATAATGCTTTAGTGTTGGGTTTGCAAACAATCCAATTGTTCTAACAACCAGAATCTCAGCTGTCATAGGTGAGTAGATCGTTTGTTCACAAATTAGAGTAAAGGGTATCAAATTTCTATACACACTACAACTAGTCTAAAATCGTTGCATATCATATGGTCCAAAGAAGGTAGTGATTCTTGCTTCAGGATAATGATTTCAGATCAACTAAAATATCCATGACTTTCGGATCCTCCGTAGATATCGTAGAAGGGTTACGTGAAGTGGGGCAAAACACATTTTAGGTACTCAGATATGCTCAGATACTCACATGTTATATTCGCATGAGGAAGTAGAAGTCTTCAGGAACGATATGCACTTTTTCTTTTCCTTCTACTATAATTTTTTGCAAAGTTATGACAAATCTAATTTTCGGCCCTACCTGAACTTCCAGTGGCGTGTTAGGGCGAGCTTGAAATGTGAAGTCGGCGGCGTTAAACCATGTTTTCTGAGAAAACGAGTGTATTAAGGTACTTACTGAATATCATTCTTGTGGAGAATTGAATTATCTCTTAACCTATCTAAATAGTTTTTCGATAAATCTCATAGCTCCTGAAATAACAACAAAAAAAAATTAGATTTTTTTAAATGAAATTTTTTTTAGGTTCCACCCTTGATTTTTCGGTAAACAATTTTTTTCTAATAATATACATGATTTCGAGATGTCATGTGCCAGTTCCAGAGTGCTACAATTCATTCTTCACTTTTTGCTCGAGTTTGTCTGTCGTTACTGGATTAATAGTCAAATTTAAATAGATGTTTTTTAATAGAACATACTTTTGCCTTATCGACAATTGCAAATACTGTTAATTTTTGTATGCAGCAAGAAGTGATAAGAAATTTTGCAATTGCCAAATACCCGAAACAGGCGCAATAAATCTACTAAATACGAAATCCCAGTCCGTAAACAACTTTTACCGACGAAATTTCTGAAACTCGCCGTTACAGCTCGGTTTAGAAATTTTGATTCGGTTCTTTTGTAACCTTGGTCTCTATTCGCCAACGTTTGTGCAACGTAATGTGATTTAGATTAGATTTGGACTTGGATACGCAACACGTCTCATGGTGCAATGAGTGTGGGAGAAAAAATGTCTTTCGGCTTCTTGAAATGCGCTGCAAAAGGCATTTTTTGTTATTATCTAAGTGGGGCAATTGTCGTGGTCTGTGGAGGATAGAGAATCATACAGGTTGGCACAACAAGCGAAATCATGCATTCCGATTTTGCATATACTGTGTGATTATTCAGGAGGATTATATACATAATTTCCAAAAGGCAAAATTTCTTTCAGATTTGACCTATCACCGGCGGAGCCGAATATTTGATTGGTCATAACTCTGCTAAAAATGATCGGAGAAGGAAAAGGAAAAGTTCATATCGTTTCTGAAGACTCCTACCTTCTCATGCAAGCATAATATATATGCGATTATTTGTGTACTTTGTCGCACTTCACCGAGATGTTTGCGGATGATCCGAAAATCATGAATAATTTAGTAAATGTGGAATTATTATACTGAAGCAGCAACCCATACCCTCTTTGGACTATATGCAACAATTTCAAAGTAGTGTGACAGGTTCCACTTATACATGCCAAAAAAAAACTTTGTTTTACTCCTGCCTCATTTTCAACTTACCCATAAAATCGGCATTCTCTTCAGTAAATGTGGAAAATAATCGCTTATTCATATCCTGCATATATGTTTAATAACACTATTGTGAAGTGCAAGCTTGTAATCACATACAACATTTTTTATGTAGGATGTGTATGAGCGATTATTTACTGAAGAAATTGCTGTGATTATGAGTGAATTGAAAACTGAGGCAGGAGTAAAACCCTTTGTTTTCTTTGACATGTATAAGTGAGACTTGTCTCACTAGTCTAAAATCGTTGCATATGGTCCAAAGAGAGTACTGATTCCTGCTTCAGTATAATTATTTCATATCAACTAAAATATCCATGACTTTCGGATCCTCCGTAAATATCGTAGAAGGGTTATGTGAAGTGGGACAAAACACATTTTGGGTACTCAGATACTCACATGTTATATTTGCATGAGGAAGTAGAAGTCTTCAGGAACGATACACAATTTTTCTTTTCCTTCTACTATAATTTTTAGCAAAGTTAAGACAAATCTAATTTTCGGCCTTGCCGGAAATTGCAGTGGCGGTTAACGCGAGCCTGAAATTTGATATCGTAATTCAATCAGGTTTTCTGAGAAAACGAGTGCATTTTGTGAGAAATTACTAAGTACATTTCTTGTGGGGAATTGAATTATCTTTCGCCTTGTTGGAATTGTTTCTTGATAGTAAGTAAGTACGTAAGTAAGTATTTATTGGCCTTAATTTACATACATAGTATAAAAGGCAAGTCACAACAGTCAAAGCTGAAGTTAAAATCAAAAAAATATCTGTAAATACTGCTTTGAAGTGAAACATATAAAGTCCTACATAAACATTGTACAATAAAATAATTAAAACTCGTTAAAATCGTCAATTAAATGGAACAGAAGTAACTGAAAGACAAATATTCTGTTATAGAGTAAAAACTGTTTGTTAATAAAAAATCTTGTACTTTTTTCTACAACTGTCAATAAAAGTCCACTTCTTTTGTGTGGTTTGTGTGCGTAAAGTATTACAATATTTCACTATCAACATACGATTTCATTATTAAACGGAAAAGCGTAAAAAAAGTGCACTTTTTTTAACGGCTGTTGCTAGGCAACCGACAGTTTCATGCAACAACAGTGACAGATCCGAATAATAACGAAATCCTGTCATAAAGCCAGTTCTCATTTTCTTTGGCAACTAATAACCTATAAATATCTGAAATACAAATGTTTCACCAATAATATTCTTAGCATTCTTACTATTAAATAAGTATTATCAAAATTACAAATTATCGTGGCGAATATATTTAAAATAATAGCACATACCTCTAAGGAACTATTGGACCTAATCTACACTAGGTAATACAAGGTAGCTATGGCTGTTTGGCCGTCAGAAACTAGTTGACAACAATAATTAATGAAATTTGTGAAATTGGGCATCCATCCAGATAACGAATTCTTGATAACTATAAATTTAATTTAAGTAGAAATGATGAAGATTGAACGGAGAAAATCGTGGATAGTGCAAATATGAGATTTTCTTGACTTAGTTCAAAGAAAGAAAAAGGTATTCGTTGCTTCACGAGGATTGTTTATTTATTTCGAATACAAATCTAAGAAAATGAAAAGTTACTTCGATGGACTAGTTATTCGAAAGTCAAGTCAACATTAATAATAATAATATTGACCTCGATGAATATGTTATTTTAATATTCGCTTCAAATTTTCCATTTTGCGGGATATTGTGAAGAGAAAGGGATCACTTTACTCACTTGATACAGAAATTACTATTCCCTTAAAAACACCATAAATCTTATATTTTCCGAAACAACAGCAAAAAAAGTTATAATTTTTTGAAATGCAATTTTTTTTTGTGTTCCACCCCTGATATTTCGCTAAACAATTTTTTCTCTAACAATACACGATGTCCAGAAGTCATGTGCCGAGTTTCAAAGTGCAACGATTCATTCTTCACTTGTGGCTTAGATTTGTCTGTGGTTACTGTACTAGAGGATTTTATATGGTGAACCAATTTTCAAGAAAGTCATGCTCTCCTCGCCCGCTTCTAACTCAATGCACGCGCCACTGGCATGTTTTCAAAAACTGTAGCAGGTTCCAGACCAGCACAAGTGGGGCTTTTATTTTCGATCATCGTAGGGCTTTCTTCATCCAATTACTCTCGAGCACAGACAGGTCGAAGAAAACGACGGTATTTCTGCGAGACCAAGACAGATCGTGTGAAACCAGTTATTTTTGAGTATTCCAGATATATATTTCGCATCTTTTATACGGCCGCAGTTTCGGAATACCTCAGGAGCCCTTTTATATGGCCTCCATTAAAATTTATGGGCTTTGCGCGAAGCTCGGTACTATGCTAGGAATTGGAATCTGATACTTTTTATGACATTTTATATATTAACAAGGGTTTGAATTGCTGGGTGATATTTCCTTTAAGGGGTTTATAATCCTTGGTATTAGTCGAGGAATTGGACGATTCAGGTAAGTTTTAGGGGAATTTCATGTAACGGTAGGTTCAACCCTTCCTGGTATTTCTATATCATTAGATTAAGTATCCAGTTTCCATGCAAAAAAGAAGGTCAATAGTTAGAAATTTCTATAGTATCCTCAAATTGCTATAGTCAGCTAACACAATAAAAAACTACTTTTTTGTACAACTGTAATAAAAATGACGTTTATAATTTGTTGACATATGAACTAAAAACTGACGTTTTCACAAAATCACTTTTAACACTAGTGTTAAACTAGTTACTTATGCAACAAGTGCAAAAAGTAGGTGATTATTGCACTCGACGTGAAATTGTCCAACGAGGCCATCAGGCAGAGTTGGACCGAGTTGGACTCTTTTTGCACGAGTTTCATACAATATTTTTTCTACGTTCATGCAAAAACCAGAAAATGTTTCATTTAGGTGGCACTAAACTGTAAGGAAGACATTGTTCGTTTAAATCTATCTGCCAAAAGTAATTCAAAAACATTTTGTGTAATTCAGATGATATTCGAAGGAAATAATTTTATTTTTAACAAATTGCATTTTCTAGTAATTTCATAGTCCATTATATAATGAATATGATGAAACATGCAACTATTTAAAACGTAATACAATCTCACAGAAAATGGGCTAAATTTGGCGTCGATTTGAAAGTTTATATCTGTCATGATGACAGAACGCTATAGTAGAATGACAGATGAGTGCAATAAAGTCTTTATTGCACTCAGTACAATAAAGAGACAGTTTTTCCACCAAATATAGTTCAATAAAGTTTTGTTTTTTGGATTTTTTTGTTTTTTTCTTACTAGCAGTAACTGTTGTACAAAAAAATGTGTGTGATACATTTGGTAAAAGTGATTTTACTTTGCTCCACTCACAAAATAAAATGCCACTTTTAGCACTTGTATCATAAATGACTATTAGCGCGTCTTGATATAACTTATAATGATTTATTGTGGAAAATAGAGAATCCAAAGACAACGAATTAAATAATAATCAATAAACCGATAAGGGTCAAACAGGCATATACAAAAAACTATTACAGCTTGGCAAATCTAGCAAAGCATCTGAAATCAGCACGCCTATCGATGCGCAGTAGCAGCACAATATACATTCTAATAGGCCGTCAGATAGTGACAGATTTAGGTGCCCCATTTTCGCATACAAGCCCCGAATGGGGTTGAAAAGTATATCGATTTGGAGTAAAATGAAGGTAAATTTACGTTTTATGAACATTCTTCTATATTTCCAAACAAAAATTAAGATGCAATACCCATAACAGGTTTATGTTGAAAAACAATTTTCAACTTGTTATTGCAGAAGAAATATTTTCATCATTTCCATCTTTTCCATTCTTGCTGTGTGAAATTACTTCTGAGGAGCATGCTTCCCAATTCTTCCGATATCGCTGATGAGCTTAGAAGAGCGAAATATATTTTCGTCGATAAAAATGTATTGGAGATCTAATAGTGATACTGAACAACATTCTCCCTTTCTCATACATTTACTTATATGAAAATGCAAATTATCACCTTCAGATTTTTTTCTTTCAGTTAGGGTCTTTTCACAATATCTATCAGATGTGGTTCAATGTCCAACGTGGCTCTAGCCGGGAAAGTAGTTGTTTTCCGTTAGATATTAAAAAAATATCACATTATTCAATTTTATTGAATACTCAATTTCATTCTGATTTTTATTTAAAAATATGAACAGGATGCTCAAAAAATCTGTTGTGGAATCATCTGCGGCTGAAAGACAAACTTTAATCGGTATTTTCCATTGTTCAAAGTAACTTCCTGGGAAGTATTCATGTTGAAAAGGGGAACATTCTCCATTAAAATATTTTTCCGAATTTTATTACCTATTATTTCCGACTTCAAAGTCGGAATTTTATTAAATTCTGATTTCGAAGTCGGAAATTAGTGAAAAATATCCCTAAAAAAATTATATGGACCTTCTAGGCCTTCGTACTTTTCTATGAGATCTGATGAACCAACTCATATGCACCGACTTTCATATTTGTGATGGATTTTGGTAGTTATCTGAAAAAAGTGATTTTCATCAATTTCATAGCGTTATTTTTAACTTTAGTAACACAGTTTTTCCAAAACAACCGCATTTTTCGATCTCTTACAACCCACGTGTAGTTCCAATATTAGACAGAAAACGAAACTCGAACTAGTCCGTCTATTTTTTACCGTCGGTTCATTTCCCTTCAACGACCGATAAATAAATACAATACCTTCATAAAATTCTCTATCATGCACGGAAGGAAGCGTACATCCTCTTGAACATCTCCTTGCGACCGGTACGGTACATCGCCTTTAAGCCGAATAGCAGCGAATATGAATGAAGCGCCGTTGCCACGTTTCGCGAGGATCGGGAGTTTTTCACGAATTTTTTTGGGACACTGCAAATTCCAATTACGAGAATTTAGACTACTAGGGGATATAATAGCACCAAACTGTCCAACACTTTTTTTATAATTGAATGGTAATATGAATATGAACCACGAAATCATATTTCAAACATGACAGAACAGCCTGACAACTCCAAAATGAACATCTGTTCCGTAGTTTTGAATACAGATGTGTTGAAGCAAAATGCCA
This sequence comes from Chrysolina haemoptera, assembly GCA_958298965.1. Classification (NCBI taxonomy): domain Eukaryota; kingdom Metazoa; phylum Arthropoda; class Insecta; order Coleoptera; family Chrysomelidae; genus Chrysolina; species Chrysolina haemoptera. The sequence goes on from OY282600.1 coordinate 2,655,975, forward strand.
ATAACCCGCAAAATTGTAAACCTCAAAATTCCGTGGTTTCATTTACGCGTTTCTCTTATTTGTTTGTTTCAAACCCAGAAGTTGATTCGAGAAACGTAGCCCAAAATATTTATATAGAAGAATAATAGTAGAGTTGCAAACCTTTTTATAGTTCAGTGGTATGCAATCTCAATGATTACCAAACAAATCAAACTAGTACGAAACTGTTTACTGATTAAATATGGTGTAAATATGCAGTAACTCATTGTCTTTGGTCTAAATTTGTAATAGTCAACTTGACCAGAGTACCAAATTCGCGGACGGTATAAACGTGACCAATAGGGGTCGTGGCTACAGAAAATACTGGACAGTTACGACCCGTTTATTATCGACAATTGATTCCAATAACTAATTTATACAACTCAAATACTCTGATGCAATCAATAATCTGGCTACTTCAGTGGATACTTACTTATTCTACTTAGTTTCGTTATCTTGATTATTTCATGAGATCGTAAAGAACAGCTTGCTATATGTTGGGAGAGCATTACAATTTCTCGTCGACTTACTAGAGGAAGGGATATCGACGTGCGCTGTGTGCGGTGTGTCGCATTGCCACGTGGTCCGTTAATGCGTTGGGTGGGGTAACAGAAGAGGCGCACAGTAGTGCGTTTCTCTTGTTTATGTGGTATTATATTCACGCCTTGTCCTCAATGATTTAACTGTGCAGTTTCCCGTTTCGTGCCAAATGTACCGCTAATGATTTATAAGGTACAGATTCGACCTGTCCTGGAAGACTGTAGTCATATTTGAAGTGCAGCCCCTAAACTTAATGAAACTTTTAGATTCTGTCCAAAAAGGAACTAATCTTTTCATTGGTGATACTTCGCTCACAAGCTTGCTCACTTCTCTGGAACATCCCAGAAAGGCATCGAGACGGACACGTCGAACTCGGTCAGGTGTTTCCTGAGGTATACCTACCTATATACCTCCTTTGTCTCGGCTCTTTGAATATTACTGGATTTTGCTTTTCGCAGGAACAAGAACATAAAAAAAAAACAGATGACAAGTGATGATGACAAGTGGCAGCTGATGGAAACTAGTGATGGATGACAGGTGACAAGTGACATGATGATAAACCCTAAGTAATGTACTCAACGGGTAATATGTAGGTATCGGATATCAGGTGTGATATGTGTCAGGTTAACAGTCACAGTTGATGTGTCGTTAGTGAAAGATGACGGATGGCAGATGCCAGAAGACAAGTTAGGAATACATTGCAAAAAGAAGTAAACTGGAGGTAGTTGTCCAATATTTCACATGCTTGAGGAACCTGGGACCCTATTCTCAAATGTCGAATATCCTATGTCGCATGCGACAAAATATTTCTATCACTTTTCTCGACTAAGCATTAAAAAGAGATAGAGATATTTTGTCGCATGCGACATAGGGTAGTAGACATTTGACAATCGGGCCCCTGGTCGTACTGGCTCGTGCCCTTCACGTATTTTATGAGAGCCATGAAAATATGTTCAAGTAGATTTATTGAAATCTCGAAGACATGGCACCACAGCGGCCGACCGCCTCTGCTAGCCTAGACTGAAATCTCAAAAAGCAACTTGTCAAGTGTCAGAGGGAAGAGAGAGAGACAGAGCGCGAAGTTGGCGATCGGAGGCAGAATTCAGGTAAATGCGGCGTGAAGCCAGGTAGGCTCTGGGCTCTGGACAAAATAAGAAATGGGTTCGAGAATGCTACTAGTGCAGTTTTGCTTTATATTCATAGGATACCTACCGAGTTTATGAAATTCCAAGATGAGGATGCTGGAAATTGTTTTACAAGAGCCTAAGAGATTACTTGTTGAAGAATTTATTTTTAACTGAGTCAATTATTAATTGATTATTCATCATAAAACAATTTCATTTATTGGAATAATAATTGATAGTAAAGTTTGAACAGTTACTTCCAATATAAATTCCCGAAGATGTTCCATGTTGTTGCTGATCAGAAACGTTAGATATTTCTTGAAGAGTTGATTGTTTGTTCCACAATTTTATTAGATATTTTAATTTGTTTGGAAGAAGATGGACAATTCAATGTTTGATTAGAAATCTCAGTTTTGTTATTCAAACTATCTTCTGTAGATGCTTCTGCTACGGAGGCAGATTTCCAGCCACCGTGACGTTTTATGGATGTAATGTTGCCCCCTGCATTGGCCAGAAGAGTTACAGAGCTTCTCCTAAAACAGTGACCTGTGTAGCAAAATTAGGAAACCTACAAATAAAAAATATTGAAATTACTACTAATCTTATAAAATTATGATTATATCTGTACCTTATAGAGTAAATTTGTTTCGTTATCAGCATCCGGAATAAATTTATTGATAACATCCCTTGATAAAACTTTAGATTTATTTTCTCGGTATCCCACGCTTTTGTTCTTAATGAGCGGGACCAATTTTGAAAACTTCCTTATATCAATATTTTTCTTAACATTCAATGTACTTTTCAACATTGTCATTTTTGATTTTTCCTCAAAATATCATATAAGTAAGCACATTTTTAGAAACCTTTTTTACATGATTCTTATCCCCACCATTCACGAAATTGGTCATATGTTTTCTCATATACTAACTTGGATTTGGCCGGTAACATATTAGATACTATTGCATTTGCTTTCTCAGATATATCTGATGGGGTATCACTACCACTATCATAATCAGCATCCATCTTCTTGAAATTAAACTAATTTTTTTTCAGACAGGAAGAATTTTTGAATACGATTTTACTGAAAACATTGAATAATATTTTCAAGACAGCAGTCGTTTAAAAACGATTACTTATCGGGACAATATACTACGTCAAGATGTATTGGAAGTATTTATTTTTAATATATTTCAGACGATGTAAATTCACATTCACAGTTCTACAAAAAATGTTTTTTGTATTTCGAGAGAACGGATTTCAACGTAATTCATATAAGAACCATTTGAAAATGTCGCGAATCCAGTGGTGTAGACAGATTTTTTCTGAAAAAATCGCTAGTAATTTTTTACTGATAAGTAGGTGGGAAATAAACTTCCAATAATTTACACTTAAAAGATTATATGTAAATGTATATGCTGACAATGTTGTTTCGACACACAGTGTCATCTTCTGAGCGAGTTATAAATTTTTTAGATTTTTGACCATGTAAATTGAGAATAGTTGGCCCTAAAAATGGAAATTTATTCATGATATTAGCTGTCCCAGTAGACTTTTTCAATGTCTACCTAACGAAAAAAAAAAGTATTCCAATCGGTTGAAAAATGTAAGTTTTATAAGGGTGCTTCTATCTTAAATGGGTCACACTGTAGGTACTGAGTTTCCCCAATTTTTTTTCTCATAAGGGCCCTAAGACGAGATCGGAATATGTTGAAACTCGAAACGTGTTAAAGGTGGGTGTGTCCTTGATTGGGATGTATCGATGTATCTTATCTAATATGTTCAATTGTATAAAAATAACCTAGGCGATTGACGCATATTAATATGTTTGTGGTTGGATATTCCTAGAAAAACAATGAAACAATATTCAAAGGATTTTCAAGAAACGACAAAGGAAAAACCCAAACAATCGATGATATCATTTGGAATTACAAGCACATATCGATAGAGCTAAAATGGGTGTATGTATAGGCCAAGCTGTAAATAAAAATAAGAGGCTCTTTCCACACAAAATAAAAGACGCCAATGGCCTATACTACTTTTTATGAGATAGTCCGTAAATGAAAACGCCGATTTTCGCCCAGCAAAATTGCTTCGTCGAATTTTTTAAACAAGAAAAAGTGAAAAAAATTATAACTTTTTTGATATCTTGCAAATATCACAAAAAGTATTGAAGCGTTCTACAGTAATCTGAACTTTTGTGGAGAATTACAAAACCTTCTAAACAGTTTTTTGAGTGACAGGATCGGTGCACTGAGAAAATCCGGGAAAACCTCGAAAAAGACATAATTTTTCATAAATTCATAATTTGTACATATCTGAAGCTGAACAAACAATCTTGTGGAAACTGATAGATAATAGCATTGTGGTTCAACTGTGCTCCAGATTTTTTCTGTCCGATGTGTAGTTTTTGTGCAATCGCTTTATAAAAAATTTAAGGGCACATCTTGCAAGATGTGTCGATTTAAGGGAAATCTTCATATTCAAATTGTGTTGGAGGTATGTGGAAGAAGATATCAATATCTATAATTTGTATATTTTGGATTTTCACCAAAGACGTGGGAATTTTTGAAATATGGTCTCCTTTTTGAAGTTTTCCCAGATTTTCTTAGACGAAAATGCACCGATCCAGTCGCACAAAAAACCATTTTGTAGGTTTATTATTTCTCTACAAAAGTTCTATTGACTGTAAAACGATTCCTTCAATAGTTTTGGGAATATTTGCAAAAAACCAAAAAAAAATTTCACTATTTCTTGTTTAAAAAATTCCACAAAGCGATTTTGCTGGGGCGAAAATCGGGGTTTTTATCAACGAACTATCTTATAAAAATTAGCATAGGCCATTTGCGTCTTTTATGTATGAATGTGTTGCATTGGAGAAAAATAATGTTTTTTTGTGTAGGTGACTGCGAATCCAAATCTGAACATTGAAACAAATTTTCCAACTAAACTTTCCTCATAAAGTCGAAAATAATGGTACAGTAACCTCTGAATAGCGGACAATAGCGGAAAATAGAGGTTTTACTGTAGGTAGTTTACTGTTGAACAAAATTCCTATTTTTTGGTCTCCCCTGTACACCGTTAGGAATTCATAATTTTGATTACCTTCTCAAGAGCAAAAAATAACAAAATACCATGATACTGAAAGGATTTTATTCCTTGAGACTAGCTTTTGCCGCTCACTTCAGTTCTATAATATACTAATTTGAATCTCCTCGTTGATAATAATTATTATGAATATAAATTCATAAAAGATAACAATTGACGGTCTACCACGTTCACCGCTATCTCGATTCGAGCAAAGTTACAGCGTCAACGCTCATCCTCATCAAAAGTGTCTGCGCGAATCCCTGCCCACCGAAAGACAACCTGAAATTAACCATTTTACGAGGACTGTAATTTTAAAAACGCCGACAAAACAGGAACGTATTTATGCCATTTACATAATTAAATACAATTTCCCACTATTCAGTGACATGACACTTACATAACAACCTTGCAATTCTGCTAATTTCTTTTTATACAATGGTCTGAATGTGAGTGAATGCTGTAGTTTTTCAGGCGACTTTGCACAGACCAAGTAAATTTATTTTGTTTGTCGCCGAATTGGGCCAAAAAGTATTGGTAATTTGAGTTTCAAAAGATTTCTTGCTTTTGTTTCGTCACCTCTGAATTTCACCAGTAACTTTACTATGTACATGTATACCGGGTAACACACAGTCTTTCACGAGACTCTTGAAATTCGAGATTTCTCGTCTCGTCTCGTCTCGTCTCGTCTCGTCTCGTCTCGTCTCGTCTCGATTCCGAGACTAATGTTTTTTTTTCGAGACGAGATCGAGAAAAAACACTTCGAGATTTTTCGAGATCGAGAAATTATTTCGAGATTTCTCGATCTCGAAAAAATATATGTGCTGCCATTGAAAGTCATAAATTCAACTTTATTTCTATTGTATTCTTTAAATATGTTAGTCCAAGCTTATTACTGTATTACTTCTAAGGATATTCTTATGGCAGACTTATGCACCATTTTTGCATAAATTTCACTATGCCGTACTGCGATCCCTACTATTGAGATAAAATAATTTGAGTAATATTGATAATTTTTTTCCAACAGACAACTATTTCGATTATAAAAAATGAGTTTGTTGCTAGTGCTGGTACATTCTTCTCTTCACGAACGAAGAGACAATTTTAAACTTTCACCTTCGTACCGAGGTAATTTTTTTTTATAGCCTTGGCCTTGTGTTATACGTTATAACCTATACATAGCATTTTTTAATAACATTCAGGTTTTGTTTTCCAGACTCTCGAAATTTCGAGTCTCGAATCGAGATCGAGAAATTGTCTTCGAGAAAAACATCGAGACGAGAGTTTGTTCATTTGTCGTCTCGATCATCGAGACGAGGGTTTGTTTATTTCTCGTCTCCATCATCGAGACGAGACGAGAAAGTGCCTTCTAGACGAGATAAAAATTTGAAAATCACAAGAGGTATGGTTTGCGTTCCTTGTTGCTCGCGTAGATTTCTGTCTATATTCCAGATGAAAAGTTTCCGATACAAATTAGGCAATCAATCGTTTTTAACTTGACAAATTGCATTTTATTGAAAAACATCAAGTTGGCTGTGACCCGAATTAGATAGGCTTCGAAATCCAAAGTTCATTAGTCAGACTAAACTTGTCAAGTTTGGTATTATCGGTAATCCGAACTTGACTAGAGCTTCTGATTGGTTCATTTCGCAAGTGAGTGAAATAATCAATAAAATCACACTCCCGCAGTTTGTGAAATTGCATCGTTTTCTTATAGTGACTATTTCTCCTCTGCACTGCACTGTAATCATTTCACGTTTGCATGAAAGCGAGAAACGACTTTTCTTAGAAAACCCCACCAATTCTCTTAAGTACGTTCATTAATTATAAAAATTTCCAACATTTCCAGTTATTCTGTTATCTCGGTGTTATCGCATTATTTATGGCTACAAATATAGCTTGAAGTCTTCTATGCATTAACGGAGAAAACATGTATCAATTCAGACAGGAATGAAATTATAAACTGTACGTACTGTCTTTGGTGAAATTTTTACCGGTAGGGTGAAAGTTTACCGCGGGTACACGTACGTTTTTCAAACGTGTTCTAAACGTTTCTGGTTGAAAATTTTAACGACAGTAATTTAGTGTAATCTTCAACGTTGAAAGAATACGTTATAAAGATGTGTTTTCAACGTTACTTCCTCAACAAGTCGTTAAATATACGTTTAACAATCGTTATGCTAATTCAAAAATAATTTTTAATCAAACTCGCTTTATGCGATTCATTTATCAATGTTTATGATACGTTCTTTAACCTTTTATTTGGTCAAAACAAAGTTGTTTTATTGAGTATCTTCGACGTTCAAAAAACCTGATTGAAAACGGCAATAAGGGGATAATTAGTAAGCAATTGGTTTAATTAACGTTGTTACACGCGAAATTTTTTCGTTGAAGAAACGTTCGGTTTTTAGCCATTTCACAACGTTATTTCAACGTCCTTGTGCCCATTGGGGCGGGGTATGAGTGGTGGGATACTTTCTAGTGGGGGGCATTGTTTATTCGTGAATATAGGAATTTTTTATTTGATTACAATCAAAAACATAACAGGTTATCAATGAACTGTATTCACTTATGGAAGTATTTATTATATGGTTCTTTTGTTAACGTTAGGACCTAGTGATGTACTTTACATCTGTAAGAAAATTACTAAAGACACACAAGTACCCAATCTGTTGGAGTATTGAAAGAATCACACTCAAAACACAAGAAAGCTGTAGAATATAGTTAATGAGATTAGTAGTACATTAATAAAATTAACGTAAAATAGTTATTTATGATACAAGTGTTAAAAGTGGCATTTTATTTTGTGAGTGGGGAATATTGCGAAACGAGCGTTAGCGAGTGGAGCAACCCCACGAGCAAAATAAAATCACTTTTAACAAATGTATCATACAAAATTTTTTGTTCAACAGTTACTGCTAGTAAGAAAAAAACAAAAAAAAAATAAGATCCATAAGGATTCGAACACACGATCTTTGGATTACAAGGCTGACTGACAGATACTTCAAATATAATAAACCCCAACGCACTTTATTTATGAATGTCATTATTTGTCAGTGATGAAGGACATTCTACAGTTGGACTAAATACTACTTCGTTTGTAACTTCAAAAGGAATTAGTATTATCAATTGCGCAAACGACCAAATACATGTGTGAACTTTTATAAACGATTCCTCTTGAGTAGGTGTTCTGATTATAATATCTGATTGAAGTGTTTCTATTAGAGAGATCTATATTACTGAGTATCCATCATCTCATCTGTCATTTTACTTTTAACACTAGTGTTAAAAGTACTTTTAACACTAGTGTTAAAAGTGATTTTGTGAAAACGTCAGTTTTTAGTTCATGTGTCAATGAATTAAAAACGTCATTTTTAATGTCAGTTGTACAAAAAATCTTTTTGGAAACTATTGATCTAAAATGTAAAAATAATGTTTAATGCATGTAGAGAAATTTTTTTTTCTACATTCATGCAAAAAGCAAAACTTTATTGAACTGCACACATAAAAATAATTTCTTGATGAAAGAAAATCGATTTTCTTGGACTTATTTTTTTTCAACCAAGAAACTAACATTTTCGGTAAAGATGTTTGCTTTATCGGAGAATTTTTATTTTCGATTCGAAAACTTTCATTTTCATAACATATTTTCTTATTTTGAAATCATTCTCTCACAACAAAGTAACTTAGCTACGAATTCAAATTTCTTCATTTGAAACGTTTTGATTTCTTCTGAAAAATTTTCTTGGTGCTCGATATGAGCGTTATAAAATACTCATTACGAGCAACATTTCTTTAATTTGACAGAATATTGTTTTTCAAATAAGTTTTTGAAACTTTCAACATAAACGCGACCTCAAGTGTATATACAGAGTAACCCATTTGAAAGCGGGCCACCTCTCTAAAACTGTTATTTATTATCCGATTCAAAAGTTTTTTTTTTTCAATAGATAGTTCTAATTGAGTGCCTACTTCGAATTTTTTTCAAGGTCAAAAATCCAAAAAACACTGGCGATTTTTTTAAATAGAATTTGGCGACGCCACTAGGTTCACGACAATTTCGAGTGGTTAATGTGAAAATTACGTAGGAATGCGTCCATCAATAAAAAAGTTATATGGGTATAAAATTTGAAAATTTTGTCAATAAATCAAACCACCGACCGCTTCAATTTCAGAACGTTTATCAAAATTCTTACATAAATAAAAAAATTATAAAATAATAAAATTAAATTTTTCTAAAATTCCATACTAATTTCAAATTTTATTATTTTATAATTTTTTTATTTATGAACAGATTTTGATGAAATTCTGATCAAATGTATTTCGAAGTGTTCTGAATAAAATAAAATTTTCCTAAAATTCCACTAACTTCAAATTTTATAATTTTATAACTTTTTAACTTAGAACAGATTTTGATGAAATTCTGACCAAGTGTATTTCGAAGTATTGTGAATCCAGTGGTGTAGTCAGAATTTTGATGACAGTTCTGAAATTAAAGAGGTGGGTTGATTTATTAACAAAATTTTCAAATTTCATTCCCTTATAACTTTTTTTATTCATGGACACATTCACAGTAATTTTCAAAATCACTTGAGAATGTCGTGAATCCAGAGGATTGTACTTGCCTAATTTGAACTGATTATTGTCGAAAATGTCGAAGTCTACTCCAAAAAAATCTTGAAAAAAATGTATTTTTATCACCATGTATCTCGAAAACCAAGCCATTTAGGACATACGTTCATATGAACTTTTTGTCCTGAAAACTTTCAAAAAATCACCTTCCGAAGTTTGTCAACGTACTTAATTAACACCCTGTAGATACAATCCAATATTCGCCACGGTATTAGCCAGAAGAGCAGTTGTTCCATGTGAGACATTCATCTCACCATCTTGCAGGATTATTGAAAGAGAAGGGTATTTCGATTTAGTCATTAGATATTAATAAGACAAGTTACCCCGAAACAAAAACCTATCGAAAGCTATCGTTCGTACTTCCTAGTTCAAGAAAGTTCTCTCTTGGCAGCGTAACGACCGGCATAAAACTTCGCGCCGCGCTAAAAATCGCTTGCATAACACGTAAAATCGCGTTTCACGGAAAAGTTCGCGCTCTCGAAATCATTACTTTCAGCGCTCTCTGCTGAAACCGTGAAATGATCCGTGGCCAATTACGGGTAATTAGCCGCCGATAATGAAGTAACAGTTACAGAGCGAGAATTATTCGGGCTTATTCGTGATTATTAACGAATAAAACGCGAGTTATTATTCTTTATTGCGGGTCGATTTTCCAGGCGGCGATTATCTCGCCGACACATCCGCGCGTACCGTGAATTTGGAGCTTTCAGTTCTTGCGTGGCGCTGGAGGCGGCGTTGCCACCTGTTGGTTGGGAGATCATGTATTTTTCTTCTCGAAAACGAGGCCTTATGGCCACTACGAAATGTTGATTGATGCAGCTGGTTTTCCTTTATGTCAATGTTTCAATATTCACACTGGGTTACAAGAAGCACTTCGAGTTTGTCCCAAAGAGCTAACTTTAGCTGAAGTCAGCGGTGCCAGATTTCGATTAGCTGTATCCGTGAGCCCGATTGGAAAATATTGTGAGAAATCGTGAGATATAGCCGCTATAGGTAATGGGGGAAAATAGGTTTGGATTCAGGCAAATTTACAATAAAACTTGTAAAACATTGGTAGGTATATTTCTCCGAGAAGCAAAATTTAGAAACTATTACAAAATGTAATGAAACATTACAATAATAATAATATAAACTATATAAAGATCGTAAAAATTAAACTTTACAAAGATTTATTGAAAGTTATATAAAAATTATTTTACTCAGAAGGTTCTGAATTGAATTCCTTCTTTTTATTAGTCGATTTCTCAATTGTGTATTATTTAAATTAACTTTAGTAAAATTCGTGAGATTCTGCCATATAATCGTAAGATCGTGAGGTTATGTTCCAAATCGTGAGATCTCACGATTTATCGTGAGACGTGGTATTACTGGCTGGAGTACTCTTTGGTTTGCCCTTTTATACAATAACATCCTCTTGTAGGAAATTTTTTTCGCTTTCTTTTTATATACATATGTATTTAACGAAAGGTCACAAAATGCGAAAAATGTAAAAGAGCGCTAGAAACCGGAATCCTAGCACACAAAACCACCTGTAACACCTACAAGCGAACTGTTAGGCCAGCTAACAATAACGTCCTCATGTAGGAAATTTTCTTCGCTTTCTTTCTATGTATTTAAGGAATGTATCTCGTTATGGTCACAAAACGCAAAAAATTTAAAAGAGCCCTAAAATACGGAATCCTAGCACACAAAACCACCTATAACACCTACAAGCGAACTGTTAGGCCAGCTAACAATAACGCCATCTTGTAGGAAATTTTCTTCGCTCTCTTTCTATATACATATGTATTTGAGGAATGTGTCTCGTTATGGTCACAAAATGCGAAAAATGTAAAAGAGCGCCAGGTAGAATCCGCTAGATCAGAGCTTCTCTGGATTCATTCTTGTATTGCTTGAGGAGTATATTGAAGTCTTGTTGTGCTCTGATTTGTATTTGTTAATCAATGAGGGCCAGGTAGCTCAGTGGTTGAGAGTGCCGCGTTCAAAACCATTGACTGCTGGTCGGCTTGGTTCGAATCCTAGCGACTACAGATTTTTATCTGATGGCCCGAGAAAGTGCTAGGAATCGCACGTTAAAAGGTAAGACCTCGTTAATCCTTGGCTCGCACAAGTTTCGACTTTTGAGGGCTGCCATTGGTTAGGGCTGCCATTGGTTAACGGAAAAAACAATTTCAACAATAAGGGAATTATTGATTATTTATGGATGTTAAGATTGTCCCAGATGTTCATTTGTTTTTTTTTTATTGAGTTCTATGTTTTCAGGGGGGGGGAGAAAGTTATGTTTGTTTTGTATGGAGGTGTGACGAGCTTTGATTTATATGTTATTGGGTCAAAGGTTGTGCGTTTTTCTTTACTCTGAGACTAACATATCAACTAACATATCAACGTGAAGAGAGTTTGGAGCCGAACGAAATACCTTGAGATGATTTGGTTCAAGCTCGCTGATATCAAACAGGCCAAATTCCTCTGCAGCCTTGTCCTAATGAACCGTCCTATATCGACTTTTCTGAGTTCTTATTACCCAAATTGGACTCTATCCAGCAGAACCATCCAACAGCTGAAGTCATTATTATGTAGATTTCAATGTACACAACTCTATATAGCTAAAATATTCCAACAAAACAGACGAGGCAAGTCGTCAAACTGAGGCCTTTTCTCCACCAATCCCGATCCATAAAGTATAGAAATTTGTGCTCCACTTGGGATATGCGACCACAATATCATCTCCACGTTTTGCTCTTTTTTTACACCATGCGCCGAGAAAATTTCTGAGATCATATACAGAGTTAGTCACAATATCTATGGACTCGCACATTTTCTCAGTTACGAGGCCATGAGCGCGATTACATTTTGGCCGTTTTTTAGGGTAAAAGTGTCGATAACTCAAAAACGGTTCTTCGTATCGATTTCAAACAAGGATAGGCTTCTAGAGGAAGTTTGATTCTATGTAACTATGTCTTAAGGAATCCAACAACACCAAGTTTGATGCTGTTATCTCCAAAGACTACTGAGATATCGCATATTATTTTATCCATAAGCTCAATGAGTGGGAGAGAGTTTCTCTCACCCACTAATTGGGCTTATATGGATTACAGGATTTTCCTTTTCATGGAATCCAACATTAAAAAAATATATGACTTGAAAAAATAGATAGACAAAACGTGAAAAAACAAGAGCTGAGACGATCAAAAAACAAAATGATTGGGAGAACTTTCTAGCTACTAAAAAATTTGAACTCCGTGCATGCCAGCAATGTAGACCTTGTGCTTATGAAATATTCAAAACGAGTTCATGCAGAGGGCAGCACCGGCAACGTTGCCAAACGCTCTTCATGCCTGTAGCATGCATTTATTCTAGAAATGCTCATGCGAAATTTCACTCCTCAATGAATGTAAAAACACGGCAAAACCCATCTGGTCGGCTGTACGAGGCTCCAACAAGATGTTATAGACCAGATACGGCGTTATAACTTTATTTGAAGAAAAGGCGGAATATTTTAGATGGCTGACTGTGTGTCCGAGTATGTCATAGTTTTCTTACACAATCAAGAGACAAGACGTGAGGCAGGACGAAACCGAGTACGGGATATTTGCCTTTTTTTAATAAGTTGGGATTAAGGTCGTCAGATGTGTCGAAAAAATTGGGTTCTTTCCGTCGAAGTCTATGGATACCGAATGGGTAATATTAATTGAAAACGGGCATGTGTAGGGTCTGGATTATTTTCTTTTCAATAGGTGCGTTTGCGTTTTGCTAGGAATAGGAAAAGTTACATTGAATTTTTGCAAGCAGATGCGTGTTTTGTAGAAAGGATCATTCTTAATATACTGGTATTCTTTATTTATGTATTGGTGGTATCCATAGATCTATGGTGGTGTCTTGTTTCCCCCATATCCTTTAGGTCCACTGAGAATTTTGTGAAACTAAACTCTCTTAAAAGGTCCAAATTTATGTCGATATTTGTCAAACTGTAACAAATTCCTACAAATACTCTTTCACAAGAATCATTCACTTTACTTTTATTTTATTGCAATTTTCGATTTTTTTGTTTGAATTTCTTCTGGACATTTTTAATCTCGTGAAATATCATACCGGCTAACGGATATTTTCTTTTTCTATGACCACATATGCCCATTTTATGCGCTTTATCGATAAAGGAAGTAGGCCGATTATAACAAAATTTTTCATTTCTACATCACAAACTGTACTGTAATGATCATTGTACGATTCCGGCAAGGTCACTATGACCAGGTCCGAGATCGGTAAAATATTGAAAAAATTCTAGAACTTTCGGTTTTTTTTTTGTGGTTTTATGTGCTAGAATAGGATTCTAGCGCACCTTTTACATATTTATCGCATTTTGCGACCATAACGAAACACATTCGTTAAATACATATGTATATAGAAAGAAAGTTAAGAAAATTTCCTACAAGAGGATGTTATTGTTTGCTGGCCTAACAGTTCGCTTGTAGGTGTTATAGGTGGTTTTGTGTGCTAGGATGCCTGATCCTAGCGCACCTTTTACATTTTTCGCATTTTGCGACCATAACGAGACACATTCGTTAAATACATAGGTATATAGAGAGAAAGCTGAGAAAATTTCTTACAAGAGGATGTTATTGTTTACTGGCCTAACAGTTCGCTTGTAGGTGTTATAGGTGGTTTTGTGTGCTAGGATGTCTGATCCTAGCGCACCTTTTACATTTTTCGCATTTTGCGACCATAACGAGACACATTCGTTAAATACATATGTATATAGAAAGAAAGCTAAGGAAATTTCCTACAAGAGGAAGTTATCGTTTACTGGCATAACAGTTCGCTTGTAGATGTTATAGGTGGTTTTGTGTGCTAGGATGCCTGATCCTATTGCACCTTTTACATTTTTCGCATTTTGCGACCATAGCGAGACACATTCGTTAAATACATAGGTATATAGAGAGAAAGCTAAGAAAATTTCCTACAAGAGTATGTTATCGTTTATTGGCCTAACAGTTCGCTTGTAGGTGTATAGGTGGTTTTGTGTGCTAGGATGCCTGATCCTAGCGCACCTTTTACATTTTTCGCATTTTGCGACCATAACGAGACACATTCGTTAAATACATATGTATATAGAAAGAAAGCTAAGAAAATTTCCTACAAGATGATGTTTTTGTTTGCTGACCTAACAGTTCGCTTGTAGGAGTTATAGGTGGTTTTGTGTGCTAGGATGCCTGATCCTAGCGCACCTTTTACATTTTTCGCATTTTGCGACCATAACGAGACACATTCGTTAAATACATATGTATATAGAAAGAAAGCTAAGAAAATTTCCTACAAGAGGATGTTATCGTTCGCGTACCTAACAGTTCGCTTGTAGGCGTTATTTATAACATCCGACTGACGAAAAAAAAAACTGGAAACTGATAAATTGTATGTTCAGCCCCCCAAACTGAAGTCCTGGCTGCGCCACTGGGAACAGTCACGATTCCGCCGATCACCCTGTATCCCCCGACATGATTTCCGATAAAAATGACTTTCTACCGCATTGTTCATTGAATCAAGCTCGAGCGAGCGACGTCCGAGTATAAAAAAGTAATAGTATGCAAACCTTGAGAATATTAATTCGCTAGTTTCGAAAATATTTTCCCAACATTGTTGCATGGCGGCTTTCTGGCCTATCATTTTCTCGGCATTCTTGACGAGATTCCGGCCGTTAGTTCGTTAGTCTGCTATGCTGGATTTTTTCGATGACTATTTGAATATTCAAAATCGGTCGGAATTATTCCAGACATGAGATGCGTAACCGACATTCCATCACAAACAAGGACACGCAAGAGCATCTACATGGTGACCAATCTTCTTGCTCGTTGTGTTTGTTATAGGCCAATTATTTTAGCATTTGAAATCAAAACCAAACTCAAATGGTACACCTTTTTCAAATATGACAATCTGGATTATGTTATAAATTCGATCAATACCGACCAAGAAAATAAATAAATGCAAACGAATTATATATATGCAAATCTATTCGGTATAACTTGATCCACTGTTCTGGAAAGTTTGAATTTAAAAAATGGTGACGATAATATTCATCATTGATAATGCAAAGAGTCTTGATTATTGACCAGTACTTGAACGACCAAACGTTGCTCGTTTTGCAATCCTAACTACATATTATCTGCAGTCATACAAAGAGCGAACATAAAAAAAACAGCAAAACCGAAAAAACTTACCATTTGTGACACCTGTCGCAGTGAAAGTTCTCACTTGCAACAAATATTTCCCGAAAATCTGTAAGGACTCTTTCAGGGCTTTATTTATTCTTGTTTCACGGTACCACTTGTACCACGGTACCATCGATATTTTGTAGATATTATTTCACAAAAACTAACGGGGAGTTTTCAGTAAAATTACAATTATTATAAAATACTTTTATTTGTTTTGACAAATATTACTCAACACAGTATTTAACATAAACTGAAGGATTAACTTTTATCATTAATTTTTAACAAATCAACTCACATCGAATGTTATTGACCAAGATTTTCAAAATAAACTATACATTATCCAAATCCAGTTCTACCTGGTTCATATAACTGAATCAAATGCCCTAAAAACGGCAATGAGAGATAGACGTGAATTAAGGTTACCAGGCGATTTTAATCACGGGCCGGTCAAAATTGACAATGTAACGTGAAGTAATCTTCAAACGGATACACGGACCGGTCAAAATTGACAATGTAACGTGAAGTAATCTTCAAACGGATACACGGGCCGGTCAAAATTGACAATGTAACGTGAAGTAATCTTCAAACGGATACACGGACCGGTCAAAATTGACAATGTAACGTGAAGTAATCTTCAAACGGATACACGGACCGGTCAAAATTGACAATGTAACGTGAAGTAATCTTCAAACGGATACACGGACCGGTCAAAATTGACAATGTAACGTGAAGTAATCTTCAAACGGATACACGGACCGGTCAAAATTGACAATGTAACGTGAAGTAATCTTCAAACGGATACACGGACCGGTCAAAATTGACAATGTAACGTGAAGTAATCTTCAAACGGATACACGGACCGGTCAAAATTGACAATGTAACGTGAAGTAATCTTCAAACGGATACACGGACCGGTCAAAATTGACAATGTAACGTGAAGTAATCTTCAAACGGATACACGGACCGGTCAAAATTGACAATGTAACGTGAAGTAATCTTCAAACGGATACACGGACCGGTCAAAATTGACAATGTAACGTGAAGTAATCTTCAAACGGATACACGGACCGGTCAAAATTGACAATGTAACGTGAAGTAATCTTCAAACGGATACACGGACCGGTCAAAATTGACAATGTAACGTGAAGTAATCTTCAAACGGATACACGGACCGGTCAAAATTGACAATGTAACGTGAAGTAATCTTCAAACGGATACACGAACTCATTCGGAAGATTTTGTTGTGTAGTTTGAAGAATTCAACCATGTCACACGTTTGAAATTGGACAACTAGGTACTAGTGGATGTGTAAGTCAATTCACAATCTTAGGGGCATAAATTTAGCTGTTCGATTAAAATTGATAACTAGGATTGTAATATATGGGGCCCTTCACTTTTAAAATTGTGGGACTGTCAAAATTGTATGGGTAAAATTACCGTGATTAAAATCGCCGAGTAAAATTGTCAATTTTAGATCATACAATTGATTCAAACTTGCCTGCACAATTTTAATTTTCCGACTAAAATTGACAATGGCCCTTACTGCTTAGCTCTCCAGTCATTCCTATCCACAAGACCCGCCACATCGGTTGAAAAATATGAAATGAGGAGTTCGTTATTGGGATCAAAACTTCATAATAATGAAATGCCCCCAATAATAATTAAAAAAAAAAACAGAGAAATGTTTCAGTATATGAGTAAAATCACAACCAGGTGCTAAACATATGAGGCGCCGTTCGGGTGAAAAGTGTTTTTGCAATTATAAATAATTTCTGTCAATATATTTATTAATTGTAGCAATATATATTATTTTGCGTGCCGATATATTTATTTCCGATCAAACACAATATATTTACATTTCAAGTGTTACTATTATACAAAAACGTGAAGTCTCATATATTTATAAATTTGATCTATTTTATATCGTCAAGAGATGGCGCAATCGACGCAGTTTGTTTGTGACACGTTCGAGCATATGGCAACATGGGAACGAAGCAAAGTCATTAGTACAGAAATTGCCGAATAGATGGCGGCAGTATGATATTTTAGATTGGGTCATTTAATCCTAGAGAGCCTTCGTGTGACCCACGCTTAGGCTCACTGAATATAAATGAAATGTTTCACATTGTATCTATCAGCTATAGATACTGCCAAGAAACAGATAACTACCTACAATCTTGAGCATTGAAGTTATCAATTTTTGAGAAATATTCCCACGAAATCTTCTCGATGAAAAGACAAATTAATATGTACGTTGTTACCCTCTTTTAAGTAATGCAGCTGTGGTTGAAATTTGAAAATCAAGAAGTTTTATCTTCTTATAAACGATTTCAAACGAGTATAATCAAATTGCATACACTCAGATTAGCACTCTCGGATGAATAATTATATTTCAAATATTGAAAAACTATTTAAATTGATTAATTTCTAAGAAAAAAATACATAAAATCAAGTGAAAATAAACTTGCAACTCTCAAGTACACACTTGAGCAAATAGCAAGTCTGAATGTCGTAATCACAGATCTCTGCCCAATTAAGTGTATAATTGTAAAGTAGAAAACTACACAATAACAAAACTGCCTGTGCCACTGCTATCTGTTAGCCACTTCATGTACTAATGACTGCCATGTTACCATGTTGACACGTGCTCGAGCTTGGACAAATCGCGTCGGTTGCGCCATCTCTTGACGACATAAAATAGATCGAATTCATAAATATATGGGAATTAACGTTTTTATATATTTGTAATGCTTGGAACGTAAATATATTGTGTTTTATCGAAAATAAATATATCGGAAAGCAAAATTAAAATATTTGCTACAACTAATAAATATATTGAAAAAAAATTAAATATATTTGCAAAAACACTTTTTACCCGAACGGCGCCTCATATTAACATGTGTCGTCAACATAAACTTCAGTCGTTCTAAGTGTAATGACTGGTTTATAGACCGAACTTTTACTTTTACTTTTACTGTACCTTTTCCTTAACTTGAGCAGTGAAATCGACGATGTTGCTTATTGTCCTCCTTAATAAATGAAGGAATAGCTATTTGTATTACTAGTGAGGAAAGTGCCACTTTTCCTCCCGCAGGATGTAGTAAACATCCAAGGGAGAAAAAGGCACTTTACTCACATGTAATAAATATAATTTTTCCTCCTACCCACTCAATGAACCTTTTTTTGTAAATTTAAAACGCATCTGAACTGCTTTTGTCTAAAACGGACCTATGATGGAAAGTATAGACAATACAGTCATGTCCATCTGAGAATCTGCGGTGCTGCAATGGCTAGCGTCTTGAGCTTGTAAACCGAAGGTCCCGGGCTCAGCTCCTGGCAATTGCAACTTTTTTTTTTTTAAGAACGTTATTTCACTTTTTTCTCGTAAGTGATTTGAATTATTGGACATTTGATAGCTTATACATTTCGGATTGCTATTGAGTGATTTTCTCATAAGTTGAGTGGAAGAGCAATAAGCGATCTATCGTGGAATTGAACTCTGCCATTTGAGTGTCATATCGACATAATTTCATTTATGTATTATGCTCTGTATGTCTACTCAATAAAATCATTTATTATTATTATTATTATTAATGTTATGTGCCTATTTGAATGAAGTGTCGATACTTTTTTTTTCTAAGAGCTGCACTTATAGAAAAAATAATATGTGTATTTCGAGTACAAAGTGTCATTATCGTTCTCCAAAGATTAATCTTTTTGTCGAGCGACAGTCCATCACTTTGCGCTCTAAATACACAAATAGCTATTAAAGAACTAAAGTAGAAGTAACATTCACGTTTATTTTTACCAGAATACAGGATATATGAGATGTTCTAGAAATTACGGAAACAACTTGATTATAATAGATTCACAAGTTTCATCGTTTACAACTTACTTGAAATGAGGGGGAGAAAAAGTACTTTTCTCCCTGGTTTGAGGGAGGAAAGTGTATACTTTCTATAGGGGTAGGAGTAAAAATTGTTTCGTCACTACTTGGTTATAGCGATGAATGAAAGAGGAAATGTTGTTGGGAATTCCCATACTGTATCCAAGTACATGGAGAATGCGCAGAACGTAAAAAAGTCATTCTACTAGCTTTAATGATTCTTTAAGGCAAGCGTTGAATCCTATGAACTTTTGTTAGGGTAAAAGTATAGGTACAAGTGTTGTACGAATGCTACTAGTGAAACTGTCAACTTCCTTGAAGTAAAAGTAAAAGTTTGGTCTATGAACCAGGAACCAGCCATAAGTATCCATTTTTTTCTCGTTTCTTGTGAATTATGGCATAAAGATCGTTATTTTCAGAACCAGATGGAGCTCGTGTAAAGTGCAAATTTACCTCAATCGTTTCAGCCTTTATTAGTTTAATCACAACTACCTCATCAGTAGGTAAAGTATGTATCGAACTATAACCCTAAAACGGCATCTTTCCGCAGTAACTCTGCAAAACGCTCATGATCTGCAACCTAACCTCCAAATTCACGTCGTCCGGCAGCTTCTGCAAAAAAGGCTGCAGCGACAACAAAAACTTCTTGTTGCCCATGGCATCGTCCGCCATTTGCTGCTGCTGGCCTTGCAGCAGCTGCTCCAAAACCTTGACGACCCTTTCGTTGGAAAAAACGCCACCGCCTCCAGTTGCGGATTGAGCGGGGGCAGGCCCGTTGGTGGTGGATTGCAGCTGGATAAGCTGGAAGGGTACGCTGTTGATAGGGGTTAGGGAGGAGGTTGGAATGGACGGTGGGGTGGTAGGAGCGGTGTTCGTCAGCTGGTAGTTCGAATCTTCTTCTGATTCGTTACTGTCTCTTGTTTCGTTGATGAAAATGATGTTATTGGCGTTCCTGAAAATTTATGAAACTCGGAATATTCATCATCATAAAGTGGATAGGAACATAACCTTTGTGTTTAGTGCGTAAAACGAGTGATTTTTTTTATAACGGTACACAAGACTTCTATTTTGGCCATGGCCGAAGGAGCAGAAGAAAGAGTATATATATATGTAAAGTGTCATTCATTCAAAGATGTTAAAAAAAAAATAATAATAAAAAATAAGCAAGGAGGCGAATCGTCATTTGATACTCTGAGTGCATTTCAAAAACGATTTCAAGATGATTCTCCAATGGAGAATTTTGCACAGACTGAAGGAGTCAGTTCATATCTCACTCCTCTTATCAAACTCTCCAGCTTTGCTACAAAACAAACTTTCGTCAATCCTTGTTAAATTGTATAGAGTTAGTCTGGCGTGGAACAATACACCAGCCAGTTGGTTGGCGGCGAGGGTGATATGCATATCAGATTGGGCCTAAGACTGATCCCTGAGGAACTCCGCGTATAATTTTTCTACTTTCAGAAATTTTATGGTTCAATGATATTTTCTGATTTCTATGATTTCTATCAGTTAGGGCCTGAGACATTCTAAGGCTG